>CM047393.1:34220837-34820837 GCA_026123125.1 Chironomus striatipennis
AAATTCACTACAGGCTTGTGAGAATCCATTGATAATTCTCATTAGGAAATTATGTTCAAAATGAATCGAGTGTTGCATGTTCATAAATTAATTTAAGATTAGCAGACTTAATTTAGTTTTGTTTTGTTTTATTTCAATATATAACTTTAAGAATTAAATTAAAAATTTTTATATGTATAACTAAGCAATAACTATTAAACTTATCATATATGTACAATACTATTTTAAACCTCATTATTCGTTACTTACTTTAATTTTAGCTGATTTATATGTGCTGAGGAGGACATCTTATGACATAATTTAAAACGGTCCATCTAAATTTTTATTACATCACGTCCAAAAACCTATTTGTAGCAGCTGGCGATACCTAAAATGGATATATCTTTTTATTTTTTAATACAAATATTTTTAGACAAGGTTTAATCCTAAATTAAAAACCTAAAGTTTTTATAAAAATTATAAATTCTGTAACTGAATGAATAAACTGGAATAAACATTTAAAGTTCAAATTCAAAAAACAAAAAGTCAGTTAAATTTTGTTTGTAAAAAATATTTTTTTCTTACAATATCTTTATTCTAATTGAGAATTCTGTGTCAGGAATTAAAAGTTTATCTTAAACCAATTATTCTTATTAATCTCATTATTAAGGTACCTAAAGTTCAAAAATAAAAATTTACATTTTGTATTTTTTCCATGAAGTTCAATTTTTTTTTTTTGACGCCATATTTAGCTGTGCTGAGCAAGTTTTTTCTTTCTTAGACATTAAAATTATTTTTCTCGAACAAAAATTTCAAAAAAAATCGAAAGTACAACATAATTTAGTTAAAATTGTGCAAGGATTCTCATCTACTACTTTAAAAGGTGTTATCTCCTGATTAAAGATCTGAAAGTTACATCTGACGAAAAAAAGTCTTGAATTTGGTAATTTTCACATTTATTTCTTTACAATTTCTTTATTTTAGATAAAAAAAAAAATTGGAAAATCCATTGAAAATCCTGTTAACAAATTAATTTTGATTTGAATTATTCAAAAAAATTAATGACATTTTACGGATTTAAACTTTTACAAAATATTTTCGCTTCTAACCTTCAAAGCACTTTTTCTAAATTATCTTATTTGAATATCCTTTTGACCACTGCATAGAAATTACAGATGCGAATGTCTCTAATTTTTTAAAAAATGAATTAGAAAATAAATGTGAAAAATAAAAAAAATGCAACGTCATTAATAAAAATATTTCCACGAAAAACCATGAATCATTCAAAAATTAATATAATAAAGCATACGTGGTGGTAGGTAATTTGAGAAGTTTGAAATATAATTTAATACATATAATCTGATTTGTATGCTTGTAAATGTAATTTATTTTGTTTAAAAAAGTCAGGTTTTTAAAAACATAAAAATTTCTTTTTCATATAAGAACGCCCAAAATCCATTTTATATTTTTTTCATCGTATGAGTGAAGTAAAGCTTGAAAAATTTTTACACTATTTTCAAGAAAAGCTTAATTTGTGAATGTGTTGTCTGTAAGCTTTTTATGAATTAGTGATTAGTATGGTAGACAAATCTAGCTATCCTAATATTTTTTAAAATTAACTGTGTAAATTATTCAAAAAATTTGGGTTTTAAAAATTTACTAAATAATTATTTCTCTAAACCTTTTTTGTCACAAATTTAAAATAATATTTTTTTTAATATTATTGTTTTAAAAATGATGCAAAAATTCAAAAAATTAAATATTTTTGATTCAAATTCCACTTTTTTAATTTTCGTAGATTTTTTTTTAATTGGATGACTGAATTCTGATTTTGATCAGAAACTTCATTTTTCAATTAATGCCCCTAAAATTTTTTTGTAAAAAAAATAATGAAAATATCTCTTTCTTATGATTTTTGGTTATTCTTATAAAAAATTTTGATTTTAATATTATACAAAATTCATAGATCTTTCTTTTCTTAAAAAGAGAAAAATAAATCTTAGAATATCTAAGTTTGAAATTTTAAAGAGAACTTTGTTAACGTTTGAACAATTTTACTTTGAAACAATTATGTCCTTAAAAAATAACTCATTATCTAATGAGTAAGTACGTCTTACAAGTAAGATTTAAAAAATGAAACTAATTAAATGTTAACGAAATGAAATTGAGGCAATCTTATCGTATACGTAAAGGTACTTATGAAGAAAACTTAGAATGATATCATTTAATATTCCTTATCGATATTTTTCAGAGTACTTAACAATAAAGGAAAATAAATATCAATATCAAGCAATCAAACGAATGCTTCAAATTATTGAAATAATTTTAACTTGAAAACAAAATTTCTCATTTTTCTTACTCTTAATTACGAATGATAGATCATTACGACCAAGCTTTTTTGATTTAATTACACGGCTTTACACTTTATTGGTCATTCCAATTACAAAACTATTATCCGCTTATAGTCTTTTTAATTTATTAAAATATGTAATGTATAAATTTACCGAAAAATTGCAAATTTTAGCTGAGACAAACTTCCAAAAGAATTTTGCGTTTTATTTATTATAAAACGTTAAATACTTCAAGTAATCAATTTTATTGCTTATCAATTCAGATTATTACACTTGATAAGGTAATAAATTTTATACGTATCACGAATTTATTATTACTATCATAATCTGCACACCTTAATATTTTGTTAATACATATTTCACTTTTTCGAAATAATCTGATTCCTCAAAAATTAATTTTAAAATAACCCGAACAATGCACAATTTTATAAAGTTCTTTTACTGTAGTTGCAAAATATTTTTATCTTTTTATTTCACATTCATATTTTTTCTTTATTCATATATCTTTTTTACAAACTCTATGATTTAAAATGGTTCAAGAAATCTTTATTGTATTAGAATCAAATCTACATATAATATTATGCACCATCCTTTCAATTAATTTAAGTTTAATTTTGAGATTTAAATGTAGAAAAATTTCACACGTATTTTTTTTAGGTTTCTTACTCATATTGAAATTTTCTCATCTTTAATCAATATGATTCCAACAGAACCTAAAATCTATTTCACATTTACCTTGACATATGAGCCTAGCGAGAAACCAAAAAACCCTGAAGATTACATTCGTGCCGGTGTGAATAAGGAATATGCTGAAAGAAGCTCACCATTAAATACTTCGAAATGGATTATCGATGTAAGTGAGCATGACGAAGCAATCCCAAACGGCTATTTTGTTGAAATAAGAGTAGATCCAGTAAGTGCAGCAATTATTGAGCGAGCAGGACGTTCATTAATATTTAAGGGAGTAGAAATCGAGTTGCAATAATCCTCAATTTCTAGTTTTCTAATATCATAAAGAATAACTTTTTCTTACCCATAACTTAACAAATAAAACATGGATTTACTCCATCAAGCATGTCAAATTGTTGATAAATAAATAAATTTTAAGCAAAAGTTAAAAAATGAACATTTTCTAAACAAATTTCGTGTCAAGACTTTCAAGAACCTCAAACTCATTGAAAACTTCTTGAGCAAGTAAGTACAGTACATGAATGATAAAATCAAATTTTCAATCGCATCACTGCTTCAAAAAAAGAAGAAAAAAAAAGTTTCCAACATCTCACGAGAAGAGTACACGAAAAGGTAAATTTTTGCATCATTTGAATTCATGTACTTTGATTTGTCATGTAAGTAAAACATCAAAATTGAATCTTGAAACATAAGTAAGCATGAATGGGAAGAGTAAGTGGGTAAGTGGGAATCTTCAGAAGGATGGATAAAAAGCATTTTTGAATTTGAAAATTGATTTTTTTTTTAAATTTACAAAATTTGAATTCTTTTATGATTCAAAGTTCAAGCTTTTTTAAAATTTTAAATTTTCTTTTTTTATGAAAATTAAAAATTTAAATTATTCTTTATTCAAAATTCAGACCTAAAGATTTTTTGTAATAAAAAATCTAAAATTTAAATTTTGTTAAATTTAGGTAAAATGAAAAAATTTAAACTTTTAAAATTTATTTTTTTATGAATGTTTTTAGACAGCAAATTGGTAGGTATTTGAAGATTTCAAATTTTTAAATTTTACAAAAATTTAATTTTAAATTTTATCAAAATTTTTTTTTTTTTTTAAATTTTAAAATTTTTATTTAACTTTTGGTTTTAAATTAAACTTTTTTTTTGTACAAAAATTTTGAATCTTTAAATTCTAAAATTTTTCATTTTTTTTTATTATCAAAATTTTTGAGTTTTAATTTAAATTTCAGATTTAACAGACAAAAGGCTAACAAAAGAATTACAATTTATTCATGCTTTAAAAAAAATTACTCAAGATTTTTTTGTTTCTCTCCCACTCCATCTTTCCATTTCATGCATGGAAGTACTTTTTCAAAAACTTCAAAATCTCGAGAAAATTTACTCAACGTTGTTCAAGTTTTTGCTCTTCTCTTGCAATTTAATTTTAGATGAAAATTATTTCAAACCTCATCATGTGAAGATGAGATAAAAACTTCACACATCGTTCACATCATGCACCTACCAAAATGATGGTGAAAGAAGGAAAGGAAAGAAAAAAATCTGAATAACGAGCATTAAAAAGTTCCACACCGTATATAAATCCTATAAGACATGATTCAAATCTAATTTCTCATCAACATTTTTACTGTTACCGTTGATATGGTGTTAAGAGTTCATGAGCTTTTGACAATAAGAGGCTTAAAGTATCAATTCTTTTTCACCTTTTTGCACGTATTATTTAAGATTCTTTATTGTTCAATTGGAAATTTTCTTTTTCGGCAAATGTGGTAACGAAGGCTCAAAATGTTGTGGAAATGACATTAACTTTAGTCTTAAGCACACTCCTCATTTTTGTTCTTTTTTTTTGGAGCTTTGATGAAATTTTGAAGATGTTAAAGAACTTAAAACTAAGTAAGTATTCATTATAATTTCAAATTCGGTTTGAAATTTTTGGTTTGACCCACCAATGCCCTTCTGAATATTTTCATTCAAAAAATGCAATTAAAAAACTTGTTGCCTGCAATTAAAATTTTATTTTGTAATTTCCAATAGTTTTTAAAACATTTAAAATTTTTTTTTTTTTTCAAATTTAATCAATTTTTTTTTTTTAAAGTTTAAAAGAAAATTTTGATAATCGACAAAATTCTGCTCTGTCTTAGCATTTGGAAGTAATTTCTTGTGTAATCTCAGAAAGTGACGTCGGAGGATAATTCAAACTAACGCAGTTGTTGTTTTCAAATCGAGCATCTCTAAGATTGGAGAGATGATTAAATATCTTCGAATCAATCTTGTTCAAATTGTTGTTATAAATCCACAACACTTCCAAATTCAAATTTCCAGACAAGTCGTCAAATGTTAATTTTTCAATTTTATTGTCAAACAAATAAAGTTCCTTGAGTTTAGTCAATCTTTTCAAATTCGGAATCACTTGTAATTTATTAATTGAGAGCGAAAAATATTCCAAATTGATCATGTCATCAAACGTGTCATATGGAATGTAGCTCAATTCGTTCCTTGATAAAGAAACAGTTTTTAAGCCTCTATAATTTTGAAATTCATAGCGACTGATGTGCTTCAAGCTTGCGCTAAAAATGTACAAATCCGTCATCTTTGGGAAGTGATCTATCAAACCAGTTGGGAGAAAGTTGGAAGTTTGACCATCAATTTTTACAGCTTTAACACTACATTCACACATTTTGACATCGCCATTGATTTTAGATACGCTTGTATCTGCTTCCTTTACTTCATTTTCAAATGATGCGTAGCAAGTTTTTTTTAGACCCCAGTTATTCCAATCGTAACCTTCATATTCACAATTAATGTCAAGTGCCTTTGCGGAATATAATATTGTGAGTGTTAGAGCAACTGTAAATAATCCTTTACGGATCATACTGCTTTCTTTAAATTTAAACTAGAACACTGACTTAACACCTAATAATATTTCAGATTTTATACTTTTAATTCTGAGAGAAAAAGTTTTTTAAGAGAGAACAGCAGGGGCGTAGCCAGGAATTTTTTTGAGGGGGGGTTTTTGCTACTTTTCGACGCTTTTTTTTTTTTTTTGGTTCGGATCTGAAAAATTCAATAATATCTAGTATAAACTTCGCGAAAATGGGGGGGGGGGGGGGTTTGACCAATGTATTACATTGAAATATTCCGTGGACTATTCATTTGTACGTTACATGGATCGTCATAAGAACGATATTATCCTATGAAATGTTCGATTTTAGGGAAGATTTTGGTTATGTGGAGATTGTTCTTGAAAACATAAAGGAATAATTCAAGTATAAAAATAAATGATTTATAGAATAAAAAGTAATAACTTTTCATTAATGAATGTAAATTTTATTGCAGATAACTCGAAGTTCAAATGAAATTTTATTTTTTAATGAAATTAGCAATTATCATCAAATGCAATTCGTTTAAACATCTTTTCAAAATTATTTAAAGATTCCACATCCAAAGATTGCTCCTTTCCTTCAATCAGTGTTTCACAATAGTCATCCAATTTACTTTTCGAAATAACATTCAAATAAGCTTTCTCAATTGCTCCTATAAAGTAAATTATTTAGTTTATAAGTTTTAAAATAGAAAATAAAAATAATTACTTTTGATGGAACTTCCAACAGAAGGCTCAAAGTTAAATGTAGCATCATTTACATTTTTGCATTGGATCATGATTGTAGCAGATGTTGGCGATAATGATGCTTTATTGTTAGGTTTCTTCTCGACATTAAAGCCAATTTTAAAGTCAACAAAAACATTCTTAAAAGTTGCTGAAAGTTCACCTTCAGTGTCAATTTCTTGTGGAATATTCAGACCCTCAACTCCTGACATCTGGTCATTGTTTTTAGTTACAAACTTTGCCTTTCCATGACTCACAATATGAAGTTCTGGAATCGAGAATGTTCCAACTGCTGTACCTTTTGTTTTATCAGCTTCGAATGACAATTGCAATTTTTCAATTGATGCTGACAATATATTACTGATTTCTGTATCATACATTGTTGCTGATCCTTCTGCTATGTCTACATTAAAATCCATTGTCTTCTCTTCAGAAATTTTTAATGCGTTGATTGAATTTTTCTTCTCAACTCGTCTCAAAACTTTCAATGTATTGCCAAATTTTTCTTTAACGCATTCATTGTCACAATAATTGCAAGGTCCTTTGGAACTTTTAACTACTGCAATGTAGGCAAATGATAGGATTAAAAACTTGATAACTAATTCCATCTTCACAAGTGATGATTGCAATCGACACTGAAGATGCTTACTTGGAGACTGAATATTTAATCGATAATATTAGACTTGAAGATATATTTAAACAGTTGGAATGGATGATGACGAAAAACATTGTTCTTGAGAATTGAACAAAATAATTGACTGTTTATAAACGCGTTTATGTTTTTTTTGCTGTATTGAACAAAGTGGAACGTTATTTTTAGGTGCAAATTTTATTTAATTTTTATGACACAATATGTAGATCTGGAGTCGAGAAAGTTTCATTTTTATGTTTACTGATGTTTACAATTTTGTCAATGTTTTAAATTTCATTGAATAATTTATCAATAATTCTTCAAAAATTAACGAGAAATTCGAACCAATTTGCAAATTAAAAAAATTTAACACTAATTGCTTCTTAATAAATTGAATGTAAACACTGATAAACACGTCTTATCCTGTTTTAAATCAGTTTTTTCTAATAAAATCTGTAAAAACTACAATTTAGGCTTTTGAGACTGAATGAAATTAGCTTTTTTTAACATAAAGTTAGCTTCATTTCAATTTCAAATAAATTTTGACCGTTAAGTTTTAATTTTTATGAGATAGGTAATGCAAAATTAAATTTCCACTAAAGTAAGCATATCTAAGAAGCTTTTTAACTTGAATACATCAACTTACTTGAATTCCAATTTATCTCACACACACCTTTTCAATACCTTCATTAAATGAAGATCATCTCTATAAAGTTCATCAATTGTCATTGCTCTATAAAAGAAAATATATTTGCCTGAAACCATTCAACACATGATCTCATTTCATTATATTCCATATCAAATCAATAGTTCATATGCCACCGAATAGAATCACATTTATCATCCAGATGAATTCTATTTTCATTATCCTTTATTCACCTTTCTAGTTTTTTATTAAAATCTAAAAAGATGAGAATGTACATGAGGTGGTAGTAGCAGCAGCTTGTAAAAATATTAAGAGAATGAGAAAAGCACAAAAAATGCAATCAAATCAGTGATTTGCACGTGCCAGATGTGAGCAGTTTTTCGCTTCTTTTGCTATCAGGTATTTTATGTTATTTAAAAGAAGAAAATAGAAAGGAAAATAGAAAATGAAAAGAAAATTCAAACTTTTTTTCTCATCTCTTTCAATTCATTTATCTATGATAAAATTCCTATGTCAAAGATCGTTCGGAGTTCATTGAGTCATTTGATGGCATTTTAGTCATTTCTAGGATCATATTTTTTTATAGATTTACTTGAATTAAGTAGCTAATTTAACCTTATAATTTCAAAATTCAAAATTAAAAATTGATTTTTAACGGATTTTAAACTTTTGAATTTTTTTTACCTAACTTTTTTTCAATTCTAATCTTTTTCAAATAAAAAAAAACTGAATTGAATTTTGCAGTTAATATTTCAAATTTTAATTTTTAAGTTAGAAATTTAACAATTTTTAATTCAAATTTCAAAAAACCGTTAAATGTCAACGCTTTTGAAAAATTATTCTTCAACTCATTTTTGATGGCATTTCAACAATCTTATTACTTTTTCTCATTTTAAGCTTCACAAATTTACAAAACATAAAAGAATTTCAAATAAAATGAAGTGAAAAACATTCAAAAGACGAATTCATGTTCGCATCGTCACTAAACTAAATTGAGCTGTCTTGTTCAGCATGTTTCTGTGATATAAAAATGTATGTAGTCGATGGAAAAGAGAAAGAGAGAGAATGTTTCATCACGTTTTATTCTTTCTTTTCTACTAAAAAGATGAACGTTAATTACATTTTCACTTTACCCCTTCACAAAACTACCACGTTTCGTTGGATGAATGGAAAGAATATGGAGCACAAAAAAAAAAGAAAAAAGTGAAAAAAAATGTCTTCATCATCAACTTTTTTTTTCATCTACGACTTCGAATGAACGTGAATCAATTTAATTAATTTTTTTCCATTATGCATCATTGCATTGCATTCCATTGAGTTCTCAGTATCATTCTACATGAGTGTATATGTATATTATATAGGTATCTTGAGAATTATGGTTCAAAGTATGAAGGTTGAATGTCCTTTAAGCTTACAATAAGCTGAAAAGATCAAAAATTTAAAAATTTGAATTTTTTAAGATTTAAGATTTTAACGGTTTTATATAATTTAAAAATTTAACGGTTTTATAAAATTTGAATTTTTATAAGTTTTTGTAAAAACTCAAATTGTAACGATTTTGTAAAATTTAAAAAAATTTAACGGTTTTGTAAAATTTGAGTTTTTGAAAATTTTACAAAATCGTTAAATTTCAAATTTTTAAAATCCGTTAAATTTCAAATTTTTAAAATCCGTTAAATTTCAAATTTTTAAAACCCTTTAAATTTATAAATTTGCAAAAAGTTTAACTTCAATATAATCATTCACAACCCCAAAAGACCAGCTACATAAATTGAAATAGACATAGAAGAGAATGAATCTTTGATGTGCAATGTCATCAGTTTTTATTTTATTTCTTAAAAACCTTTTTTTTCTCTTTATTTTATTTCAAACTAAAACTAATTGATGGTTCAGTGTCTAAATGATGAAGACGACAGGAAGGAAAAAATCGGAGACAAATGAAATCATTAGAAATTAATTAACAGCTTCCTTTTTCTCCTTCTCATCATTATTATCATCGTCAGCATCTGCTTCTTCCTCATGATCCTCTTCTGCTTGCACAGCAGGTTTCTTTTTCGATGTAAATGTTTGTTCTTCCGGCACGTACTCGAATGGATTAATTTTCAATATCTCATTGGACGGTGGACTTTTAAGGAAGACTCGTGTGATGAATTTTCCTTCACGTTTCGGTCTCATTGTATTGATGTCCTTTAATAGTTGAACTAAATTATCTTCTAAATGCTTTTCGTCCATATCCAATGTGCCAAATTGTGTCGTAATTTGTGCAAAATTTTGCTGATTTTCATCTTTTAATGCACTATAAGTTATTCCATTCATGAATTTTTGTATCATTTCCTCTAAATCGCTGCCTAATGTGCCACTTTTTGGATTTGGAAAGCGTCTTTTCATGAGTCCACGAACATGAACTAAATCAGGAAGGATGTTATTATGTGCTATAATATATTGATATTCCTGAATCGATAAATCTCCATTTTGGATACTCTTAATTAATCCAACATCACCGACTAATGTAGCACCAGCTTTCTTTGCTAAATCTATATTTTCCTGTCCTTTTGTCAGTACCAGAATCGATCGTTCCTCGCCGTGATCAAATTTATGATTTATTGGTGCCATTCGATGGAAATTCTCAACAAATCTTGTCGGTTTATCACCTTGCATGTTTAATTCGATTTCAGCTATAATTGCTGCATTTGGGACATTATACATTGTTGGATGATGAGTCTCACGATGAAATTTAATGGCATCATTAACTGAGAAAACTGGATATTGACAATATTTTCCAATCCAGACGTCGTCAGAGGAAATTGGCTTCCATGAATCATCAACATGCTTATTTACTTCTACTTTAACTCTGAAAATTAAATTGTCATCGTTAATTACTTCCTTTAATTAATAAATCTTGTAATTTTCTTACTTTTTTCGCAAATTATGCGGAATGAATCCAACTTTTTTAATTTCTACCTTAACTTTCTTCTTACGTGCCTTCTCGCGAGTTCCTTTACGTGCTGCCTCATTTGTAGCACTCACATATAGTGTTCTTACATTCTGTCGCACTTGATTACTTAGATTAATTGCATTAAATAAATTTGGTAAATTTCTAAGCATGTTTTGACTCTTTTTTCACGCTTTTAAGTCACTGGATGTAGTGGTCGAAGTTAATGATTGAATTTTCGAATGAATGTGTTTATTTTTGAAATTTGAGAACTGCTGAATTTGCTTAAATTAATGAAAATTAATTTCAATTAATATTTTTAATGAAAATTAAACTTTTTTCTAATAAATTAGACTTTTTTCTAATAAATTAGACTTTTACTTACATAATCCTCTGTTTGATTTCAGCTGATATGCAGTTAGAACTACAGATTTTTTTTAGTTTTAATAACTCGAACTTTTTTTAGAAAAACTCGTGAAAAAAAAACGATTTTCCGTTAGATTTTAAAAATATGAGCAAAAAATTGCTAAGTGCTCCAAAAAATGAAGCCAACTTCAGGTTGTTTTGAAAATTTTGAAAATTTTAAATTACAAAAATTCGGTAAATTTTGAATTTTTCAAAAAGTTCGTTAAATTTAAACGGATTTATTTTTAAATTATAAAATAATATTTTATCATTAAAAAGAGCTGTAGATGAACTTAATAAGAGCGTTTACATAAAAAAAACCTCACGACAAATTTATTGATTTTCGAAAAGGGGTATGAAAAGCTTTGAATTTGTAAAATCCACAAAATGTCAAAATAATCAGCATAAACTCATTATTTAATGATTATTCTTCCATTTATAACTAGCTATAACATCACTTTAGAGCCTCAAGAAGTTTCGATACCTGTCATAGTCAGGAACAACATAAATTTCATCATAAATTGCAACTGTCAATTAAAATTTCAAACCCCTGAATGTCAATCGCCAACAAAACAAAAGTTTTTTGATCTCGTCTTAAAAAAAATTAAAATTAATATATTTAAATAGAATAAAATGGCATCCGTAAGTTAATTGTACTCAATTACATTCTGGAAGTGCTGAATAATCTTTTTCCTTAAAGGTTCCATTACTTGAGGATGAATTTGGCGAAGAATTCAATGATAACACATCATCAAGTCGATTAAAGTATGTAAAAAAATTTATTGTTAAAAAATTCGTCACTAAATAACTAAAACTTCTATTTTTTCCAGACATCCATACGTCACATTTTTCCATGTATTTTTCAGATCTTTAGCCATAGTCTTCTATCTATTTTCATCGTTATTTACCGATAGTTTTATAACAAGTTTCGTATTTATAGTCCTGCTGTTATCGGCTGATTTTTGGACAGTTAAAAATATTACAGGAAGGATATTAGTAGGTCTAAGGTGGTGGAATTATATTGATGACGATGGAAAATCCATTTGGGTTTATGAATCTAGGGTAAGTAGTGGTGAAAAAGTGCTAAATTATTGGATTTTAGCGTCTACTGGGTGTTATGTCTGCTTATCAGACAATTTTATTGCGAAAAATTTTATTTTGAGTTTTAACGGATTTTTGAGATTTGAAATTTCAAAACCGTACAATTTTCTGACATTTGTGAGGCAGACTACCGACATTTCAAATATCTCCGTTAAAACCGAAATTCAAAATTTTTCAAAAAAAATTCCAGTCGTTAAAATTTTTTATTAGTTTTCTTAATATGCCTCAAATCAAACTAGAAACCATCCAGTTTAGTTTATTAACACTTTATTTAGTATTAATAATCATTTTTTATCTGTTGAAATGGGTTAAAGTATAATTTTTGATTAAATTAAAATTTTGTAAACAATAACAAAATTTTTGTGAATCAAAATTTTTTGAAATATATTCTCTAATTTCTCTTTAACTATTAACTTATATAATGTGTAATGCAAAGAGAATCGTTAAATAATCATCAAAGTTTTGTTTAAAGTATAAAACTTTAAGCTAAATTCACATTAAAGAGTCAAATTTTGATTATTAAAATTTCTTTTGTTTTGGAATTTCGAAGAATTCGGATCAAATGTCGAAGAAATCGAACTTAATGTCGAAGAAATTCGAAATGAAATGTCGGTAGTCTGTTGTGAGGTTTCAAAATAGGAATTTGTATGGTTTTAAGAATTTAACGGAATATTGGGATTTGAATATTTCAAAACCATACAAATTATAATTGAAACCGTATAAATGTTTAAAGAATTTGTACAGTTTTAAAGCGTTTAAATTTTGAAAATCCGTTAAAATGTAAACTTAATTCTAAAAAAATTACAAAAGTCCTCGTTTATATCGAGGGACTTCAGCGCATTTTTGACGCAGCGATTAGCAATTGATTAAAAAGAAAAGAATGTCGAGTTTTAAAACTCTATTGCTGTTTCTTTAATCATAATGCATTTCAATAATAAGTTTAAAACTAAAGATCAAAATTCCTTTAAAATTGATTTTTATAATGTTCAATGCAAATAATTGCTTTACGATTTACCGGTTTTTTGAAATTCAAAATTTTCCATTAGCGAAAAATTTAAATTTCTGAACACATCCATTATTTTTCAAATTTCTAAACGCACTTATATTTGTTTTATATGAAAAAATTAAATGTTAATTAATTAAGGTGTATAAAAGAAAAAAATTTAATCCGAAATAACGGTCAAAAAAATTTCAAATTTTTTAACGGTTAGAAAAAATTCAAACTTATCATCAGCATAGCTTTGCCCTGCATTGTTTACATATTTTTTTTTAAATAAAAAATCGATGAATTAAGCTATTTAATGAGTGTTTTTTGACTTTTCAATATAAACGGCGGGAATAAAAACATTCAATGAAGCTATTAAAACAATTCCGAGCTTGCTACGAAGTCTAGATCAAGAGATAATTGGGACCCGAACGACCGAACGACCGATCAAAGTGCATGATTGAGCTTCCTTTTTGAAAACAAGTTTTCAAAAATGCGCTAAAAACCTGATAAAAAAAACTCTAATACGAAAAATATTTACTTACAGGACAAAGCACAGCAATTAAATCGACACAATCCAAGAGAATCGAGAATATTTTGGCTGGCACTTGCTGTAGCACCAACTCTATGGGGATTCTTCTTCATCGTGGCACTTTTTGGACTTAAATTTAAGTGGCTTGTTCTTGTCATGATCGCATTGACTTTGAGTGGAGCAAATCTTCACGGATATATTAAATGTAGATTTGGTAGTAACTTAAAAGATGGCGTTAAGGCATTCGGACAGCGAGAATTGTTAAGAAATTTCTTAAATCGAGCACAGCCGCCCGTCAATCAACCAAATAATACAGGCATTGTGTAAAGCACTAAATTAGCAAATTGATGATTTATTATGCATAATAATAATAATTATTTAAAATACATGTAAAAAAAATTATTAATTTTTTTATCAATTCGTAACAGATTTAAGATATTCCGAGTATTTAACTTCCTGTTGTTGCTGTAACTTTTTCAGCTTCTTCTGTTGTCCTTTGCTGATCTCTTTGCCTTCATTATCGTGCGTTGGCAAGCCTTCGTCATCAAATGCTGAATATTTATCAGTTTGTGACTTAAACATGTCCTTTGGATTAATTTTACGCTGTTCTTCACGTTCCTTGTCTTTTTGACGCTGAGCTTCGGCTTTTGCAAGCTGTTCTGCTTTTTTCTGCTCTTCGCGCTTCTTCTTTTCTTCCTTTTCGCGCATTAATGTCTCACGATCGACAAGCTTAATGACTGACTTGCCTTCTTTGTCTTCTAAACGGACACTCAAGTTTGGCAGAATTTCATCTCTCAATTCATCACATAATTGAAGAATTTTTGTTGCTTTTACTTCCAATGCACTTTCACGTACGACTTTACGGAAATCAGCAAGTGCTGTTAAGTAAGGAATTAAAATTTCTTCCTTATTTTCACTTTCGCCATCGCCTGATTTTGCTGGGAATCCAATGGACTTTTTATTCTTATTGGAAATTGCACCAAAGATTTGCAACAATTCAGTAATGTAAATTGCAATTTCTTCCAACAACTGAACATTGACGGATGCTTGAATATCACGAATGTAAATGTTTGCATGCGAAATTAATTCACGAATTGCATCGAGTGCTGATTTGGTATCAATATTATCGCACAATGCAGCATGAACTGACTTTTTCGTCTCATAGAATTTATTACTCAAATCCAAATCACGTTGCGTATACTTTTTCATTTCCTTTGTTTTGTATTGACGAATCAAGTCCTTAACATTCAGGAAGAATTCATTAAGAAGCTTCTCATATCTTATGGCAATTTCCATTGTATTTGCACTATAGTCAAGTGTATCTTTCCATGAATGAAGCAAGAATGCAAAACGAATTTGTGTTGCTGTATGTTGCTTTAATGCATCCTTAATTGTGATGAAATTTTTCAATGATTTTGACATTTTGCATCCAGAAATTGTCAAGTGACCAGTATGAAGGAAGTACTTGACCCATCCACCGTTATCATAATGAGCTTCACTTTGCGCGATTTCATTGTCATGATGTGGGAATTTTAAATCAACTCCGCCAGTATGAATGTCCAAGTCACCTGAAAAATTCATGAAAAATTAAATTGCAAAATAACGGTCAAAAAATATTTGAAATTTTTGAAGAAGTTCAAAATTTGAACTCTTGATTTGAATTTTACAAAACCGTTAAATTTTTGAATTTTACAAAACCGTTAAAATTTTAAATTGTGCAAAACCATTAATTTTAAATTGTACAGAATCGTTAAAATTTTAAATTGTACAAAACCGTTGAAATTTTAAATTGTACAAAACCGTTAAAATTTTAAATGTTACAAAACCGCTAAAATTTTGAATTTTACAAAAGGCAGCAAAAACTTACCTTTAAAGATCTCTGCAGCCATCGCAGAACATTCAATATGCCATCCAGGTCTTCCCAATCCAAATGGACTTTCCCAAGCAGGCTCGCCTTCCTTACTATTCTTCCACAATGCAAAATCATTTGGTGATCTCTTCTCAGATCCACGATCACCACTCAAATCACCTTCACCTTCTTGCAGCTGTGCTGTATCACCAAAAGCTTCAGGAACTAATTTAGCATAATAATGCTGCTTTGCCGAGTCAAATTTAGCGACATCAAAATAAACGGAACCATTTGATTCATAAGCATAGCCATTATCGATAATTTTTTGGATGAATGTGATAATTTCAGGAACATATTCAGTAACTCTAGTCAACACATTTGGTGGCAAAATATTGAGTGCTTCCATATCTTCATTATATTCATTTTCCCAGAATCTCGTCAGCGTCTCAAAGATCTTCTTATCTCTAACTGTCGCACCGAATTGAGAATCTAACCAGTCACTAATTGGTGACTTTGCAGCATCCTGCAATTGTATTCTAGCCTTTGGAATTTCCTCATCATTCGCAGACTCAACTGCTTTACGTAAATTATTCTCTGCTTCTTCGACACCAGCCAATATCCTATCCATCATTATTGCCTTATCTGGATCTTTATTTTCGGCCTTTTTATTACGAAATATTTCCATTGATGTATTAACATTCGCGATAAATTCCTCAAGCGATACATTTTTCTTGACATATTCATCAAACAGGAAGTTCTGCCTTGCACGTCGAATAATTTTATCATCAATATCAGTTATGTTCATCACAAAGTAAATTTGATAGCCGAAATAGTCAGCAAGGACGCGACGGAGAATATCAAATGATATGTAAGTACGGGCGTGTCCCATATGACTTGCATCATATACTGTTGGACCTGTGAATCATTGCCAAATTTGGAGATTAACTGGATCTTTTATGAATCATTCGGAAAATGACTTTTTACTTACCACATGAATACCATTTTACAAGTTTTCCATCTTGTGGATTAAAAACTTCCTTTTTTCTTGACAGACTATTATATAGCCTTAGTTTGGGGATTGTATCCTCTGGAGAATTCCACTCTTGTTGCTTCCTCGACATTTTAATTCAAAATAAATTAAAAAAAAATTTGACTACTAAAAATTAAAGAATCACCGCAAAGTAAATGTGTTGCTGACGAAATCAGTAGAGATTGATTGAAATTATTGTGTTAATTCAGTGATTAAAGCGCAGTTAAAATGTGTAATTTAAGAAAATTGGACGATTTTTGAAAAATTCGTTGTTGATTAGCTTTTTAACGACTTTTTGAAATTTGAATTTTGTGATAGATTTTTTTTTTTTGAACTTAAAAATTCAAATTCATTCTTAACGGAAATTTTTGACATTTTTTTGAGATTTACAAGCTTTTAAGAGCAGTAACAGCAAGATTAAGCTTAATAAGATGATAATATTGCAGAAAAAACTATCATAGACATAAAGACAATTCAAAATCACAACTAACAGTCACACCATAAAAAATGGCTAATTTTCGATTTTCACACCCCTTATTTTGATAAACAAACCAAGTTTCACGTCCCTTTCTCGAGAAAAAATCAGAAAATTTAATCAGTTTGACAAAAAATTCCTAATTTAATAACTTATATCATTATTAACAGTCCTAATTTATAGTTATTGTAGTTAAAATGAGCCGAGAGCTGTCAATTGCTAACTTGGAAATATATTTGGGTACGTAAATTCATTAAAACTCATTAAAATGACAAAAATTTTCATCATAATAAAAAATTCTCATACACAGATCAAGCGACAGATCCATCAAAAGATGAATTTGATATTTCAGCAGTTGATGCCTTTTGTTTATTGATTAAAAAGGAGCCGGAATTGAATGTACATGCAACGCGAATTTTAGCAAATAAAATCCAGTCACAAAATGTTAAAGAAAGTCTTTATGCTTTAGATTGCCTAGAAGGTATGTGTGTGCATTTACAGTTCATTTAATACATGATTAATAACATTTTTATTATGATACAGAATGTATGGATGTACTTGGAACGAATTTTCATATCGAAATCAATAAATTCAAGTTTTTAAATGAATTGGTAAGTATATGGACATAAAGTGCTCTTTTTTCGGCGATAACAATCGATTTTTTTTACATTTTCCTATCTTCTTCTTTATTATAGATTCGTTTAGTCAGCAAGAAATTCCTCGGTGATAAAACACCATTGGAAATACAAAATAGAGTGAGTAATGTCACATTTACAATGACTATACACTATAATTACATACATACTCTACAGATTTTAGACATTCTATTCACATGGACTGATAAGTATCCAGAATTAGGCAAGATAAAGGAAGCATATACAATGTTACGTACACAAGGAGTCATTCATGAGCCACAAAAGAATGTGATAGCACCAAGTAAGAAGTCAACTGATAGCACATTAAAATTGATGGAATCTGAAAAGTTCAAGCGATTATTACAGAGTAGAAATCAAAAGGATATTGAGGCAGCTAATTTAATGATTCAAAATATGGTCCGTGACAATGACAGACGAATTCAAATTCAAAATCGTCGTCTTATGGATCTACAAAGTGCTAATGAGAATGCACTGCTATTAAAGGAAATGCTCGATGAAATTGATGTTAATAATGCCAGTGAAGATACGTTAAGTACACTTCAGGAAATTTATAATAATTGTTTAAAATTGAAGCCAACTGTTTGCCGATTAGCTGAAGAATCACACGATTCTGAATCATTTATGAATAAGATTTTGGAAACGACTGATTTAATGAATCGAACGATTGAAAATTATACAGCAATTATAATTAATAAAACTCCAATTGTACGGCCAACGAAAACTCCTACGACAACAACAACAACAACAAATTTATTGGATGTAGCAGAAGCTTCAATAGTCCAAGAATCATCAAATGGAACATTAAGTGAATTAAATGATATATTTTCATCAACAACCGCTGCATCACCATTAAGTGCTCAAATTGATAACATTTTATTGACACCACAAGTTATGACATCACAACAGACTTCCAGCAATAGTAATATTGATATTATGGCACTAATTAATAGTCATAAACCAGCAAATAAGGCAATTAATAATGATTTACTTGGAAATTTTAACGATTCGTCAATTCCAAGTCCAACAAAAGTTGTTAATGAAAAGCCAAAAGCAATGCTTAGTGAATTGGATTCAATTGTTAGTGGGATGAAGACAAAGCTTCTTGTAGGATCTGATGAACAATCCTCATCGGTTGAGGACATTCCAAAATGTGTTAATGATGATGATGTTAAAAATTTGATTTGTGAAACTCCACAAACTGAAATTCCGCCAATATTTGCTGATAATTTAATTGTTCAGTCACAACCACAACCACCACAGAAGGTTGCATTAAAAGATATAAGCATAGATTTGTCAAATATTCAACCAAGTGAGATTGAAGCACCGAGAACAATTTTAGACGAGCCAAAAGGTCTAAAAGTCGTCGTTAATTTCACAGCTGATCGACCAGCAAAAGATGTCGTAGTGTTGGTCATTTCAGTCATAAATCAAGGAAGTGTTGCAATTAATAATTTCACATTCGATGCGAGTGTCTCGAAACCATGCAAATTGAGAATTTTGGAAGCATCAGGACGTGATTTGCCGGCTGTAAAGCCATTTAAGCCACCAACAGAAACAATAAATCAAGTAGTATTATTGCTTAATCCAACACAACAACCCGTCAACATGATTGCTATTCTCACTTATAATGTACAGGACGATGATGACGAAGAAAAAGTTTCAATTGAAGTCAAAGACATTCCTTTTGCTAGTTAGATACAGTTACTTTTTTTTTAAAATAATTTCTTTCCTATTTTTTATGTGTATGCTTCATGTTCTGTCAATAACAAATGATAAGAGAGCATCATGAGCCTGAAAATATGACTTTAGCTAGTGACTGAAAGAAGACAAGGAAAAAAAACATTTATAATTATTATTATTTTATCTCTGTCTAGATGTGTTTTATCTAATAAAAGAACCAATTATCATTATTATAACTATAATGTAGTAATTATACAAATATTTTTTTTTTTTTCAGAAGTTTTGGGACTGAATTGAAAGTTTGTTGAAATTTAACGGAAATAATTTAAAAAATTTGGAATTTGTATGGTTTTTAAAAGAATTTGTAAGGTTTTGATTGTAGGAAACATTTGTAAGGCTCTGAAAAATCATTAATATGATTTATATTGCTGTTGAGAGGTTTTGATGGTTCGAAAAACATTTGTAATGCTTCAAATTCAAAAACTGTTGTATGGTTTTAATAAGAGTTGAAAATAGATCTGTAAACATATGAGAATCGTACAATTCCTGGATAATTTGTAAGGTTTTATTAGAATTTGTAAGGTTTTATTAGAAAAACCTTACAAATTATCTAGGAATTGTACGGTTCTTATCTGTTTACAGATATGTTTTCAACTCAGAGTTGCAAACAGATATCTGTGCACAGATGAAAACCGTATAAATCCTTGATAATTTGAAAGGTTTCGTTAGAATTTGAAGATTTATTAGAAAAACCTTACAAATTATCTAGGAATTGTACGGTTCTCATCTGTTTTCAGATATCTGTTTACAACTCTGATTCTTACCAAAATACATCAAAACCATACAAATTCAAGAATTTAAGCGTCTCAGAAAACATTTGTAAGGTTTTCAACTCAATTTCAAAAATTCAAAAAACCGTTAAATTCAAATTATCCCTCAAATTCCAACAAATTTCCATCTCAGTGCCTTTTTCTTCTCAAAGATTAATTAAATTAACCATCCAGTGATGGAAACATAGATATAGCTTCACAAAGATTTGCTTTTTTTTTCTCATCAATTAATATATTCACTTTTTTTTCTCGAAAAAGGATAAAGAAGGAGGAAGAGGAAGGAAAGGATTTTCATGTTTTAGTATAATGTAAACCTTTATGGTCCCACACAATCACGAAAAATGTTCAGTACGATACTAAGTTCATTGACACTGTGAATTTTGATAATGAAACAAAAAGAATATTGCTCGCTTGATATTTGGGTACATTTTGGACGTCATTTGTGGATGATGAATTTTTTAAAACGATTAATCACAATTATTAACAAAAATGATTAATCTTTAATACAGATTGTGATTAATTGGATTTATTTATGACTTTTATCAATTTTTTCAAGATTAAGGCAATCAATGCTACTTTTAGGGGTCCTAGATTTAAATAAATCATGTCAAATACAGAAAAAGCACTTCAATAATTCCATGAGACCATAAATCACTTCCATCATACTCAAACATTTCTAGTTACCACCAATATTGTATAAAAGTTAATTTTAATATTTTTTTCGTTTCATTTTTTATCGCACTTTTTTTTCATTATTTTTTACAACAATATCCGATTAATCTGTCAACTTTTAACCTCTAGATGCTTTGGTGCGTCAGCATATGTGAATTTTAATCGAAATGCTTCAGCCACCAATATGCTAATGTGAGAATCAAGCCAGTTGTGAGTTGGCAGATTTTGTAAGAGAATCATTAAGCCCTAAAATTGAGACATCATTTAATTAATTAAGAACTAGCAATAAGACTTTAAATCGCACCTGAAAATCCTTTTCCTGTAAAAGCTGTTCCCTCCAATGCAATAAAAATGCCGCACATACATACAATTGAAATACAGCAAAACCATCAGATTCAGCGAGATATGTGTCCCATAGTCGAATTGTACAATAAAGTGGAAGTTCTCGTGTCAGTAAATTATTCATCCAACGAAACGAGAATTGCAAGTAATCAACACCATGACTCTGCAAATGCTTGTGTAAAGTTACTAAAAATGAGATTAAAGATTCAATTAAGGCTTAATGGATATAAAATTGTGTAAATTTACCGTCAATCCTTTGTATTAATTCCTTTAATTGATTCACCTTCTCTTGTATGCCTAATTGCGCGAATATATAATTATCCTGAATACAATCAAGGAATTTACTAATGCACCAAAATGAATCAGCTTCAATGATGTCACGTTGTCCGACTGGAAGCTCCTCAAAACGATATGTCTCTAAATCCTTCTCAGTTCCGAGTTGTTCTTGCAGAAAAACAATAAAAAATGGCGTAACTAAATCATTAATGCCTTGAACATAGCCCGATGCTGGATGTCTAATTGCCCATATAAATAAAATCCTTTCGAACATCTCTTGAACGAGTTTTTGTTGAAATAATGGAACATGTGGATTCATACGTGGGACATCGATGTGAATTTGACGAAATGTATCTTGTTGAGATTCATCTCGTGCATCAGCATGAAAATATTGCTTAACTAATGCTTGATAATCAATTCTCTTCCTTTCCAATACCGAATTACGTCGTTCAAGTGATGTTGGCAAATATCCTGATAATAGTCTCCAAATTACAGCTCTCATCTTTCTTGGCACCCCCGACCAGCTTAGCTCTTTTAGAGCTTGCAAATTTAATAAATCGGCTTCTAAAATTGCTGAAAATTTCTCTAATTTTGATTCTGCGTCATCTTTAATCGACATTGATGTGAATTTTAATAATTGTGGTCTGCCTGGATATGAATTAAATCGTTGCCGTAGACGACTGTTAATGAGAAATAATATTGTGTTAATTAATTCAAACGATAACGAAGGTGTTAAGTTCATTGACCGTTGATGGGAATTTTTGAAAAATAACTGTCATTTTGGATTTGAATTTGATTTAAGATTTAAAAAAATTCAAAATTATTTTGACAGTTATTTTTTGAATTTTAAAAAACCGTTATATTTTAGATTGTCATAAAATTAAAAAAATAATTAAGCAGTGACAAACTAACTGATCAATATTAAAAAGCTTGAAAATAACAACAAAAACCGGTCAATTACACATCATATGACTCACCCATATTCTTTATTATTTACAGAAGTCGATGCATTCTCATAAACTGTTGAGAGCTTCCTCTTATCATTCGTGTCATCAGAGTTGTGTATATCATGATTATTGGCATCAATTGTGGCAGTAATAGTGATGTTATTGTTTGATGACGTAGAAAAAGAAGAATTTGCTTTATGAACGACGGCAATCTGTTGTGGATTTTTGTGTGTTCTGGATGAGTTTTGAGCTGATCGTCGAGCTAATTTTGGATCATCAGTTGATAGAATACAATATTCTTTAGTCAATTCATCTTCCGATAATGTCCATGCATCAGAAACTGACTTTTGATAGTTCTCAAAAGATGCCGACGAATTGGACGTACTTCCTTTGCCTTTGACCAATTTTATGTCCTTTTTCGGTGATGGTCGTCCAGGTACGGTTCTATTACTGCTCTTCCAGAACGAATTCTCATGATTAGATTCCATTATAAAATTTCATAAAAATGAAATTTCTCTGAGCAACAGGAGAAAATATTACGAAAAGAAAAATTTTACAAAAAAAAATATTTTAAACACTTTTTCTTCAAAATCCGAACATCGGACGATATCAACAATAATTAAAAACTGTGTGGCACTATCTATATCATATTATTAAGTTAATTAAACGTATTATGTTACGAGAATACTCGGTTTATTATTTAAAAAATTAATTTTTAATCTTTTTTTATTTATCAAAGCAAAAATTTGTCTAAATATAATATGGACACTGCCAAAATCATCTTCATTGTGGAAGGAACTTCGTTTTTTAGTAATCTTCATTATTGGATTGAGAATTAGTGACTACAACCTTGTTTATTTAACGAATTTTCCAAATTTAAAATTAAACGACAGTTTTAATTTCAAAATAAGATGAAGTTCAAATTTTGAACTTAACAAAAATGTTGGATCAAAAAGCATTTTTCTTGCTGAAGAATTCATTTGAGCTTGAGAAGTCGAACAGTAAACATCTCAGTAAAATAATTTTTAACTCTATTTAAAAGATTTTCTAAACAAGTAATGATTATTGCAAAAAGAAACAAGATTACGTGTATTCAATAGGAAACTGAAAGTAAGAATAAAGTATTTTCATACGATGACTACTTAAAACGAACACATAGATATGTAATTAACACACACAGAATCATCAGCTAAATTGTACAATCTGACTGAAACTGAAGTCAAATGAGGATGACAAAGAGTTCCTATTTTTCACGGCCAAGCAACTTCAAATATCTTACAACCGTTAATGTTAGGTTAGAGATTTATTGCATACATATATCGTCAGAGCCGCGATATTCAAGCAATAAAATTATTAAATAGTCGTGAGAGAATATTGGAAAGTGAGACTTGAGAAAATGACTATAAAGTTTAATGCCACAGCTACTTTCTGTAATAAAAAATAAATTGCTCTTTAAAAATTGAGTAAAAGCTCGTTGGATTCTTATAAGAATTTAAAAGCTTAAAAAAAGATTAAAAACTTTTGCAATAACTTTTTTTTGATACTAAAATTTACTTTCATAAAGTTTTTATAAAAATCAGACTTTTTGATCATTTTGAGCCTCTCGATGGCGTTTTGACATTTCCATTTGCTTCACTCGTGCATACGCAAAGCTTCCCAATAGCACAATCAGATTAGAAATCCACCACAATAACGATTTGAACTCGTTATACCAACTCGTAGCTAAAACCGTCTGTGCACAAGCTTTTGCAGTTCCTGAGATATTGTGGGTCAATGGCGATGTAACTTTGATTTGCAATGTAGTCACGTATCCAATCAAAAATCCACAAATTCCTCCTATCACCATCGTACTCCAAAACCAAAGCTCAGTAATATATTCATAATTAAGAACTTCATGCAACTCACCACTGATAATTATTAGTGGCATGAATAGGAAGACAGAATAAATGTTATTATAGTAACTTAGCAACCAAACTTCTCCATTTACAAATGGAAGTGTCTTTTTCGTGTATATTGAATACATCGATAAGGCAAGAGATCCAATAATACCGAAGATAGTTCCAATTAATGAGAATGTGTCAGTCAATGATTCTTGATCAACACCTAGATAGAATCCAAAAATTATCACAACACAGCATAAAATGCTCTTAAAGCTTTGCTTTTCTCCAAGGAACAAATAAGTCAAGATGACATTAAAAATCGTAGTCAACGACCGTCCAACGTAATAAAAAGCTACTGACACATATTTCAGACATAAATTATTTGTTGCAATCATAGTAGTAAATAAAATCGACAGTGGAATCACATTTCTGATAGTTTGAGAGTCAAATGGACGTGCTTCTGGTAAATTCAATCTAATTATTGACGGAAACTTATGACTCAAAAAAGTTGTCGTGGTACATATCACCGCTGTCACTAAGCACTGAAACCAAGTCACAAATAATGTTGCATTTAGCTTTACAGTCTGTCCATTGAAAAGCTCTTTGTTGACGAAGACTGTTGTGATTGAAATTATCCTGAAAATAACTTTTATTATTTTAGCCGAAAGAATTTCATAAACAATAAGTCTATGACTCACCAATACGCAGCAACTACGAGAAAAATTCTAACATATTTTTTGAATAAACTTTCTTTTGGAACTTCTAATAAAGTATATTTAGTATTATTTGTATCCATTATGTACTTTAATTATTTAGTTGTTGATTTAATTACTGTAAACAGATTTATGACCTAGCTCAAACCGCAAATTCCTTTAAAATGAAGCACGTTCCCGATAGTTCGTCTTGCTAGCCACAAAAATTGTATTTCACATTTTATTATTTTTTTGTGGCAGGCGTCATGCTGAAATATTATCACGACGAAAGTTGTGTCGTGACTTTAAACTTTACCCAACTTTGCTTAATAGCTAAGTTGAAATGTTGTAAAAAAATTAGAAATACTTAGTCTTCATCAGTCTACTTTACTATCTTATCATGCTTTGATAAAATATCAATACGTGCATTAGATTTAGTTGATCTAATATAAAAAATTAAGGCGGCTGTTTAGTTATTATTAAAAAAATCAAAAATTATATTTAGTGTCCATCTAAATTAAGGTAAAAATATAACTTAACATAAAGTAGTAATTTAAACACAAAAAATCATTGGTTAATGATGTCTCAGATCAACTGTATATTATTTCCCGGCTTAATGTGTCATTTGAACAAAAAAAAAGAGATGTGCAGTCTAGCGGATTGAATAGAAACCTATCCTATTTTTTTATTTTTATAAATCTGTTATATAGTCGCGAAATATTAGCTTACGTGTTATTTTGTAACACATTTCTATGCCTCGTTGGATCGTCTTTTATTAGTGATTAATTATATTTTACTGCTGGATTTTGAAATAAAATGTTTGATAATCGTTGTCTTTGGTTAAGATTTTCTTGAATATATCGTTGCTTAATCATTGAAAATTAGGCTTGTAGATTCTCATTTAAACAAAATGCTGTAGATTCTCAGCTATTTTTCAGAAGTCTATGTGATACTCAATTGCAACGTTCTTGTCGCTACTTAATTTCCTGTTTTTACCGATAATACTTCTTGTCATAATCATAGAACATACCTATTCCTATTATTTTATATTACTTCATTTCCATTTCCTATTTCACTTGATTAAATTCACCAACTTAATAAAATTCTTGGTACTATCAACTAATTGCTCGTGTTTAAATGCAGCGTTCTTTAAATAATCAATACTATAAAAACCTAAAATGCTGATTGCGTGATTGCGTGATCAAAATTTAAATTTTTTTTGACGGTTATTTTCGATTTCGTTCTATTTGAGGTTTTTTTGATATTATATTGTGGGAAATGACTTTTCATGATTAGCGCATGCAAAAAAAAATTTTTTCGAAAATTTTGAGGTTAGGATAGCTTTGATTTAACCTCAAAAATGACGGTTTTTTGCCTTTTTGTTTTAGTTGTAATGGTGAGCTATTAAGGTTTTTTGAGCTGAAATTTGGCATGTAGGACATGTGGATGATGATTAGAAAGACTGTATAGTCATTTTTGATTTTGAGGTTATGTGAGGTTAGAATTCGTATTTTTTATATTACAGTGATCAGTTAGAGTATTTTAGGCTGAAATTTGGCATGTGAATCATGTGGGTAGCAAGTAAAAGGACTGTGTAGTCATTTTTGAATTTTGAGGTTATTTGAGGTTAGAATTCGAATTTTTTGTACTGTAGTGAACTGTTAAGATCTTAGAAGATACTTTTTTGACCGCATCTCAATAGTTCATACTTAACTCATGTCATATCAATAATCACATTTCATTTTTTTACATTTGATTTAAAACCGACGAGGTTAACATCAAGATAAATTCAAATTGTTCCGACGTATATCATTAATTAAATAAAGGATTATTATTATTATTAGAAGATAAAATTTAGCACGCGGATCATGTGAGTAATAAGTAAATAGGCTGTATATCTACTTTTGATTTTTAGATTATTTGAGGTTAGAATGTGTATTTTTTGTGTTACAGTGAACTGTTAAGGTCTTATGAGCTAAAATTTGGCATGTAGAACGATTGGGCGATGAGTAAATAGGCCGTATACCTACTTTTGAATTTTGATGCTGTTTGAGGTTAGAATCGCAATTTTAGCAATTGTAGTGATCTGCTGAGGTCTTATGAGCTGATTTTTGAGTTGTGGGTCATATGGATAGTGAGTAAATAGTCAGCATTCCTTCTTTTGGATTTTGAAGTTATTTGAGGTTAGATTACGTAATTTTTGTCCTGTACCGAGCTGTTAAAGTTTTCTTAACTGAAGTTTGGCATGTGGATAAAATTTGGCCAAAATTTGGGTAGTGGATCATGTGAATGGTGAATCATGTGAATTCTTCTCAAATACGTAATTCTTAATAATCTAAAATTTTCGCGTTCGCGCTGACGCGCGAACGCTCAAATCATTGAAAGTTTGAAATCTTTGACTGCTATTTTAGATTTCATAGAAACAGTAAAGTGACCAGAGATTATCCAGTGGATTATCCTGAAAATGTAAAACTTAGGAGAGACCAAGTTTAACATTTTCGATTTTCAGTATGGATAATCCAGAATAATCCTTATCCATGGGTAATCTTTTTTAGTGAAATCCATCAATCCATCAATCCATAAAATTTTTCTTAATTTTTCATGAAATTTTAAGCGTAAAAAAAATCAAAAAAAAAGAGGATTATCTTCGGATAAGATTATCCACCTTAGTGAAAGCGGCTCATAGATTTCAAAAAAAGCTCTGACAAAACTTTTGGTAAGCAAATTTAAATAATTTTAAGTAATCTTATATTTGAGCAAAAAAAGTTTTCATTTCCGAAAAATATTGAACAGAACAAATTAAAGAAAAAACACGACTTACGTAGAAAGTCAATAGCTTCCGCGTTCGACTATTGGGTCAGCAAAGCTTCGCTTTGCATAAGATTGAGGATTAAGTCTCCATCGGGTCAGCAAAGCTTCGCTTTGCATAAGATTGAAGATTAAGGCTCAATCAGGTCAGCAAAGCTTCGCTTTGCATAAGATTGAAGATTAAGTCTCCATCGGGTCATCAAAGCTTCGCTTTGCATAAGATTGAAGATTAAGTCTCCATCGGGTCAGCAAAGCTTCGCTTTGCATAAGATTGAAGATTAAGTCTCCATCGGGTCAGCAAAGCTTCGCTTTGCATAAGATTGAAGATTAAGTCTCCATCGGGTCAGCAAAGCTTCGCTTTGCATAAGATTGAAGATTAAGTCTCCATCGGGTCAGCAAAGCTTCGCTTTGCATAAGATTGAGGATTAAGTCTCCATCGGGTCAGCAAAGCTTCGCTTTGCATAAGATTGAAGATTAAGTCTCCATCGGGTCAGCAAAGCTTCGCTTTGCATAAGATTGAGGATTAAGTCTCCATCGGGTCAGCAAAGCTTCGCTTTGCATAAGATTGAAGATTAAGTCTCCATCAGGTCAGCAGCTTCGCTTTGCATAAGATTGAGGATTAAGTCTCACTCAGGTCAGCAAAGCTTCGCTTTGCATAAGATTGAAGATTAAGTTCATCGGGTCAGCAAAGCTTCGCTTTGCATAAGATTGAAGATTAAGTCTCCATCGGGTCAGCAAAGCTTCGCTTTGCATAAGATTGAAGATTAAGTTCTGACAATCAGGTCAGCAAAGCTTCGCTTTGCATAAGATTGAAGATTAAGTCTCCATCGGGTCAGTAAAGCTTCGCTTTGCATAAGATTGAAGATTAAGTCTCCATTGGGTCAGCAAAGCTTCGCTTTGCATAAGATTGAAGATTAAGTTCTCCATCGGGTCAGCAAAGCTTCGCTTTATAAGATTGAAGGTTAAGTCTCCATCGGGTCAGCAAAGCTTCGCTTTGCATAAGATTGAGGATTAAGTCTCAATCAGGTCAGCAAAGCTTCGCTTTTAAGATTGAAGATTAAGTTCTCCATCGGGTCAGCAAAGCTTCGCTTTGCATAAGATTGAAGATTAAGTCTTCATCGGAATAGCAAGCTTCGCTTTGCATAAGATTGAAGATTAAGTCTCCATCGGGTCAGCAAAGCTTCGCTTGTGCATAAGATTGAAGATTAAGTCTCCATCGGGTAAGCAAAGCTTCGCTTTGTATAAGATTGAAGATTAAGTCTCCATCGGGTCAGCAAAGCTTCGCTTTGCAAGATTGAAGATTAAGTCTCCATCGGGTCACCAGCTTGCTTTGCATAAGATTGAAGATTAAGTTCATCATCGAATAGCAAAGCTTCGCTTTGCATAAGATTGAAGATTAAGTCTCCATCGGGTCAGCAAAGCTTCGCTTTGCAAGATTGAGGATTAAGTCTCTTCAGCAAAGCTTCGCTTTTGCATAAGATTGAAGATTAAGTCTCCATCAGGTCAGCAAAGCTTCGCTTTGCATAAGATTGAAGATTAAGTTCTCAACGGGTCAGCAAAGCTTCGCTTTGCATAAGATTGAGGATTAAGTCTCAATCAGGGTCAGCAAGCTTCGCTTTGCATAAGATTGAAGATTAAGTCTCCATCGGGTCAGCAAAGCTTCGCTTTGCATAAGATTGAAGATTAAGTCTCCATCGGGTCAGCAAAGCTTCGCTTTGCATAAGATTGAAGATTAAGTCTTCATCGGGTCAGCAAAGCTTCGCTTTGCATAAGATTGAAGATTAAGTCTCCATCGGGTCAGCAAAGCTTCGCTTTGCATAAGATTGAGGATTAAGTCTCAATCGGGTCAGCAAAGCTTCGCTTTGCATAAGATTGAAGATTAAGTCTCCATCGGGTCAGGAAAGCTTCGCTTTGCATAAGATTGAAGATTAAGTCTCCAACGGGTCAGCAAAGCTTCGCTTCACTTTGCTCAGCAATGCAAGGTGAAACAAAGTCAAGTGGAGCACAGCTTATCCAAAATTTCCGCTGCCACACTCAAGACTTCTTTCAAAAGTGAAATTTCATGTGCTTTGAATTCAATTCAAGATGAACTATAAGTATTTTATGAAATTGGACGAAAAAGTAAGAGTCATTGGTAAAATATAAAATAGCTAGGTATTGAAAGATCTAAAATGAGATGTCCGATAGCTTTAAGACAAATGCAACGGGCTCGCAACGGGGCCCGTGACGGGCCCCAAAACACTAGTTCTTGTATAATATAAATTCTGTTTACTTTAAACTCATAAATTGCTAGTTGATCTGAGTCATCTATGTAAGTGTCAGTTGTTTCTATAAAATTAAAGTTTCTGTGAATTGTGAGCATCTCGGTGTCGTTGAGCCATTTCCACTTGCTTAACTCGTGCATATGCAAAACTTCCCAAAAGCACGACCATATTTGAGAACCACCAAAGGAACGTTTTGACCTCGTTGAACCAACTTGTTGCTAATATTGTTTGTGCACATGCTTTGGCTGTTCCTGAGATATTGTGTGTTAGCGGTGATGTAACTTTGATTTGTAAAGTTGTTACGTAGCCAATCAAAAATCCACAAACACCTCCGATGATCATCGTACCCCAAAACCAGAGTTTTCCGATATGTTCATAATTTAATACTTCATGTACTTCACCACTTATAACAATTAATGGAAGGAAGAGAAAGATTGAATAGAAGTTATTGTAATAGCTAAGTAACCAGACTTCACCGTTCACAAATGGAAGTGTCTTTTTCGTGTATATTGAATACATTGACAATGCAAAAGATCCAATGATACCGAAGATAGTTCCAATTAATGAGAATGTGTCAGTCAATGATTCTTGATCAACACCTAGATAGAATCCAGAAATTATCACAGCACAGCATATAATGCTCTTAAAACTTTGCTTCTCTCCAAGGAATAGATAAGTCAAGATTACATTAAAAATAGTCGTTAGTGACCGTCCAACGTAATAAAAAGCTACTGACACATATCTCAGACATAAATTATTTGTTGCAATCATCATTGTGAACATAATTGACAATGGAATCACATTCTTAATTGTCTCCTTTCTTAGTGGATGAGCTTCTGGGAAATTTAAAGGAACTAACTTTGGGAATCTTCGGCTTAAAAAAGTTCCAGTCACACAGATACATGTCGTCACTATACATTGAAACCACGTCACAAATAATGTTGCATTTAGCTTTACATGCTGTCCATTAAATAACTCTTTGTTAACAAATACAGTCGTTATGGAAATGATCCTAAAAGAAAGTTGATGACCTACTTAGTAATCGATAAATTTGGCAAAAAAAATTATGCAAAAAATAAATCTCTTACCAATAAGCAGCTACGACGAGAAAGATCCTTACATACTTTTTTACTAGACTTTCTTTTGGTGCTTCTAATAGCGAATACATGATTTGTTAATTGTCAATGCTTATTTTTTGCGTAATCGACTGTTTAGTTTATTAAGGACATTGGAACTGTTGGCATTTTATGAATTTTTATCAAATGTAAACAAAACTATCGCAAGTTTGAAAAGTTATGATTTGATTGACTAAGAAGCAGTGAGATTAAATTGCTTGTATATTAGATAATTTAGTGGAAAATTTATGCTTTTAAATCCTTGTTGAATGGTATTGAAAAATCTAAGCAAGCTAAAATACTTTTTTTTTATTAAAAATTGTTGAAAATAACAAAAATGATTTACCTAACAGTCAGACAGAAACTTTGCAAACTTTAAAAAACATGCTAATTCCCGGTAAAACAAACTATAATCCGAACACCGGGGAATAAATTCAAATTTTAAAAAACCGTTAAATGCAATCCGATCGTTTTGTTTACAAGAAAAATGTAAAGTGAAAGTTTTTTTGGTCATTTTTAAGTTTTTAGCCATTAAGTGCGTATACATAGTGTATTACTTAAAATTATATAAAGTATTCGCATATATTATGCTCGGTGCTAAGATAAATCATCAATTTTACTCCAAATTCATTCAGTATTAATTAAATTTATTGTACTTGATTGGTAAGTTCTGCAAATTAAGAAAACAAGTTTTTTTAGAAAATGATTCAAGGTCTTCAGGACATAAAAATCTTATTTTTGGCTACACGTAGACACGAGACAGACGTTTTAGCATATATTATCCGGCAAGTTAATAGTTTTGTGTTTGTGCAAAAATAATTTTCTTAATTTAAAAAGATCCAGAAAGATTGTAAGCAAAAAATTGCTTACCTAAACAATATTGTTAGAAACTTAATCTGTTCATGTGATGAATGTACGGTAAACTAGTCGATTTCGAGAAGCCTCACAACATACAGTGTGTCGCTGCAAACCTTATCAAATTTCAATAATAAAAAATATTCTTATGGTCCGTGACCTTACGAAATTTCATATATATATATATAAATATTCTGTTCTACTAATGTTATTACGTAGCTCTCCTCACTGATAAGCCTTAATTTTAAATTATTTCATAATCATAGTGTTTTTTATTCTCTCAATCAGTGGCTGACAAATTTTCGTGCAATAAAGATGTGGAAACGTGAGAAATCGTCTAAATTGAACGGTAGTTCAGCAGAAACTATGGAGACGGGTAAATTTGACGTAACTGGAAAGGATAAGGCTCAGGTGACATCAACAAAGACACATCCTACAGTCTACATTGTATTTATCTCATTGTTACTTGACTTGTTGGCATTTACGATGATTCTTCCTTTACTACCGTCATTACTAGAACATTATAGAGTTAATGATAAGGATGGACTATATACGACATTGTCAAATAGTATAAGTTATTTTACACAACTCGTTGGCGCTCCTGAAAAGTATACATCGGTTCTATTTGGTGGATTTCTTGGTTCCATGTTTAGTTTGTTACAATTCATCATAAGTCCATTAGCTGGTGGATTATCTGATTATTATGGACGTAAACCAGTCCTTCTTGTCACTCTCTTCGGTATAATTGGATCGTATGGATTATGGGCAATTTCAAGTAATTTTGGACTCTTCGTATTGGCACGTTTTGTTGGTGGATTGAGTAAAGGAAATATCAGTTTAAGTATGGCAATTATCACAGATGTTTCAACAAAGGAAAATCGTGGCAAAGGAATGGCACTTGTTGGCATTGCATTCAGTTTAGGATTCATTGTGGGACCTGTAATTGGTGCTGTATTTTCACGTTTTGCTGATAAATCAACGACTGACTGGTTTGCATATCCTGCACTTTTTGCAATGTGCTTAGCCATGCTCGATGTTTTGTTCGTCATGTTTTGCTTAAAGGAATCATTGCCAGCAGAAAAACGTGCAAAAACTGTTATCAATTCTGTTTCACAGGCACTTGAACACATCAGCATTCCATCACTCTTTCGATTTGATGCCGTAAAAAATTTGTCGAAGGCTGATATTGCATCACTAAAACAACTCGGATTTATTTATTTTGTTTATCTGTTTATCTATTCGGGATTAGAATTTACTGTTACATTCCTTATGTTCCATAAATTTGGATTTAATTCAATGGATCAAGCTAGAATGTTTTTAACGACTGGTGTGATAATGACAATACTTCAAGGTGGTGTTGTAAGGAGAATAAAATTGGAACGTCAACAACAGGCCGCCGTTTTTGGTTTAATACTCATTGTACCATCGTACATAATTGTTGGATTAAGTGAAAATAGTTTTTGGCTCTATGTCGGAATGATTCTTTACGCTATTTGTAAGTAATCATTTTTTATTTTCTTTTTCATTCTTTTTGTCGGATATTAGATGATTTGTTTGATTGTGGCGGTGATTTTGTGATTATTAAAATTGGAATTTTGTAACGGAAAAATTTAAATTCCTACAAAAATTTGCAAAATTGTAGAAAAATCTAAATTGTTGAAGTTTTCAAAATCGTTAAAATTTGAATTTCTACAAAACGGACAAAAAATTGTAAAAATTTACAATTTGCAAAAAACGTTAAAATTTAAATTTTACAAAAATTTGTAAGTTTGAAATTTACAAAAACTGTTAAAACTTGAATTACTACAAAGTCAACGAAAATTGTAAAAATTCAAATTCTACAAAACCGTTAAATATTTAAATCTTAAAAAACCGTTAAAATTTTACAAAGCTTATTTTTGTGGATAAACCGTTTTTATTCTTTACAATTCACATAATACCTCAAAAATTTTAATATTTCCTATCAATTTAAATTCTCTCCTCCAGCAACCGCCTTCGTCGTGACTTGCTTGACAACGCTTACATCAAAATATGGAAATTTTGATCAAAAAGGCACAGTTTTGGGAATCTTTAGATCTCTTGGTGCTCTTGCTAGGTGAGTGTTGATGATGACTTACATCCATCAAAGTTTATTATTTCATGAGGAATTTTTTCTCTTTTTCTCTCGCAGAGCATTCGGTCCAATTATTTCATCGACAGCTTTCTGGTCGATAGGTTCAACAACGACTTATATTGTAGGTGGACTTTTACTGATACATCCAACCGTTAAATTATACAAATTAAAATTATCATAAAAAAATTAACTAATTTTGTGTGACTACGAACAAATTAACATCAAAGATGTTAATCTCAACTACAAATCTCTACTATGTGCTAAATTTTTTGTTTTATAAAAAAAAAAAATTGTTTTATATTCATGTTAATCAATAACAGCAAGGAGGAAGAAGAGGAAATTTTTAACTCTTAAGGAAGAAGTCTGAAAGTCTATAATTGAATACAAATTGTATTGAGATGGATAAAAAATATGTAAAGTGATGAAATGTGAACGTTTTGTGTCTATAAAACAAAATTAATGATAGTGTTTCTTGGATTTAAAGCGAAACTCGTGTGATTTTTTTTTGAGGAAAAATCGAAGCAATTTTGGTTTGCTTTTTTGACCTAGAAGTGATGGATTTTATTTTTTATGTTTAACAATTTGAAAGATTACATCAATGTATTGAGGAAGTCGGTTTTTGAAAGATTTTCTCACGGATATTTACGGTTCTCTATAGAAAAATCATTTGAATTGTTACACAGTGTCAAAATTATATCATGTCTTGTGTGAACGTGGACGTACTTTTTTTTAATGAACAAAACTTTCAATTTTTAAAGTAATTACTTAAGATTCATTAACATTTGTGGTTTTGAAAAATAATTGAAATCAGGGTTGCAATATAGGTATCTGTGCACAAATAGAACCGCACAATTCCTTAATAATTTGTAGTTTTATCAGAATTTATATATATTTTTTGAAAACCTTACAAATTATCAAGGAATTTGTACGGTTTTCAGTTGTAAGCATGTGCCTGTATTTCAACTCTGAATTGGAGTTTTGAAAACATTTGAATGGTTTTATGAGAAACATTTGAGAGGTTTTTGACTGAAAAATATTTGTTCAGTTTAATTCAGTTTTGCTGAATTTGAAAGGTTTTAGAAAATTTAAACATTTGTAGGGCGGAGTTCTCTCCAAACCTCTGACCAACGAGGTTGTGGAATTGTAAAATTATTCAAATTTAAATTAATTATGCGTAGGAATTAGTTAAAAACCGGATAAAAGCTAATGTAAAGCATTAAGGAACAAATAGAATATGGAGAGAACACAAAAAAGTCGCGATTTAATAGTAAATTTGGAGAAAAATTGAAATTGCATCAAACTTAACCTAGACAACATGGATTTGTAACTTTTTGGAATTTTATACAACAATTGATCAACATTGAGACAATAAATCGATCAGAATCATCAAATATGAAAAATTAATTTGAGCCTTTTCCACCAAAACATTTATGAGGTTTTTATAAAAATCTACATTCCATCAAAGCCAACAGACATTCCAAACCCAAGATTTTGAAGGGTTTTAAAATAAATTCAAATCGTTTTAAAAATAAAATTAAAAAGACAATCAAATTAGACATAAATCATATCAGTAATTCTAAACCATCACGTGATTTCCTCACTTTAAATCCATGGCACTTAAAAAAATAATAATAAGTAATGTCGACAATTAATGTTTTTTATTCAAATGATAATTCCAATTTTGTAAAATAAAACTTTTTGTATATTTTTCGTGATTTTTTTTATACATCCGATTTTTTTAAGAATAATAAATAACAACAGAAAATGAGTTAACTATAATTATAATTATAATAATTTATTAATAATACTACATTATATCTAAAATGAAGCTCTACTTAACTAGAAATCATAGTTGTTGTCACTTTGGTTAAAAAACAAATTGTGGGAATACTTTACACAACTAGCAGAAAAGTATAATTTTACTCAATTTCCTTTCCATCTGAGAAGGTGATTTCAAAACTCTTTTTTTTTCATGAACATTACGAGTAGGGTTTCTGATTGCGGTTTTCGCAAAACCGCATAACCGCACTTTTTGAGCTAAAAATGCGGTTTTTAAAAAACCGCGGTTTTGAGTAAAAAACCGCAGTTTTTGAACTTTCTATATTAAAAATTTAGAAAACTTCCAAAAAAATTTTTTTTGAAATTAATTTCTTACTTTATTGTTATTTTTTTGTTTTTTTAAACTCAAAACTCAAGAAAAATCATATAGGGTAAAAAATATTGAAATTCGTACAAAACGAAAAAAATTTTTTGAAAGTCCTGTAACTTTTATTGGAAGCATTGCTGATTTCCCAAATTTTTCCTACGACTTTGCTTGTTCTCCAAATTTTTTTATTCGAACTTGAAAAGAGCATTTTGTGCAGCATAAAGCAGTAAAAAATCCACTTGATTTCAAATATTGAAATTCGTACACACAAATATTGAAATTCGTACACCAAGTACTCACGATTTTTGCATCCAAAACTTGAGAAAAAATTAATATTCTTGCAGTATTTTCATTTGAGGAGGTTTTTATTCATCCTGAGCAGCTTATTCATGCTTTAAAATTAATTTATTTAATTTGTTTACACAAAAACAATTGAAATTCTTCTCCGCCTACTATTGAAATTTTGTACAAATTTCAATATTTCTTCTGTACGAATTTCAATATTTGGAATGAGGTGGATTTTTTTCGTAAAAGCAGTGTTAATTTATGCCTTGACTTAATTTAATTGGAAAGTAGAGTGCACGAGGAAAGTCATAAGATCTTAACATATGACCAATCTTGAGTTTAAAGGCAATTTTTTAAGTCTAAAAATTGTGAAAAAATTTTTTTGTAAATTTGTTCGTGCGAATTTTGGTTTTGTACGAATTTCAAAATTTTTTACCCTACCTAAATTAGATCAATAAATAAAAATTTAAAATTTTTATATCAATCAGAATTTTTGGTTAATTTTTCAAAAAAAATTCAAAAAAAAAAAAAAAACTCATCGGAAAATTTAGAGATTTCCAATAAAAAAATTTTTCAGCATTAACTTTTAAAATTCTGGAGAGAAAAATATTGGTAAGAAACTTTTCACCGTGGTGAGAAATCAGTAATTATTTTTTAAATTTCTCACCAATTTTTTTCTCTTGTTTTCCCCTCGAGACGAACTTCATCAAAATTTCAAAATTTAAAGATTTTTGTATGAAGACTCAAATTTTAATTTTATTTTTGAAAATTTCATACATTTGTATGAAAACCGCAAAAACCGCGAAAACCGCGGTTTTTAGAATTACTGAAAACCGCAAAACCGCGGTTCTCTAAAAACGCGGTTTTTCAGAAACCCTAATTACGAGCATAATTTTTTTATATAATAATATTTTTTTTTTTTGTTTATCGCTTCCGAAAAAAAATGAAATATTTCAGATTAATAAATGAATGAAATGCGGAATAGTAAGAAGGAAAAGAAGAATAATACAAGAAGATCCCCGATTTATCACAAAAAATATAAATTAAATACTTTTATAAGTATATAAATTCGTTCGACTTTAATTCAATATTTTTTTTTGTATGTTTCTTTTCATTTTTGTGTCGAAATTACTGCGGATGAAGAAACTAGTGGAAAAATTGCCGAAGTAAAATTTGTTTGATTGGATGATTAAGGCGCTTGTTTCCTCTACTAACCGATTTGGTGTAATTGATCTTATGTAACTGATGCGTTCAAGTTTATTTTATCTTTGTGTTCTTGATGCTTACACATCGTATTTGGATAAATAAACTATGAAAGTATGGGTGTGAGCCAATAGCCTGTATTGCTGTTTATTTTACATGATTTAAGATTTATGCGAAAATTTTTGCTATTTTTCTTACTAAACGTACTATTGGTGCAAAAACTTTTGCATCTTATTTTTGGACGTATTATTGATGCGAACTATTTTTGTATCTTTATTACTGAACGTAATTTTGATGTGAAATTTTTGCATCTTTATTAATTTTTGATGCGAATTTTTTTTGCATCTTTTTTACTGAACATACAATTGATGCAGAATTTTTGCATATTTTTTACTGAACATACAATTGATGCGAAATTTTTTGCATCTTTTTTTTACTAAATTCACTTTTGATACTAAATTATTGAAAAAATTAAGATGCAAAATTGAATCATTTTTATGAAACATACTTTTTCGCATAATTTTTTTTCAAACAAAAAAAAAAATCAACGAATCGCTCATTAAAACTTTAGCATCCAAAATCACGCAATATTTTATTTTCTGCACAATCCCATGAAAAATTAAACGAGACAGCATGTCACAACTGACAAAACGTTAACCACCCAATTATAATCGTCATAAACTTCAGACAGACAAAATAAACATTTAAACGCATTGTATAATAATGAACAGAAAATTTGATAACAAAAGCCATAACGAAAAATTGGAGCTTAGCTCCCATATAAAATGCAATGATTTATGAGAAAAAAGAAAATAATAATAATGAATTAATACAAAAAGACATGAAATTTTTCTAAAAAAGCCTCAATGAAGTGAATACTACTAAAGCAACTACTAGGAAGTTAATTTGAACTTTTTGGGCATTGGAGCAAAATTTATCACGAGTTTCGTGAAAGCCTTCATCACAAACACATCTTTTATTAATGCATGATGAGTGTGCTATTACGCAATTCTCATCAGACTCGCAAATTCCATCTAGTCGAACAGATGACCAGCATCTCTGGAAGAAATTGAACGATATTTCAAATGTCACGAGTTCATCATTCGTTGATGAATCTTTGATTATTCTTACAGCATTAATATCATGATGATCTTTTTGGCAAACACATGTACCATTTGTACTCTCACAAATAGCATTTGGTATCGATGAACATTGCATGTCCTGTTGACATGATTGATAAAGTGATGTCGCAAGCGGAAGGCACAATTGATCATTCTCTTCACTACGTACATGAGTCGATTTACACTGACATGTTCCTGACATACAGTGAGAATTTTCAACAAAACATTCATCATCCGTATAGCATTTCTCATTTAAATTTATATCTCGTAAACATTTGGATTTATTTAAATTCGGATGATGCCTCCTAAAGCAGCGACATTGACCCTGTTGACATGTTGTCTTATCCACTACACAATTGCTTGTTAGTCGGCAGTATTCACCTATTCCTATATACGTATATTATATACGCATGAGAAAGAGATGAAAATGTAGTCATAAACATGCTTGATTGATTGATTATATCCAAAAATAAAATGTTTTATGACTTACTTGATGAGTTGAAGCATGCATTTTCGGTTATGACATAATGGGAGTTGGATTTACAAGAACACTGTCCATTATTACAAAATGATTCCTTTCCTAATCGAAATTCACACTGCTCATTCATGTAGCACAGCTCACCATAATCTGCTATTTCTATGCACTCTCTCGTTTTGCCAGATGCCTTCATAAAATATCCATTTCTACAGACACATTGGCCTTCCATATAATCATACACACCTCCACTACGTGGCTCACAAATCGCATTTGTAGGGCATTCTGAGGTGTCGCGGCACACATTGTTTGTCCCTGAAAAAAAAAATAGCATAAAGTGTAACTAAATATCTTTTACTTTTTTTCATACAGAAGATGATAGTTTGTGGTTTTTCGGAAGGTATTGAGCGCTGTATTGGATATTGTCGAGTAAGGTTGTGGGATGGGTAAGCACAGTACTCAAATTATAGGTTAAATAATTTTGAAACTTATTATAGATATTCATATATTTGTTATTTTGAGTAAATTATAGATGATCAGCTTATAAAAGTTATTGAATTAGATTCTTGCCACTTTTGTGTAAACTAATAGGTATTTTTGATTAGCACAAGTAGCTTAATTAGAGGCAAAAATAGAAAATTAAACTCAACATGTATACACGTGATTTAAAAAAAAATGTTTTTTTTTTTCAAATTTTTAAACACCGTTAAAAGTTAACTTCAGCATTTGCCTTTAATAAGTCAAACCTTAACTTAGAATTTCCATTTTTGCAAAATCAGAATCCAAATTCTCAAAATACCGTCAATATTTTTGCATATCAGCACACAATGTAACACATAATCAACATATTTCAATCGATTCAATGCAAATTATGAAACATTTCATTCAAATTAAAAGCCATGAATGAATTGACGAGTCAGCATGACAATTTTAAAACACTCTTGCACGTATTTTACCTTAAATAAGTACAAACAACTCAATAAGGTACATACACACAATTTATTTAAATTTGTTATTCTTCGAGATCACATCGTCCACATGTGAGAAATTGAATTTGATCATTCACATTTGTTCTCATTGTATGTACACAGCACATTTGGTTTTCAATGAAATTCTTTTTTTTTCTTACAATTCATTTTCCTTAATTTGCGCTTGACGATTATAAAAGTATCAAATTATATTTTTTGTGTACATTCAATAGAAAAGCTGTAAGTATGTGTATGTTGTGCTGGTTACTTTTAAGGTTTTGTAGAATAAATGCTTTAGTTTTGGGTTCTTTTGATGACTGGATGCGATGAAAGATTGTAATCTCATTTTTTAGACTTAAATAAAGACTTTCAATTACTGCTGTGTATTGATAGACATTCTTGCTACTCTGTTAAAGCACATTTGGTACTTTAGTTACTTGAAATTGGTCTAATTGAAGTAAAATCTCCAATTTAAAGTTCAATGCGAGCAAAATTTTACCACGTGTTTTTTAAAATTCAAAAGTCCGTTACAAATTTAACTTCAACTTCCGATTCATGTTTCATTAAACTGAAAGCGCCACAAACAACCACAACAAGAAAATTTTCAATAATTATTTTGTGTATATTTCCGTAAAATGTTCATGAGATATTAAATTTCTATTGTCTTATGATGTACACATGTTTCAAGTTGAAGAATTTACAGGTGGGATATAGCAAATAAAAATATGCATACAAAATATTTGTTGAAAACAATGCGAGACAGCCCCAGAAAGGGATGTGATAAGAACATACACACAAAAATAAAAATTAAAAAAATAACAATAAAGAAAATGCAAAAAAAAGTTGAGTGAAACGAAAGCAGTCAGACATGCTGTAAATAAGCAATAATAGAGGTATAATGTGACAAGCTAATCGGCTTTGCGACCAAAAGTGAGGGAATAGCAAAAAAATAACATTTTGGTGAATCCATTTAAATTATCTTTTTTCTACAACAGTAATAACAAAGAAATATGCTTTATATATTTTTTGTTAAATTTTTTTTAAGGGCATCAACTTTCACCTTGAAGTTTTTCATGTCACGACAATCAAGACTCTTTCTTTGGCGCTTTCATTTAACAAAAACAGAAATGAAAATGAAAAATACATGAGAAGCATCATCATCATCTGTTTTCTGTTTAACATCATGCCCGATATAATTTTTTTATGTACTAAAAATGAAGAGCACAGCATAAACATAATTTTACATACATTTCTTTCTCACTTCAGTAAAGTTCAAAAAATATTTTCTTCGCACGTCTTTATGGAAACATTTTACTTATTTATTTATTTCCATTTAATTCACGCACACACTTCATTTATTTATTTAGTGCATTTTTTCTGGGAGGGAATTTTGAGGTTATCTGTATACTTTGTCTAGCTGTCTGACTAATTTTCATACAAAAAATATTATAGGGCTCCTTTTCTGAACTACATAACCAACCCTACGCCCTCAAGATTCTTTTTAACATTTTTTCAAACATAAAACATAATGCGACTAAGGGGAGGGGCAGGCAACTTTTTTCATAAAGTCAAAATTCTCGTTAAAATTTTGGAATCATTTACCAATGAAGTCCATCAAAAACTTTGATTTTTAGATCCTCCTCCATCACAAAACCATTAATTCTGTTGTTTGAGACTGCCACTACACAACCGCAGACCCCCTCCTCGCGTAAAAATTATAAGGAATGACCCAAAATCAAGTGCGCTTTTGCTGCTCTCTGCTCCAAAATGTACCAATGCTGGTATGTTTTGTTTAGCATGATGTATGATGGGAATATATGAAAATCGAAATGAATGATCGGCGAAAAAATTGTTTAAATTCCATAAATGAAATTTCATTGTTGATGTTTGATGCTATCAAGGGATAGAAACCTCAGAAACTGATAAATTGGAATTTTATTCAAATGAATATTGTTGATGACATGCTGTTTAGCACTTTTTAATGCTAATTAAATTTACAGAAAATATTTCACTGTGTAAATATACAGAAGCATGCGCCACGAATGACTTGTGATAAAATTCTCTTCAAGCTATTAATTAATGGAAGGTCAATGTATATAACGTTTCTATTCTTAGCTTTACTGGGAACATAAACCATGAAATTAGATTATGATTATTATTTTATTGATGGGTTTTATTTGCGAGGTCTATGATCAGTTTGATTTATTGCTGCAAATACATTTGTTTTGAAATTTATGGACCCTAGATATGCTCCACAAACGGAGGCTATATTTAGTCATAAAACAGCTTTTATTATAATTAATAGTTTGTCTGTGAAATATTTGACTTTTAAAATGAATGATCAGTATCTGTAGAAGATCTTTGAGAATTGAAATTGACTGAAATATTCCCAGTTGTTGATGTGGGGTGTATTCCAGAGTATCAGTGATTTTTGTGAAGCTAAATTTAAATTTTCAAAAATATTCAAAAAAAAAAAAAAAAATCTTCCTCACAACCCAATATATGCCAAACACGTGACTGACGAAAAAAATATGCAGTTATGGAATTCCACGAAAAATACCTCCGAACAGTATATACGTCAATATTTACTTCGTACATAAAGATAAGAAAGAAGTTTATTTCATTCATTAAAGGTCGTTTGGCAAGAAAAATTTGGTCAAAGAGCACGCAATATTACTGCTTCTGAAAGAATGCCTGAATGTTATCAATTTGAGGAACAAATTCGATCAACTACCCACTGATTATTTTAAATTGCCTCAAGTATTACTTTTTGACTACCGTTTTAGAGTTATGAAAAATGCATGTCGATGAGTGCTTTTTAAGTAGCATCCCATCCCACTCTTGAATTTTTTAAACATTGAATGGGATTATTTGAAAGTTATGCCTGTGATTTTGATAGTTGGGAAGTGTCTGGGTTATTTTTTGGGGGTGTATATGATTCTTAGACTTTGAAGTTAAGGTTATATAGATGCTGACCAGATAAATCTCAAACAACGGTGGATTTTTTTTTTTTTTTGGAGTCTTGGTAGTTCAACTTATAGGTTAGGTATGGATATGAGGTTAGATAATCTCAAAATCAAAAACAGATCAATCCAAAACAGCGACTGGTTCTAAGCAGGGGTTCGAAATACCTTTTCACCTTTTCTAGGTTATACCCTAGAAATTAGGTTTCTATTGTATACATTAAGGGTATATTTTAGGGTACTTTTTACACTATTTTGAATAGAGTTTATCCTAGGGTATTTTTATCGTGAGAGATTTATAGTTAAAAATACCTTAGGATAAACTCTATAGTATACTCTAGAAACCTGGCCCTGTGGTACCAAACCTTCTCAAAAAATAAAAATAAATAAAAATCTTATATTATGCTAAAACTTACGTCGTTTGCTATCCATTATTCCACGATCATCATAAGTTAATGACACGATGACGAATTGAAGTAGAACTAATAATGAATTCAATAGCGGAGACTTCATCTCTTTACTTCAATTACTCTTCTTATCTTATTTTTCTTATAATATATTTCTCTCTCTCGTTTTCTCGTTTAGTTCACTTAAACTTCCAAAAAAATAATTTCAACTACATTTTTCAGTCTCTGCTTGGGCTTTTCTTTTCTTCTCGCTTTTTTTTTCTTATATTTTATTTTTTATATATTCACTTTTTTCACTCAATTCAATTTGACTTTGTAAAATGTTTATTGACCGAATTGATGCTACATCCTCTATTGCTTGCTTTTAAAAAAATTCGTGTATAATGTAAGAAGCATTAACTCCGTTTTTCTTCTGTTCATTCCGCTCGTCACTTACTTCAATAACAAAAAAGAGATATTTTTTGTTAAAATAACATTAAAAATACAAATTTTGAGACTCTTAGATTCTTTTCTATTAGATTGTATAGGAATTGGGGGGCACTGACGAAATGTTTATAGTTGTCAGCTGTTGTTCTGCAGAATATTGAAATTTATTGGGACTCATTGAAGTGGAAAGTTTGCAGTTCTTTTGCTGAACTTAACCTAATCTGATGATGTGCATTTAATTTCTGCCCTAACCTTAATTTTTGCATTGAAATTTTAATACTACCTCAATAATATTGATAATAAAAGTTAATTAAGTCCTATTGAGTCATGAATATTAATTGAAAAATTTTCACTGGAATGAGCTTTATTGATTCAAGTGGAAATTTATATTTTAATGTTTTTTTTACTTCGTTTTACGTCACATCTTGTTAAAATAAAGGCTTATCAAGCAAATAGCATTTGAACTAATTTTATCACGTTATAAAAGATCTTTTTGTCTAAGACTAAGTTTTGTCTGAAAAATAATTTTTGAGCTTTTTTCAGTTTTTTTCCATTTTAATCAAGTTAAAAAGTTCAACAAGATTTTCAAAAATTTGTAAATAAAAAACATGACTATCAAGAACAGATTCCCCAAATATTTCGTCAGTGACCCACAGAGATTTTAGATTTCCGATAGAAGAAGAAAAAGAAATGAAGAGGACCACGAAAGAGAAGTAAAAAAAAAACTTTTTAAGTACAATCTGAATAAGTAAGTAAGTAAGTAAGTAAGTGAGCACATCAAAGTCTAGGAGATTGCGCAACAATCACAATTTTTTTTTTTTTGTATGTATTACGTTTCATTCATTAACAATTAAATTGATTTGAATTCTCCGTAGAGATTTTTGTCAGCGCGATTTATAGCTTGCGATATAATTTTTTCATTCATGCAATTTTTTGTTTTCGCAAATTCGTGAAAAAATAAGGGAGAACTGCCACTCACGTTGCTTCAAATCGATAAAACAACAAAGGAAAAATACTTTTTTTTTATTGTATAAAATATACACGGCAAGTTATGAATATGCACTTGTGTGAACTTTGAATGAATGACGACTCGCGACATAAAAGAACCGACACGCAATGTGTACGGCTTTTTTCTTCTTTTTTACAGCCTTTTTTTGCGAAGAATCTATTGATGCTATTTTTAGCATGTTATTTGCACAGCCGAGTTATTATTGTGAGTTTTGTTTTGGTGGGCGAATGGATGAAACCATAAAAAAAAATTATGAAAAACTAATATTTTGATTGTAAATCTATAAATGGAGAAAAGCTGCTGTATATGGATGACAAAAGCTCATCTTTACCGGCTTAATCATAGAGTGACATTGAATTTATTAAAAAAAAGGCATGGAAATAATTTTTATTGATGAATTTATAACGGTTTTATAAGATTTGAATTTTAAATTTTTTATTTAAATTGTTGGAAATTCTCAAAATTTTTAAACCGTTGGTTTTTAACGAAGATTTTGACAAATTACAAAAAATCGTTGAAATTTTCAATAATTTTAAAACTGACAAATTTTCAAATTCTACAAAACCGTCAAAATATTTGAATTTTACAGAACAATTTTTTTTCTGAAATTTACAAAACCGTTGTATTTTCAAATTTTGCAAAATTGAATTTCAAATTGTTCAAAATTCGGTGAATTTTCAAAATTTCAAAAGATCGAAAAATTTCAAAATTTTTGAAAAACCGTTTTAATTTTGAAAAAATTTCACAAATTGTAAAATGAAAATTCTTTGATATTTTCAATCCAAATGCGCTTCTCCACCCCACAACAAATGACTTTTCATCTCACTTTTCCATTTAATACGATTTGGCTAATACATCAATAATGAAAAGAAAAAAAAAATCTTTTTCACCGTAATTTTTTTTCTTTATTCTCGATACTCACTTACTACTTACTATTGCTATTTTTTGGAAAAATTAGACGAGAAATGATGTGGAAAAGAAAAGAAAAAAAATCTCAATGAAACAATAATCATAATAAACAGTAGTAAAGTAAGTTAATTTTGTGTGGGAATATTAGAAACGACAATTGAATTAACCGAAAAACATAAAATTGTTACTTTTTTTTTATTATAATTAACTACTTCTGTTCATGAACTAGTTTCACCTTCTTTTAACTCCTTGTCGATTTTTTTTTAACAAATTGTCGTGAATTCACTTTTGCCTTATCAATTATGATAATTGAGCTTTTTTTATTATTAATATATCCAGAAAGCTCACATATTTATGTTAATCGAATGATTTCATGCTTCGCGATGTTTAAAATTCCGAAAAGGTATTGTCAAGTATTCTTCAATACCTTAAAGACACATGCTCACGATAAAATAATAATTGCGTAGTAAGACCTTTTTTACGACTAAATTGTTTCAAGCACGACCAGAGACTGACTGTTTTTCCTTTGTGTAGCATGGAATTTTTCAAAATACGCTTTTATTCCGACCATGCTTGTATGCAGTTTTGATGCGAAAATTTTAGCTCATTTTTTGGACGTTTTGCTATTCTGGATGTGGTTTTTAGGCTTTAATCTATATTTATTTCATTTATTAAACAATTTTGCATCATTATAAATCATTTATAAGCTGTAATTAAATCAAAATAAAATCATTAATTTTATCAGTCGCATTCACAAAAATAACGAACTTTTTTTTAAATTTTTTTCCAGTCACATTCACACTGTTTACCTCTTTTCGGCAATTTCTAACTCTGTCTAGAACTTTAATTAATTTATCTATAATGCCGAGTGTTCCATTGATTGAATCAGCTGAGGCTTATAAAGCACAGTTCAAGTAAGTGTTTAACCATAAATGTGACTTTCTTGGCTTAACAATTGTTGCAAATTTCATTAAAATTTGTTTTTCATGCTAATTTTTATAGTTCTGGAACAAATCATGTCGTACTTTATGGCGCAGAATGGGCTGAACAATGCACACAGATCTTGGCAGTTATGGAGCAACTTGCTAAACAAGATGCCTATAAGTCAGTAAAATTTCTGAATGTTGCCGTTGAAGAATTGCCTGAAATTGCACAACAACATGAAATTGAAGCTGTGCCGACTGTAAGTTACATTATTAAATGCCATAAAAATCTTTTTATTCATATCCCTATTTCTTCAAGGTCATCTGTTTCCAAAATCAAAAGGCTGTTCATAGAATTGATGGAATTGACATCGCAGACTTGACAAATGCATGTAAGACATTGGCTGGAGTTTCTAATACAGAAGAGACGAAAGGTGGATCACTTGACGATCGTCTTAAAGCTCTCATCAATAAGGCACGAGTAATGATCTTTATGAAAGGAAATAGAGAAGCTCCAAGGTATGAATTAGATTTGCTTGATTAGATTAGCATCATAAGGTCAAAAGTCATTGAATGAAGTGGATTTTATTCTTGATTTGTAAGAAAAGATGCTTATTGATTGATATTTTGGGTTGTGGAACTTCAAAAAGCAAATTTCAAAAACTGTTGTATGGTTTTAAAACCTTACAAATGTTGGAATTTGTATTGTTTTGAAAAACATTTGTAGGGTTTCAAGCAAGGCGTACACACTCGGGAAATCTCAGAAAATTTCCGGAAATACAGGAAAAACAGGAAATCTCTTCACTAAACATCTGAATGAACTGTAAATGCAGGAAATATTGTATCGAACAGTATTTCTGATGATTTCATGCACAAAAAATGTTATGAAATTTTTTTGTTTGGTTGCAGTTCAAATTATAATTTTCATAGTTAAAAATTTTTAAAAAGCAGAAAATTTTCGACATTCTTGATTTGTAAGAAAAGATGCTTATTGATTGATATTTTGGGTTGTGGAACATCAAAAATACTATTTTGCACTATATTTTCTCCAAAACCTTGCAGTTTAAGAGCTAAATCTAAAAATTTCCTGATATTTCCCGATTTCCGGAAATGCAGGAAATTTCCGGAAATACAGGAAATTTCCTGAGTGTGTACGCCTTGGTTTCAAGACATTTAATGAAACATTTGTATGTTTCGTTAAGAATTTTTGGTAATATTCTGCTGTTATACGTTTCTAAATTCAAATTTTCAAAAAGCGTAAAAAATTCAAAATTCTTAAAAACCGTTAAAATTTCAAAATCCTTAAAAAACCTTTAAAATTCTTAAAAACCGTTAGCATTTTAACTATCACTTCCTTTACTAATCCTGCAAACTATATATTTTCTCCTCTATTTTTAGATGTGGATTTTCAAGAACTCTAATACAGATCATGAATGAAACGAAAGTAGATTACGAGACATTTGATATTTTGCAAGATGAAGAAGTCCGACAAGGACTTAAAACATACAGTGATTGGCCAACTTACCCTCAAGTTTATGTCGATGGTGAGCTTCAAGGCGGTTTGGATATTATCAAAGAAATGCAAGCTAGTGGTGAATTGATGAAAGTTCTTAATCCAGATACCAAGTAGATACAAAGCAATGACCTCAAAAACAACACGCATTTTATTCTCAACTGAAAAACCTCCTCAAATTAATCAAAAGGCTTACTTTTTTTGTGTTTTTCGATAATTTATTAATATTATTAATGTTTCTTTGATCAGTGATTTATTTTTTTATTAAAAATGAAAAAGGATTTTTTTTTATCAAAGACAATGCATCAAAAAAATGGAGGAGAAAAATACATTAATAAAATATAGAAAATGAAAGAGAAAATTGCTTTTTAATTTGAGACCAAGCATTAATTATTTTAACTTTCTTGTGGAAGTTGTGCCTTCATTTGTTGCAGCTTAACAGAAATAACTTCACAGATTGCATCACGAATTTGTGACTTTTCGTACCCAAGAATCTCAATCTTTTCTATTTGTTCGCCTACAAAATCGACTTTACGCTTGAAATAATCCTTCGCTGAGTCACGATCCTTTTCAACATAATATCCAGTTCCGATATCAACAATTACATTGTCAATGTCCTTAATACGTCCTGGAACGTACCTAAAATTATAATAAGTATAGAATGAGTCATTGACATACTGGATGTGCTGCAAATTTCTTACATAGATCCAGTAAGAGGAATCAAAGTTGTCTTTTCTTCAAATCCTTCCTTAAATTGCTCTAAAGCTTCCTTACTTGCTGCAAATTTTCCTTTTGCCATCTTCAATGTCGTTAGAGAGTCTTGAAATATTGTTAATTCCTGTAATTAAGGATGAAAATTTTATCACATGGATCAGATGTCCAAAAAAAAATATCACGAAAATCACAAAATTCATATTTCTTCAACTTACTGAATCTAATTGTTGCTTTAACTGTGATAATTGTTGAATATTCAGCTTCATTAAATCAATTTGCTGCATATTAGCGCCTTCATTCTGTGAAATTGTTGCCATTTTATTAATTTATTTATTTTTTTATCTCCTCAAAAATAATTTTTTAATGCCGAATATATCGGGAATATTTATACGATTGAAAACCCTAAAAGCGGGGCAGTCAACTTAGTTTTTGTTTACATCGAATTAATTATTTTAATTTGCCGAATTAACTATTAAAACCTCGTTGATTCACTGTCTTATGGCTTTATTTCGATCAATCTTAACAAGTGGAAGTAGAATAATATCAAGAAATATAAGAATGTCTGCTAATTTACATGAAAAAGCTGCTGAAGCGATGGAGAAAATGAAAGAAGGTAAAAATTAATATTCCTACTAAATTACACAATATATGAATGAATTAATCAATATTACAGAGAATCCATACTTTGAAAAGTATGCTGCAAAGATTGCCAAGCTTCAACAAACATCACCAGAAGAATTTCTGTCAAAGATCCAGAAGAAGGAAGAAGAACAAAAGAAAAAGGAAGAAAAGGAGAAGCGAGACTATTCGGAACTGATGAATCCAAAGAAAAAGATTGAGACAAAATCAGAACTGCCATATAAGAAACTTGAGGATATTATGAAAGTCGATTTATTGGAAGGAAAGTCAGCAGAAGAAATTAAGACAATTTGGCTAGAATATCACAAGCAGAAAGACTCAATCGCTGCTGTAATTCCATCAGAAGTGTTTGATTTAATGATGGAAAGAGCTAAAAAGTATCCAATCTTTATCCTTCCAATTCCACGATCGCAAGGTTTTGAATTCATCATGTTCCAATTTGCAGCTAACGCCATCCATTTCACTCCATTACTGTGCTATCAAGTTCATAAAGAGAATGCTCCTGAATGTTTAAATATCGTTCATTATACAGAGTTTAAGGATAAGGGCGTTGTTTTGATGCGCGGAGAATATGACACAAAAGTTTTGACCGTCCAGGAAGCTCAATGTCTTGCGAATCAATTCAAAATGTACTACACTGATAACAATCCTAAGAAGCTGGAACTTCTGGAAACATTTACAAAGACACCTGAGAAGTTTAAGCATATGGATGTGATTAAGGAATTAGAAAACTTACAAATTAGTTGAACTTATCAAGCAATAAAGTAAAATGGGTTCTAAGGGGCCGTTCACTTATTACGTAACGCGAAAATTCGGGTTTTTTTACCCCCCCCCCCCCTGTGTAACGTTTTTAACAAAAGAATCAGGTGCGAGAACAATAGACCGTAACAAACTCTCGGACTCCCCTTCCTCCCTCAGAGCGTTACGTAATAAGTGAACGGCCACTAAGAGAACCAGAAGTAGTGAAAATGTATGTGGAAGTTTTAATTAACTTCGTTGGTCCACATCGAAAAATTGCTATGAGCAATGACATCAAAATTTTTAGAATCAATTTCAATACTACCTGCACGAGTTGTCATTGAAAGTCAAGTCTTCATGCCTACAGATTTCATAAGCAGTCAAATCCCTTTGAGGCATATAACATTCAATTTCAAGCAATTTTCAAAAAAAATCCAAAATACATTCAAATCAAAAAGGTCGAATTCTATAACAAGTAAGAATATTCAAGAACGTCACATAAAAAATTCCATCAATATCAATTGCATCAATTTTAAAGATAAATTTTCATATAACTCTTTATTTGAATGTCATTTGAATAATTCAGCAATTATTGAAACATTACAATTTGTTTAATAATAGTGATATTTTTTTAATATTATTATTATTAATTTATGAATGAATCAGAGTTGATAACTAGCATGTGCCTTTAAAAAGGTTTGCCTAGGCGTAGGCAAATTGAAATTAAAGGCACCTACCTTTGCCTTTGTCAAAGGCAGAAAAAATTGCCTTTGCCTTTGTTTTGCCTTTGCAAAGGCAGAACTTTGTCGTGGTGCCTTTAAATCTTTGCCTTTGTAAAAAAAAAATTTAACAAAAAGTTCCAAAAATTGATAAAAGTTAAAAATTTTCAAATTCAAAAATATCAAAGGCAAAGCTAGACAAACTCAAAGGCAAAGGCATTGCCTTTGCAAAGGCAATGTTTTCGTGCCTTTGCCTTTACTGTGCCTTTGCAAAGGCAAAGGTTTTGCTAGATCAAAGGCAATGCCTGAGCAAAGGCACCTTTGTATCAACTCTGGAATGAATTATAAACATATTAGGTTCAAGTGTATATCCAGATCCAGCCCATGTATGAGAGAGAAAACAGTAAGTAATGATTTTTTGCATTTATTTATTTAAATAGTTCAGCTTTCTTGTTGTGCTTGGAGGTGCTGAAAGTACTGTGAAAGAGTCATAAATTAGATTGATAAGGTTAAAAATCAGCAAATGAGGTTGTTCGTTGATGATGTTTGATATTTTAGAAGGATTAAACAGATAACTTCTTAAAAGAAATTACACATCATCAATAAACGACCACTTCCTTAATTAATTTAATGAATTTTCCATTTCATACCTCGGGATTTTCCAGTATGAATCGGAGGACGTTGTTAGTGTATTCCTTTGTCAAGTAGTCATTATTTCCACGCTTTCCAAATCTATATAAATTAGATAATACCACAATTCTCGTTAATTGGCATATAAAAGCTTTTATAATGTCAAAAAACAAAAAAAAAAGTTCTACGTGAAATGCCAAATAAGCATTCAGACAACAACCCATGCGTCTACATTTTAATTTTATTTAATTTAACGATTTTTCCACTAAAATAAAAATTAGGCAACGAAAAAATGAAAAATTTTATAAATTTGACCTTGGTGTTCTTGCATGTTTGCGATCTAACTGTTCGAGCATTTCTAGAACTAAGGTTATAGATACTCCATCATTATGCTCATAATGTCTGTAAATGTAAGAAAAAGAAGAAAAACAGGAGAAAAAGAGAAAAAATCATCCACCACGTGATTTTCATTGTTTTTAGCGCATTTTTGAAAACTTGTTTTCAAAAAGGAAGCTCAATCATGCACTTTGATCGGTCGTTCGGTCGTTCGGTCGTTCGGTCGTTCGGTCGTTCGGTCGTTCGGGTCCCAATTATCTCTTGATCTAGACTTCGTAGCAAGCTCGGAATTGTTTTAATAGCTTCATTGAATGTTTTTATTCCCGCCGTTTATATTGAAAAGTCAAAAAACACTCATTAAATAGCTTAATTCATCGATTTTATATTTCAAAAAAATATGTAAACAATGCAGGGCAAAGCTATGCTGATGATAAGTTTGAATTTTTTCTAACCGTTAAAAAATTTGAAATTTTTTTGACCGTTATTTCGGATTAAATTTTTTTCTTTTATACACCTTAATTAATTAACATTTAATTTTTTCATACAAAACAAATATAAGTGCGTTTAGAATTTTGAAAAATAATGGATGTGTTCAGAAATTTACATTTTTCGCTAATGGAAAATTTTGAATTTCAAAAAACCGGTAAATCGTAAAGCTATTATTTGCATTGAACATTATAAAAATCAATTTTAAAGGAATTTTGATCTTTAGTTTTAAACTTATTATTGAAATGCATTATGATTAAAGAAACAGCAATAGAGTTTTAAAACTCAACATTCTTTTCTATTTAATCAATTGCTAATCGCTGCGTCAAAAATGCGCTGAAGTCCCTCGATATAAAACACGAGGACTTTTGTAATTTTTTTTTTTAATTTTCAAATTTTTTAATCAAAAAACTTTAGTGACCTGTTAAGCTGCTTAGGTTGTATCAAAAAAATAAATTTTATGATACACTGTTCATTAGTTAGAAAATAGAAGCTAATAGTACATGAAAGCAAATTGGATCTCATGGGGGATAAAAGAATCTCATCAATTTAAAAAATTTAGAAAAAAAGACAATAAGGCATTCAAATTTCCCACTAAATTATTATTTGCCAAAGTCCTGTCTATTGTTTTGGGAAATTCAGCATGAATTTAAAACTTCATGACATTCGATATAAAAAAAGTTTTAATATTCACAGGGATTCAAATATTTTCATCACATGCAAAAGTGCGGTGGTAGTAGACAAGTGAGTGATAACAAAAAATTTAGTTTATTAAAAAGCAACAGAAAAGTTTATTAATCCTTTATTCAAAATAGGTGCAATTTTACGATTGTAGATTTGTTAGGAATAGTTCAAGCTTGCAGGCTATGAATGTTACGAACAAAAATAATAAAACCTGTCGATAAGTTTTCACGTCGTTAGTAAAACACGCCTAAATTTAGCTTCTGAAAAAATTAATTGAATTTATATCGTCGGTTGGCATGTATAGTATTCGAGTTGCAGATTTTTGCAAGTACCGAATTGTACACAAACATATAAATAAATATGAAAATCAATTAAAAAATTATTCAAAAAAAATATCAATGCACCTAAAACTAACAATAGCCCCATTTTTCTGGTTCTAAACCCAACTACAGATTCAATTCAAAGTAAATACCAATTAATTGGTTAAGAAGTACCAAACTTAAAAATTTCCATTCAAAGCCATAAAAGTAATTAAAATTTTCATGCTTTTTCAACTTTCATAAAAATTGTAATCAAACAAAAAAGTCAAAGTAAGCTTATCTTCCGCAAAAATGCACAAAATAAATTTAATCAGGATGTGTGAAACGGAATAAAAATAATGAAACACATAAAAAAGTGTGAATTGTGGATTAATAAATAATGAAAAGTTTTCCCTTTCATCATTGATCAACGAATACAAAATAAAAAAAAAAAAAAATATTCTACACTCATCATTGTGGCTTTAGAGAGCGAGGTAGAAGCATAAACAGAAGAGTGCAAAAATGGAATAAAAAAAAAATTTACCGCAGTGAGTATTGCATCTTAATAAAAAATTCATTACATAAAATGGTAGTAGGTAATAATCTACATTTATAAAAGCAACAAACATTTCCGGATATATTGATTAATAAGAAGAAAAATTGAAATGAATACCTTGGCCTTGCAAATTGAGCATGCTTTGACTCTATGTCTTGAAGGTAACGAAGAGCATCGACGACATTGACTGGATCACCACTATGGTCTGGAGCTGGATTAGCTGAACTTTCCATTATTGCAATGGAAATTAACATGACAACCAATACGGCAATTGATAAACGTTTTGTGGCTAATGACTGCATCTTCTGTGGGTTGCTTTTTAACCTATGAATAATGTAAAAGTTGTTCATAAGAAATTGCACGTGACATGCAGAATGACAAATTGAATTTAGCTTATAATAATATATATTATGGGTGAGAAGATATGAATATGGAAAAGGTGAAAATTGATACACTTATGCTTGTATACATAGAGTTCTGGAAGTAATGTAGATGTAATCTAATCAATATCAACTATAAAAAAGTATTACTGTCTTCTTATCATCTCTCAATGCATGCATGTTATATAATTTGATACATTGTTCTTTTTCTTGAATGTAAAAAGGAATTGATGTTAAGACTCGGATGATGCATTGAAAGTTAAGTGTCTTAGAGTATATTTTTTATTATCTTTAATAGGCAGGTACTTAAAATTTGAGATGCATATTGTAACGAAATTGAATTGGATACAAAAACTAGTCAATACTTTGGGGCCGTTCAATTAATACGTTCGCTTTTCAGGGGAATGGGGGTCTAGCATTTTGTAACAGGTCAAACAAAAGAGTCGTTTTTTTGCATAACCTGCTAAGTGAACAACCCCTTATCATTCTGATAAAATTTGTTTTTCGAAAATTCTTAAATTTTGTTTAAAATTCAAATTTAAGAAGTTCTTAATAATGCCAATCATATTTCTTCTTCTTGGTGCATAAAAATTCTTAAATTTGACAATATAAATTATCTGAATAAAGTGTTAAGGATACATTTAACCTTATCATCACGTTTCATTGCAGTGCGTCACAATTTAAATTTTCAATAATTTATTTAAATTTTTGATCACTTGAATATTGGCAATTTGAATGACACATAAGCCGATTACCGCTTGACAGTAAATATTGTATAATTATCCTTAATTTTCCATGAAAAATTACTCATTTGATTACATTTGAAAATAAACTGACAATCAATTACTATGAAAGTTTTAATTATGTAGAGTAAATAATGGTTTTAAATTTGAATAAACTACCGTATAAATCAATCACTGCTATTTGGGATTGAATACAATTTAGATATTAAATATTTATAAATTGGAGTTTCTAAATAAAAAAATTAAAAGGACTAGAACAGAGTAAAATCCTTAATGTAAAACATTTGTAATCGTTTTAATGCTCTTGTCGCAAAGTCTTGTAGATCAGTCCTTGAATTTTAAAACTTTTAATCTGAATACTTGCGAGAATTTTATTAAGATCTTGTGGATGCAAACTTTTGTGGGTATAGGTCAAGATTGAATTAAAATTAAGATTTTTTTCTTAATTCTGTTAAAATGCTTTTTATATTTTTAATTCACAAAATTTAAATGAGAATTGAAATTAAAACTTTTAATTAAAATTCAATTGATTTTTGCTAGTAGGTACTAATAAAATTTGTTAGAATAAGTTTTATTCAAACTATGAATTCAAATTTTACAAGAATCATTGACTTCTAAAATTGATCTAGTTCCATAAATATTATAATTAAACAAAGTTCATTGCTGTTTAATTATAGTAGATTTGTCAAATTAGACAAAAAAGTTAACAGTTTAGGTGTTCGCAATTTCACCATTTTAGACACACACACAACCCTTAATTTCCATCATTTATATTTTATTTACTAGACTCAAACACGCAGATTCAATAAAAGACTTTTTTTACCAAATAGGCAAACAGCATAATATTCCAAAAAAAAAAATTTATTGCAATTAAAATGATATTATGTACATATTATTCTGTCCCATAAGCACACCGGTATTTGATGTCATAATTGAACAAAAATGATTCAAAGCTTATCGTTTGATAATCAATGAATCAATTAATATTTTGAATAAATTGTTTATTTAAGATAATGTTTGATTTATTGATGATAATTTCAACACAGGTAAAATTAATATTTTTTAAATAATATTGAAAAGTTTATTTGTAATTCTGGATTATCATTTATTAATAACTTGTTTAATGTTCTGACCATAGGGAAAAAACTGTTAATGACGTTAATTATTTGGGGAAAAATGTGAAAAAATAATTGGCAAACTTTTGACAGCTATTAACAGTTTGGAGGGAGGGACGAGACTATTTAAAGAACATGAAAATCTTTACTGAGACTTGAATTTTGGTTAGAATAAATCTATGACGTAATATATAAATTATTAAACAGACAAAATGTTATAAAAATTGACAGAAATTAATTCCTATAAGCTCAAATATAGTAACACTTCAAACTTCTTCCACATCGTTCTTATTCCAAGTGAGTAAAGAAAATTCCAAAGAAAAATATTTCTTATTACAAAATAATTTCTAAACAAAACTTGACAAACTTTCCGCTGTGCTTCTTCCTACATCATATTCCCCATAATCCTTTACCATAAATGTGGGGTTTAAAAGCTTCTTTTTGATACTTTTTAAAAGGCATTTTTTGGTTTAATCACATCAGATTAGAAAGTTTTAATAGCCCAGTAAATTAATTTTATTTATACACCATACAAAACAAAAATAAAAAGATTTTTATAAGAAAGTTAACAGTTCAATAAATACCCTCATCAGTCCATTGAGGGTGAATTGTTTAAAAAGAAAAAATTCTTTGTGGTCATAAATTAGATAGAATTATGCTTAGTCACTTTATTTTACAATGGAATTTACATGGAAAATTTCTTGTTGGAAAAGTTTCTTGCTCTTTTTTTTGAGGATTGCATGACGCGCGACTGTAAACGGAATTTTCATGTACAAGTTGTCTAAACAGATGGCTTAATGGCTCTGTAAATAGTTTTACGCAATTTCTTATTAAATTCGTCACTGGAAATACTTTTTTTACGCTAGATTTCCTTCTAAACTCATTCATTGTTATATTCTTTGTCGTGATAATTTTTATGAATGAATTTAAAGGATTTTATGAGGCTTTGGGGAAAATAATTTTTGGAATATTGCCTGATTTAAAGTAACATAGACTAAGTGATGTAATTGAATATTAAAGATAGATCATTTAGCAATGTGAAGGCCACAAAAACTAAATTAAATATCTTAAATTTGAACTCTTGAAAATTAAATTTAGTAAAAAATCAAACTTTTTAAATTGAAATTTAAAAAAATTGAAAATAAAAAAAAAAAAAACTTTTTAAATTTTAATTAAAAAAAAAAAAACAAATTTTTAATAAAAAACACCAAATTTCGTTAAATGTTGAAACAGAGCGAAAGCATTGAAATTTTATTAGTTTTTAAAGCGAGTTTTTGATGAGTTTATTTTTAAACTACAAAAATTATTTGGGGAAAAATATTTGCTTTTACTCAAAAAAAAATTACATTTCTTAAATAAAAAATTCTAAATATGAAATACGTTTTATGATATCTTTTTAAATGATAGCATTTATGAAATGATTCTAATTCTCAAAATAAAGTTCATGTAAATTTATGTTCTGAAATAATTTTTTTAAATTTATGCAAACTTTTCTACCAAATTTATTCAATTAATCAATATTCATGAAAAATTATCATAAATACAATTTAAAGCTAGTTTGAATTTTTAGATTTTCTTGGTAATGTCAAAAACACTCCTAATCGATTATCGACAATAGTAAGAAAATTGTTTTTGCTTGAATAGATTTTATATGAATTTTTTAAAAAGGAATTTTATAGAAATTTTCGAAAAGAAGTTGCAAATTTTTAGTTTTCCATAAAAATAAAAATTATCATAATTTGCAAACAATTTCACAATACTCATTAAGAGATTAGATTAGCAATTATTAATTCATATCGCGTAGATTTTTATCATAATTTTTTATGACACCTAAAGACCAATTTAACCGTAAAAAATGTGTTTTCATAAAAGAATAATATATTGTCACAGGTCAACTAAACAGCAATTAACAATTTTATTCATTACTCTTATTTACACGTTATGAATATTTCATGAAATAATTTCTCTTACTTGCTTTTATTTTATACTGAGGGTTGAAATAAATTAAAAATATTAACTTCACTATTGCTCTTTTCTCACAAAATAAAAATTATTATTTTTCTTCAAATAAATTCTTTATTCTCGTATTTCTCTGTTAGCTTGTGATCCTTTCACTATCACTGAATAATTTCAACTGTTGAACATTTCCTCACGATACGGCCAATTTATAGCATAATTTTTTTTCCCATACATACATTGCGCTTTTTTCCGAGGGTGGTGGTGAGTGAAAATAAAATAAATTGTGGATGATAAAGACGACTGAGCGAGCGAGCAGAATGAAAATCGATGTATGCGTGGAAGTGGATTGCTTACTAACAAAATTTTGACATTGGTGGCTTATTATTATTTATTTTTTTTGCGAGTCAAATTAACATGTAAAAGTAAATGATCTGAATGCTCCTAAGATAATAATTAAGATGAGGAGGGGGGAGGGAAGCGATGCCGTTTGGGAAAATAAACAATTTATTTTTGAACTAAATCGCTTTAGAGTAAATGAAGCTGGAACTTGGCCTGTATACAGATGTTTATCAATGACGTCAGTTAGATAGAAATTGGCAGTTTTTACATTTGGATTTGGATTGTAGAAATACTCTTTATGATTATTAAGGACTAGACCAATTTTGTCATGTTCTTATTTATACTTCTTTTAATCATTCACTCAAAACGTTTAAACCTTTAATTTATTCAATTTAAACGTCAAAAAAAGTTGTGAATAATTGATTATATTTTCTTCTTTAGTATACACTATATTCAATATTTTTTTTTGTGTATAGGAAACACGGATGTAACTGCTACAGTTCATCAAAATAACATCTGATTTTTTTCTATAAGAAACAAACTGTATAAAAAATCTTAAAATGTACTTTAAAATCTACGTAAGCAAATTTTGTGACTTTCAATTTGTTATGTCCTTTTAATTAGTGTAAAACACAACACTATTGACAAGGTACATTTTTGAAGAATTTCTAAAAAACTTAATTTGATATTTAAGAAAAAAAAGGTTGAAATATTTTGTAGTTTATTTTTTTAAAAAGTTCTTTAAATTTTATTTAATTATTATAGAATTTATGTAAGTATTGATCACCATCAGGGTGATATCAATTTATTTTATTCAAAAACACGTGAGCAAAATTTGTCTCAAAAATTTATAAACGTGGCTTAAATTCAGATTAGATCAGTGTTGTCCAAACTATTTGCTGCGACACACTAATGTGTCGTAGAAAAAATTTAAGATGCTACAAGCTGTATGCTGCATGCGGTTTTGGTTACAATATATGCCATAGTAGCAAAAAGTTCGGAGAACACTGGATAAGACATTAGATCGCTTCATTGAATATTATTAAAATGTTTTACATAAAAATATGCTTGCATTTACGTATTCGTTATTAAGTCCTGCATGTTTCTACAATCAGTCGTAAATATGATACATTTGAAATATTTTTTAAATTTCCAAGAAATTACTGTATTGGGCGTTCTTTCCAACCGTTTCGATTATTCTGTCTGATACTGTAACAAAATGTACTACACAATGCATTTTGCGTCAGTAAGATGCTGTTTTCTTTATTACTGCATGCCTGTTTTTGAATACAAACTATAAGTATTTTGAGTAAACTAAAAGTTTGTAACTTAAGGTCATAGTTTGAACTTCAAATCAATGGGAGAGCTTTTGATTTATTTTTAATATGAAAATTCCATGACAAATACTCATCGAATAAATATAAACTTTTAACATTTTTTCACATGTCAATCACAGAAATTTTTCCATGAAGAACTCACATTGCTCTTGTTTTGGTGCTAGATTGAAGCTTTTATTTCTGTTATTGATGTTATTAATCCAGATGTTTTAAATCTTGATGCAAATCTTATTTTTAAAAGTTTATTTAAGATTGTGTAATACAGCTAGAAAGTGCATCTACGACAACGTTTGAATCAGGAAAAGGTATTCTGTCAGCCACCATTGCAACATTACATAACGAATGTGTTGTAAATGAATTGGGTTGTCTTTCGTGCGTGGTTACAACTTCTGTTTGGGATTTTATCTTCAAGTTTTCTTTAATTTTAAGATTTTGTAAAAAAAAGAATATTGCTTTATTTTTGAAATTTTCGATTCGTTTCGCAAGGAACAATTCTTTTGGTAACAATTCTGATTTTATTTTATGGTTACCATATTTTCATTAATTCGTAATAAGCACAAATAATTTCATGTCCTGTTTCATGTTAAATATGTTTGAATTCTCTCGATCAGGTGATGTTTTCAAATTCTCATGAAAGTTCATCCAAGTTCATTTCTGTTTGATCAAGTCGAACTACGCAACTTAAAAAAATATTAAAACTATAACAAAGAAGTTTAAGAAGTGGCTATTGGTAGTAGAGTCGAAGAATTACCTCTTTGACGTCATCACTATTACGCAGTCGAATAAATCAAACGTGTAGCAAAAGAAGAATTAATTACTTTTTTATTCCATTAATAATCGGTTGGTGTTACAGATTTTGTTAATTTTATATGTAAAATTTGAAATTTATTCTCATATTTTTGCAATTAGAAATTTTATTATTTTGCTAACTTTAATTTTAAAAAATTTGATAATTAGTTGCCTAAAAAATTTACACAGTTTTATTTAAATTTACTTTTCTAAAAAATTTAACCTAAAAAAAAACAATATTTAAACGTTTAATCCCAATTTTAATTATAAAATAATCAATTTAAGCAAAATTTAAATTTTTAACAAAATCTATCAAAAATTTTAAAAAAATCTATAAATTAGAATTACAAAAAAATTTTAGGTCAATAAGAACAAATTATTAGAATCTATTTTTCGTTATTCAACGTCAATACTTTTATCACAAAAATATTATTAACGTTTTATTTTGTATTTCTATTACTGAATTGCATAAACTGTTTGATTTACAATTTAATTATTATAGCTGCAGTAAACGCCAGTAATTTTGGGGTATTTAATATAATTAATTTCTTATCTAAAATCAAATTTAATTTATCTAAGTACATTTATTTCCGGGTTTCCATATTTTCACACATTTGCTATGAAGATAAGGATAAAAGACACAAGTGGCGCTATCTTTGGAAAATAGAATTTACAACATTTTCATTTGTGGAAATGCTTTAGAAAGGAAAAATTCGTTACAGTTTTCACATTTTCATTTAAAAATTGAATACTTTTAATGTTTGCTTATACATATCTACAAAATTATCTGCAAATTGTAAGACTTGATTTAAATAAGCATTTTAGATCAAAAGTACATTATACATTATCTTAAATTGATTATTTGTATGTTCAGTGTTCTTTTACGTAAATTATTTCAAGTTTCACATAAATTCAAATGAAAGAATAAATGTTGTAAATAATGATTATTGAATATCATTAGCTTCCAAAAATTAAAATTCTAAAAAAAATTAAATTACCTTTAGCTTCCGTTATGAATCTATAAGCCATAAACAATAAAATTTTATAGGTAGTCAATTCTTAGGTTTAACACAAGTTGTTAATGAACTTTTATACATGAACTTTAATTTCTGATATTGACTTTACAGATAATTCGAAATCTCTTCTTTTTTTATCACAACCTTACAAAATATTAATCTTTTAATTGATTAAAATGTAATATAAGATTAAAAAATTTATTAATTTTTCTGTAATTTCTTAACATTGTAAACACAAGTGATAATGTTAGCTTTTGAATCCGTAAAGTAAAAATTTTACGATTATTTTATTATTTATTCTGTTTTGACTAGTATGATTTGGATTATATGCATTATCGATGACGATAGGAACGTTAAAAAATGACCGTGAATTAGAAGGAATGAATTTTAATTTGAGTGTCACGATTCTTTAGAAAAACCAATGCACAGACTTTCAATTCATTTAATTAAACTGCTAAAAAATTCTTTTTCTGTATTGATTATTACGAAACGTAAACTTTTAAACTATTTAAAATTTTCTGTTTGTTCCATAAATTATTCAATTTACAATTTATAAATAATTAAAACTTAAAAAGGATAATGACCTTTCTAAAAATAAATTTAGTCAATGTCAAATGCAAAAATTGCTGAATTCATTATCACTTAAATTTACAAATCATCTAATACTTTAAAAAAATAAATGCAAGTGATAATTATGGTAAATATTTATTTATTTTTCGGCATCTTCAAATCAAAGTAAATAGATACGATTGCATCAAATATCTTCATTATTACTAAGATTTTTTTATTGTGCTTTTTTATGTAAAAAATATTGCATTTTCCAATTTATATTGATTAACGTCGAAGCACACGCTTTTTAAGTTAAGTGTCAGTTTTGCCTTTTTCCATCAAAAATGAGAGGACATACTGTATTTTTTAAAAAATAAAGTTTTCTCTCTATGTAATAAAGTTGCATTTTAACACAAACTTATACTTAAATATACAATAAGACAATCAAAGAAGCAATTGATTCTGAGTTCTGTCCATCATCACAAATCGATACTCCAAGCAACTTCCAAAAAACAACATCAAATTCCTTAATGAAAACATCAAGTGGGAAACTGAAGCCAAATATTTAGGAATGATCATCGACAAGAGAGTGACATTGAAGCAACATGTAGACTATGTGACCAACAGAGCACACAACGCACTACGACAGCTTTATCCCCTCATCAGCAGAAATTCACACCTCGACGTACGAAACAAACTCCTCATCTACAAATTAGCAATCAGACCCATCTTCACATACGGCTGTCCAGCCTTTGAAAGCATCGCAAAAACTCACATTCAACAACTTCAAGTACTACAAAACAAATTTCTTAGAATACTTCTCAACAAATCAAGATATGATAAGATCGTCGATCTACATAACGAAGCAAAAATTCCAACCATCAAAGATTACGTCTGAAAGTTGCAAGCAAACTTCACCGTTCGACTTGCATCGCGAAACACCGACTAAACAATCATCAATGAAAGCAAAATAATTCAATTAAAGCAAAATTAGGATAATTAAGACTATTAAAGTGTCTGACACCCTAAAAATTACAGCTCAACATGTATCTTAACTTTGTACATAATTATATTCTAAATTTAATAAATAAAGTTTAATTTTAAAAAAAAAATGAGTTCTGTCCAACCAATAAAAGTGAATTATTGAAATAAAAAAGATCAAATCATATCTTGTAAGTAAAAGAGTTTGGTTGCCTACGTGACTTGTCGAAGAAATCAATTCTCCTGACGAAATAACACCATCACATTTGCGTAAGTTTTTGAGAATTAAAAATTAAATTAGATTTTTACGGAATCGACATAGTTTATTATTCAATTTTTTAAACAAATTACTAGAGAATAAGTTGCGCGTGTAAAGCATGAAAAAAAATCTATTGACTGTAAGGATGAAAGAAAGAGCGAAAAACTCACAACACAAAAAAAAAGCTTTCGAGAATAACAAAAAATTTAAATGAGAGAAGAGAAACCAAAAAAATAAATTCTCTCAGTTGGAAGCGCGCACGAAAACTTTTCGCACAATTTCATTCGAGATAATCGCAAGTGCAGAAATAACGCTTGATCGTTTGGCTTAGCTTACTCGCCAGTCGATCATTCATCTTTCGTCTCGTGTGTGTCGTATGCTTTTAACTTAATTTCTGTAGATTTTTTTTACGGAGTAAAAAAAGCACAAACTGAGAAGCGATGCAAGTTCTGTTGATAAATAGAAGAAGAAAAAAAAATATTGTGAATAGTGATCATGAGAAAAAAATAGCGCAGTTTTGCAGCAGCATTGAAGCAATAAAGATTTTTTTCTCTTAGAAATATAAAAAGCCGGTGAAGAACGATCGCATCCTACCATAGTATCTCGAGAGTTTGAATCGACAACATCTCGCGAGTTTATTAAATTTGCTCTTACATATTTTGAGAATTATTCTTAATTCTATTAGAAAAAATAATTAAATACTTAAAAGTGATTAAAAATTAAAAAAGTAAAAAAAAAAAATTTAATAAACTTTTGAAAAAAAAAGTTGCTAAATTTTTTAAGAATTTTTTTTTATTTTTAAAAGTTTAAAAAGAAGTGGGTTGAAAAAATTAAAAATTTTAAAAAAAATAAGTGACTGTGTAAGCATAAAGCTTTTGATCAATTGTAAAAAAAAAATTATTTGCAAAAAATGAATTTCAAATTTAAATTGTAATTGAAATTTTAAATTAAATTTAAAATCATGTGTGACCAATTGAATAATTGAAAAGAGTTTACAAACATCTAAAAACTTAATTGTCTTTAAAGAATATTTATTAAGCATATATTTATATGAATTTAATTCAAATAAAATGTGTTTGAGGATTTTTTTTGTTGGTTTTTTTAAGAAATAATTTTCTCTTTATTTAAAAAATATTTTTTTTTCTACTTAAAAAAAAAAGATTTTGAAGTCTTTCTTTAAATTAGAAGTAAAAGCAAAGGGGTCGCAATGTTAAAAATTCGCCAACTTGGATTAAAATTTGACTGGCAACAAAAATTTTTGATTTCAAAAAAATTTTGTATGGAAAGTTAGAAAGTATGCCATGAGATTAAAATAAATTTGATTTTTAAAAGGTTTTAACCAATATTTTTTGAAAATAAAGACATATCTATGGCCAGACTTGTTCTAACTGTCGTTTAAAAGCTTAATTTTGTAAATAAAAGGAACAAAAAATCATTACAAATTTTTTGGTTTCCTCTCATCATGGCACACTTTCTCACTTTTCATATAAAATTTTTTTGAAATCAAAAATTTTTGTTGCCAGTCAAATTTTAATCCAAGTTGGCGAATTTTTAACATTGCGACCCCTTTGAGTAAAAGTAAAGTATTTTTTGACAAAATTGATTTTTATTAAAAATTTAAAAAGTTTTGCTTCAAAATCACAAATATTTATTCATTAAACAAAAATAAAATCAAATTGATTCATAATTTTTAGAGACAAACAAAAAAATTCATGGACTATATAAAAGGTCATTGAAGAAGATTAATATATGCATAACTTCTCACTCATTCAACAATCACAAATATTTCTTCAAATATATCTCAATAATTTTCAGATTTTTTGTTTCAAAAATATTTACCTATTTAAAATTTTGGAAAATCCCTACGCAGTGTTATGCATAAAATATGCAAAATTTAGTTCATCAATAATTTCAAGTTCATTTAACAAGTATGTGAGAGCGAATTAGTCAAATTTTTTTTGTGCGTCCTCTCAACAATTTTTAAAATCGATTAGCAAAAAAAAAAGTTAGGAAAAAGAAACTAATAGGTTATAATGTAATTTTAAAAAATTTAAAATAATTCTAATTCAATTAAATTAATATAAATTTAATAACTAAAATTTTAATTTCCACCTTTTTAATTCTTTTTATTAATTCAGAATCAATGCTAAAGTTCTAATTTAATTGCTAGTTTTTACTAAAATTTAAATAAAAATCTAAAATTCAAAGAAACAAATTAAAAACTTAGAGATTTAAAAAAGATTAAAAATAAGCTTAAAAGCCATAACCAGTTTAAGCACGTGTACTGAAAATGCTACTGGGTCAAAAAACTCTTACTTTCCATAACACAGAAACTAGAGTAGCATGCTAAAAATTTCAATTAGTTAATGCATTTCGCGAAAACATGCTTGCATAGAAAAATTACATAAGAATCTTGCCGGTAAAATGAAAAAATAAATCGCAAAGTGAATAAAAAAAACGTCTTTGTTTGGTGGAATGAATGAAAAGGTGTAGAAGAGATTTTATTTTTAAGATTAAGTTTATGTTTTAAGTATATAAAATAAATCACAAATCAACTTTTTAAAAGTTTATAGTCAACAAAATCTTGCGATAAATATTAATAAAATCTATTCGTATTAAACCATTTAGATTAATTCTTAACGTTTTCTTAAAGTTTTAAGAAAAATAAAATTCATCAATTTTTTCCTGTATTTCAATTTTCAAATAAACGTAATAAATTATTCAATACATCCAAAAAACTAGGTTTGTTTCGTTTTATAAGCATCAAAAAGCAAAAAAAAAAAAAAGAAATAGTTTCATTACATTTCTTTTAATTGTTGCCGAATAAGAGTTTCAAAATTTTTGAATAAATCAATGATTTTTACGTTTTTACGTAAAAAAGTGAAGTTAGATGAGACAGTTACATAGAGTCTGATTAATCAGTAAAATTATTTCTTCAAATATTAATAAATTCTAAAGAAAGAGTCCAAGAAATCAAAATCGCAACAAACCAATAAAGTCAGTGCACTACATTGAGTTTACAATCAGTTGAATGTTAGTAGGCTACAATTTCAAGTTTAATAAAACGTCATTGGCATTCATCTGTAATAGAGCCTAGTTTAGTAGAATCAATAAATAAAGTGTAAAAAATATATTTTCAATACATAATATCATATTTGCACAATAATTATGCACACATGATTTAATTTAATATGAGCTGGCTAGTATTATTTTTTAAGTGATTTGTTTTCATTATTACATGTGTGATTAAACTAGCACCGCAATGCATTGCGAATTACTTTGTAATAATGAAATTTGATATGAATATTACTTGGATAATTAAGCTTTTTGAGAATTTTAAATTAAGGATGAGTCTTTAAAAAAAATTATTTTGGTTAAAAAAAACATTTAAAAAATTCTAAGAAATAAATTTATTTAATCAAAAGTTTGTCAATATTAAAAATTTGATTAATTAATGACAATGTCAATGATATTAATTTTATTTTAAAAAAATACCAAAATGTTCATAGAAAGCATCAAAAATAAATTTAAACAGATCCAATTTTTAAAGCTTTATATTTCTTTAGTCATGCTAATTTGAAGCCAAAGTCCATAAAACAATTGAAAATCATTTAAGTTTACATTCTAAAGTACATTATCATTTCGCATGTAGTGACGATCAAGCCTCAGTCAATTGAATCTTATAACCATTAAAGAGTACAAATTGACATATCTAAAAATAAATTAGCAGTTTTTTGGAAATTACCACCGTTAATGACGAATTAAGGAAGCTTTATCGACTTATTTAGATAAATAGATACGCTGTTAGAATTGTCAATATTTTATTACGATTTTTGTCTGAATCATCTTTGCAAAGATCCAAAATTTTTCTGTGATTCACTTGGGATTGCTTTGATGAAACAGACAGCTTGTGGCTTCTTAATTTAATATTTGATGAATTAATGAGTGTCAATAAATATTCAAATTATTTCCAAAAAATCTTACAACTTAATAATAAAAAATAAAATATTTAAGATTAGGACATAAAATTCGATATTTGCACACGACAATCGGATTTAAAGCTTAATAGATGCATGCGATCTTTGCATTTACAAACAAGTCAAAAACTTGAGGTTAATGAGAATTAACATTAATTAAATGCAAAGTGGTTATTTAGTATTGCAATCCAAAAAATCATCTCCACGTGAGTATCTTGACTTGATTTCATGTTAGAATCTCGTCAATATCACTAAACCATAATGTGTACTTGTTGGTGAATGCGATAGTTGAAAAAAACTAATCTCTCAAGAACAACTTGTTGGAAGGATGAAATTAATATTGTTGGTTGAGATTCTTAGAAGTTGAGCATGCGTTCTTTTGGTATCACGTGCAGGCTTAATTTTCATGTGATCAAAGTAAAGTCACACGAAAAGGCTTTAATGCGAAAGGAATTTTTTTGAAATGTATGAAAAGATATGGGGGATTTCCAATATTGTTGATATTTGGCAAAAATAATAATTGGAATTGAAAATAACGGAATTTTTGTAAGTTAGGAAATTTTATTTTTAAGACAGAAAAAACTGATGACTTATTAGTAATTAAAGTCTGTGCGTACGCTTGCGTAATTTTATTGTTCTTTTCATTAAGAAATTGGAATAATGTGAAAGAATTAATATGTGGACTAGCCAGTCATTAACTATTAGTATTGCTTTTTAATGGATTTTTTTTTGCATGATTTGAGAAAGATTTAAGGAAGGAATTGAGACATATTTCAAATTATTCATTTTATTTGTAAACTCTAAAAATTTAAAATTTAATATTCAGGTATTAGGAAACATTTACTTAAAAAGTATTCTGATTAACACAACTAAATTTAAAAAGTTTAGTCAGAAATTTTTTTATAACCTATTTTAAAAAGGAACTTAATTAAAATAAATGCATTGCAGAACTTTCAAAATAATTTGACTTAAAAATTAAATTTACGATGGAAATTAAACCGATTAGTATGAAATTTACGTAAATTCCACTTAAATTCATTATAATCCACACAAGAACGAGCAATAACTCGTTTATATTTCTACTAATTTATTTTAATTGTGCATTAGTAGAATTTCCTTATTTACTTAGCCAAAAGTATTCATAATTTTTTTTGTGTGTGATTCTTTTGAGGAAAAAGAAAACAAAAAAATTAGTAGGTTAAGAGAAGGTTGAAAATTAAATATTAAAAATTAAGGTGAGAGGGTTAATATCAATTAAAATCGAATCAATCCTAACAATTAGAACAGAAAATTAAATTATTACGATTTTTGATTCGATTTGAGACCTTTTGACTCCAAGTCTGGGGAGAGATTTTTCTTCCAAATTATATTTTTTTTTTTGTAAATCTGATGAATTGGCGTCGAATTGACATTTTTTGCAAATATAAACTTTTTATGAGATTTCAATTTTTAAAAAATAATAATTTAAATTTCTAGATGAATCAAATTTCTACAAAAAATATGACGTAAAAAGTGAAAAACACTGTCTGTAAAGTGTGGAGGAGAATCTTCGACAAAAAATTATAAAATTAATTGAGAGATTCTTCAAAAACAAATAATTTTAATTTAAAAAAAAAACTACAAAACTAACAACAAAGTTCAAAAAAATTTTCAAAATGACTCAAAACAACACAAAAGCAATTTTATCTCAACATAAGATAAGTAAGTAAATTTTATATTTAATTATACCTGTTTATGATCATTAATTAAGATGAATTTCGTATTGAGTAATATAAGCGAATAAAAAATACAGTTTACGAATGATGATAGCACGAATGAAGAATTTGCAGACTTTTTTAGACGTACTTTTGCCTTGAAAAAATATTGGTTAACAACTTTATTTTTTGCAAGTTTAAAGTCTTAAAAAAAATTATTTTTTAGGTTGTGATTCGAGGGGAAATTTTTAAAATTATTGGTAAATTATTGTCACTATTGTCACTATATTGGTAAATTATATGATCTTATCACATTTTTCTAATTTTTTTATGGTTATTTTAATTTAAAGGAGATTTATTAACAATTTTCGAAATTTCAAAACTTTGAACTCGATAAATTTGGATTTCAAATGGAGAAAATAATCTCAAATTTCTATAAATTACCACCCCTTAATTCTAGATACACCTTCCTAATTTATAGAAACAAAAACTAGTTGCAATACCTTGTACAACGAAAAATTAAAAATTCAAATTAAACAATCAAAATGCAAAAAATTATCACACATATATATATCAACTCACAATTCAATCATAATAAGTGAGACTAAATGTTTGAAATATTTCAAACTTAAAATGAATAAATCACTTACTTCGACTCATTATGGACAGACCATTTACGCATTCAAATGAGACGAAGTGACAGAAGAAAGAGAATGAAAAGAAAAAATAAATAAATATGAATGAAGTCTTTTGCACTTTCCGTTTCAATAGCGTACGAGTGTGATTGTATCAAAAAGAAAAAAAATGAAGAAAACAACAAGTAAGAATTATAATTGAGCATTATGAGAAGAAGTCAAATCAACGGGTAGCTGTGTAGTAATTTTTTTTTGTGTACGATGAGTTTTATTATTATTATTTTTTTTTTGTCAAGAAGCTTTCAGGGTGTCTTGATGATGGCTAATAACCTTGGATATAATTCATCTGAAGGATTAATCTATGGTCTTTTAAGCAATATTGTGTCAGATTTTAATGAATACAAGGATTAAAATGTATTACTTCTTAGTCTTTGGTAATATTTTGATAATTCAATGGATTTCTTGCGAATTCTGAATTATAGATTAGAACCTGAATACGAGGATTAAAATGTATTACTTTTTAGTCTTTGGTAGTAATTTGATAATTCAATAGAGTTATTGCGAACTCTGAATTTTAGATTTTAGTCTGAATAATAAATTATTCAGATACTATTTGATCTATTATGTAGGGATTTCGAAAGCGTGACTTTAAAAAAAATTGAACCAGAGATGATTTGGTCATAAAAACGGCATTTCCAAACTTAAAAGTTGTTGAATAGATAATTTTGTGAGAATTCTAGTCAATTTCGAGCCTAGAATCACTATATCCATTATTAAGATCCTCGCAAATCTACAAATCTAAGTCAATAACTCATAAAATCATATTAATTCCATCAAATGACCTAGTTTAATCCAAATTGAACTTGATCACCCCACAACTTTGATCAATAGCAATTACCCCTTCTAATATCATACGATCAAACACTTTTTTTCGACAATTAAATACCAATCAAGACTCAAACATTAATCATAATTTCAAATCAATTTCATATGTAAATTTTTCGACATGACTTTGAATGTCTTTTTCTTCGACTGATTGATGTGAAAGTGCACTTGAATTTCATCACGTCGAGAGATAATCAGTAATTTGAAATTGTGACTGAATGATGTCCTTGAAATATACAAAACTATTATACAAAAATTATCAATGCAGTAATCAGAAACAATTGAATACAAATTTGTATAAACAAAAAATAATAATCGAGTCTATCTAAAATTGATATTGAATTAATGAATTGAACGATTTGAAGAGTTTTGAGTAGTTTGATCTTTTGTTATTGTTGCAATAATTTGTCTATGACATCTTAATAGTGTGCAGGTTATTATCATATTGTGGGGGATTTTTACATTTGAGAATCTATTGACTTTAAATTTTGACTCTATTTAAGTTGAAGAAAAAAAAAACCGTTAAAAATTCAAAATTTCAATAATTTTTTAAAATTTAAATTTAAAAAGTCAGTCGAGTTAGATAAAAAGTTAAATTTTTTAAAGAAAAACCATCTAAAGCATGTCTGTATCAATATCTACCACAAATCAATAAATGCACCATTATTATGCCTTATAATTATTCAGCTACATCTTACAGATTCGTTGAGAAATTGAAGGTTACGTCCATTGATCTTTGAGAATATTTCTTGATCATTTTAATTATCTTTCTACGCAGCTTGTACTTTTTGCATCGTAAAGAAATGCTTTTCTCCCTATTTGATGCTTTTTTTGTGATATGATGTTAATGCATAGTAAATGTACGACACTGATGAGTTTCTTGCACCTAGTTTATTTACGTTATTGAATCTACATAAAGTAGCATCTAGTAAGGATTGAAAATTAGTTATTATTAACATTAAGAAATTTCTCTCTACACTCTCGGCTATTTCCTTTACCATTTCACAACATTTCGATTCATTTTGTACGATAACTTTATCGCCTGCAGCGAAATTCTTTTGATTTCTCACTCATTTGTGAAATGAAGCGATAAAAGTCACCAATAAAAATGCAAATACGGAGGAAGCGACAATACATTATTAATATGCTATAAATTAATTAAACATAGTCATTATAGTTAACATCATCATAATAGCCTTATCCTCGTACGCGTGACGACATTTTTTTTTTTGCTCCTTCTTCAGCTCATTTTCAAGGTGATTGCATTGTTGATGTTATGCTGTCTGCATGATCATTTGTCATAGGAGCTTAATCTTTTTGTTTGCTTGTTGCTCCTGCGTATAATAAATTTCAATGATTGAGAATAATGGTCGGAAATTGTTGTTAGCTAATTACGTAGATCCCTGCTATAAAGTCTCCTGACAAGAATCGCGTAAATCTTAATAATCTATTGTATCTTGACCTGGACACTACTTAATTTGCATATTGTTCGCGACTAAACGTGTCATCTAACACGTTTCATTGCAATCCTTAGTCTTGATAGTGGAAATTCCCAATAAATTGACGTAATATTTTGGAAACAGTGAAATTTATCTTCATTAATTAGACGCATGCTTTTGCATTGATGTTAAAATTCAGACGAAAGATATCAAATTTAAGGAATTTTAATCTTGAATTTTTGCTTTTTTAGTATTTAAATTGAATTTTATGTTTAATGTAAGAGAGTTTAAACCAAACTAAATGTTTGTATGAGTGGAAAAACAACTTTGAAAAAGGGAAGTTAAATATTGCAGTTGTAGATATAATTTGAATTTGAAAAAACCGTTGAACTCTTTTCAACATATATTAATGTCAAAAACCGTTTCAACCTTTAGAAGCGCTCATTGAATTATTCTCCCACAACCTGTTTCATCTTCATTAAAAGACTTTCTCAGTTAAAAACATCTATAAAGGAAAAATAAAGTCAATCAATAATAATTTATGCGACTAAAGTATGAATGGGATGGTAAATTCACACTTGCAAAGAGCAACAAATTGTCAAGCTCATCATCCTTCTTGCTTTACAAATCGATTAAAAAATGAGATAAAATTCTACAACCGACATTTATTATAGAAAATTTACCGCCTACGGAATAATAAAATTTACACGGGCAGCTTTAAACGCGGTTCTAGTTAATCATATTTATTAATAATTATAAATCAAAAGAGTTGTGACATGAAAATGCGACAAAGACAGTAAGTACTGTTTATTTATGTTATGGTTGTTAAGTAGCTGTTGAATATTTGATGGAATTTATGAGGATCAGGTAATGATGTTGATCAATCAATTCTTTTTGTTCTTGTTTAAAATTTGCATAATTTAATTAAAACATATAGTTTACATAAAAAGCAAGCTGAAAAAATTAAATTTTAAAAAAATAAATTTTAAAAAATTTAAATTCAAAATGTCCGTTAGATTTCAGAAAAGATAGATGATATCATCCAGATGATATCATCATATCCTATATGATATCTTCAAACTTGATAATAGTGATAATTTGAAACAAAAGTATAACAAAAGTTAGATTATTAATAAAAACAAGTTAATTAAATTTTGTACAATAAATAGAAGTTAATTAAATCACTTTAAGGTAGTAATTTTGATTTGTGAATTAATTTCTCGTGATTTTTTTTAAAAAAATCCAAATTTGAATAAATATTGCATTATCAGCAATTTGCATGAAATTCGAGAGCTATTTAATAATTACTAGGTTCCAGTTTGACCTCATCAACAAGATCAATCACGTTGAATATTTTATAAATAAAATTATTTAATATTAAAGGTACCCGGATTGATTTAAAATTAGATCAATAAAATTCATAATTTGCATTTTTTGCAAACATGAACTATTTATTATGAGCTATAGAAATATTGAATGATTACAAAACTATCAATTAAAGTTGATTGTAATCATTCATAATAGACAGAAATTTGATTTTTATTGAGACACGTTTAGCAAATAAACATTTAATTAATTCAGAACAAATTTAGTTTTTATTGATTTTAAATGTTGTAATTATTGATAATTCTAATGCTCTTAGTCTTCCTTCAGTTTAGAGTTGATAGGACCAGAATTAATTTAATGGATAGCAAAAAAAAAAAATCTTTTACGCATTATAAAATGCGAATTTTAACAAAATCAGTATTTTGAAATCTCAAAATAAATATTGCCAAAATTTTTACGACAAATTCTTATCTTTATAAGCTTGAAGTCATTCCAGCTGTTCCTGTTTTCAAGTACCGAAACAATTCTTTACTGCGCCATCGAGCTACATCAACTCACTGTTAAAAAATTTCAAAGACAATTCTAAAATCATTTTCTGTAAAATTTCACGTGCCATTCAGTAATTTTTAACCAAATCAGACAAAAAGAGAATTCCTTACTATAGTCCATAACGTAAAATCAGGCAACAAAGCTTATAAGAAGATTAATCTGACGCATTATAAAACAATAATAATAAAGTCGTTATTGACTCTTGTGCACCGACCGGCAGTGAAATAGCAATGATGCAACATTTCAATAACAAGTGATTGTGATCACTAGAATCTAGTTGAAGATCACGTAATGTAAACATAACAATGACAATTGTGTTCTAAAATAAGACATAATAATCATCAGCGCCGGCACTACAAATATTTCCGTTATCATCTTAATATGGCCTCTTCATCATGCATCAGCCTACGTCAATTTATATTCAGCACGTAGAGCCTTAAATTCTTTACGCAAACACAAAATCGTTTTTTGGCATAAATTAGCAAAAATTCTAAATTTTATTTTTTTGGCAATATATTGCTAACAAGCTGCATAATCTATGACGTGATCTTCTAAACGTTATCAAATATGCTAAAATTTTATTGGCACTAATCATCATTCTAGGCATTTAATGATCAAGAACACTCAAGCAGTTGTCGTTAGTATCATGTTGTTGAAAACGAGTAGACACTTGGAAAATCTGCAAAGAAAAAAAATTACGCAAACTTGAATTTCGAGATTATTGTTTATTGATCACTCAAAAGAGTAGTTTTAGAATTTTTTATTATTATTATTAATAACTTTTCCTTCATGATTGCTTCATTCGTGTTGAGAATTTCCCATAATTTAAAATAGATTCAGCTTGTGCATCTGATTCATCATAGATTGTGTGTGTTGATAAACACGTTGTCATCATTGCTAATTTATTTTTTTCATTAATTCAAAAGAATTGACATTGATATTTTGCAAGGTTTTACCGTATGCGACGATTACGCATCGTTGTTGTGTCCGCATATTAAAAATGAAAAAAATTACTCCACAAAGAAAGGTGATTTTAGCGAACAATGAAAGCGAAAATATTACTCAGTTTATTGACCAATGACGACTACCAAGATATTTTTTATCGACATGTAGTAATGACATTGTGAATATTCAAACGTATCTGGTTGGGTTGTTTATAAATATGGTGTCATTTAGAGAGTAATTTGATATAGCGAGTCCAAATTGAGTCTTATGTAGAAGATTCTATGCTGGGTTTCTAAGGGGTCGTTCACTTAGTAAGTTACGCAAACAAATGATTTTATAGACCCCCTCCCCCCACTTGTTAAGTTTTTTATATGATTTTTTTTCTTTTGTATGACCTGTTACAAAATCCTAGACTCCCTCCTCCCCCCTAATAAGTGAACGTACCTAATGAACGGTCACTAAGGTATAAGGGATTATACCCCATACATCCCTATGGGTATGGTATGTACTCTAAGATACACCCTTGAAAACTTGAACCTGTAGATATCTGTGGTCAAATGGTTAAGTAATATACCATATATATTTTACCCTTACTTTTACAAGAATTCGATCCTCACTAGAATTCGATATGTTTTCTTGCTGTTATGATAAGAAAAGCTCTCGAAATTTTTATTTGGCATAAGTTAGAGACAAAATCTTTCCGAACAAATAACAGGTGGACAAAACCAACAAATGTCCTCCATTCATACCGTAAATTAAACATTCATGAAAAAATATCAATTTATTTATATTTCTTTAAGGTCAAGAGCGAAATTTGCACTAAATGCGGAAGAGTCAGTAAAATAAGAAAGAAAGATTTCCCCGTCTTTAATGATAATTTATTTAGCTCACAGATTAAGGTTATCTTCTTTATATTATATAATGCAATATTAAGAGCATTAACCTACCTCAAGATGAATCTTTGTATGTCGTTGAGAATTTTTAGTTAGCTAAATATTTTTTTCAAATTGCCATAATTTGAAGATGCAATGCTTAAGAAATTTTGTTCAAAATTTACATAACTAAATTTCGATTAATAACAAGTAACGTGCCGTGAATTACTTGTACAATAGTTGAGCAGTTAGTTTTGAATATTAAGTTCAAATTAATAAATAAAATATGCAAATAAAACAATTATCGAGTTAGCAAGATCATTAACGAAATAAAGATTATGAAGTTTTTGTCAAGGTTTTATCATCAAGTAAGGAAATTCCGGAATAGAGCGCATTTTAAGATGAATGAGTTGTAAAATTAAATTTGAGGTTAATTATTGCAACTATTCATTATTTGTTAAAGAGGAATTACTAGGAATCGAACCTGTCTCTTCAGGATGAAGGAGCTAAATAATGATTTTCATCAAAATCTCATAGCTATATTCAGCTACAATACTGCCTTATTATCATCACTCAATCAAATCCCATGAAACTCATTCATCTATAAAATCAAGCTAAGAAAGAAACAAGAGCAAGTGCATGGTGATAAATGCAAATAATATGGATAGTTAGTAGTGATTTGTGCAACATAACAAGCACATTTCAGCAACATAATGATCAATTAAAATGAAGCAGCATTAGTCAATGATTCATGGTCTCTCACCAACTCGACCACCATCGAAGACCAAGTTGTGCATATATGCAAGAAGAAAAAAAAAAGTTATTGATTTTAAATATTGACATGAGTTCATTTTCAACAAGAATAATATTCGCAAAGAGGTATTGGCCAATTGACCGTGACCAACATGATATGATAGGTTTGAAAGAGAAACTGAAATAATTCTCACTCGTGTCATTTTCATAAATGCACTGCTATGTAAACATTCAGCTGCTTTTGAAACTGGTTTTATTAATATGGGGATATGCTGCTACTATTGAACTTCGAATTTAACTCTATGTTTTTTTTTGGTTCTCATACTTACTGACTTTTTTATGCATAAATAGTTTGACTTAATAAGACGTGATAATTGTCATGATTTATGATGTAAATGGCTTTGATTGAAACATTGTATGTTTGCACTTGTGGGGTTTGATTATAAAATGTAAATTATGTGAAGGATGTTTGAAAGAGGAGAGTTAAGTACTTAAAGAACGCATCATTTTATACCTTAATCCTGCCTAACACTCATTCACTCTATAATCATAACAATTGTACCTAAGACTTACAACCCAACAAACATCATTTATAGATAATCCTCAACATACTCAATCGCTCCATAAAAAATCTCTTTGTATGTGAATTCTCCATCCTGAACTGTTCTGACTTGTCTTTATGCAGACGATGTAAACAAAACGCAGAGCACGTGAAGTTGAATTAAAAATGCCGCTCAGGTCGCATCGCAAAAAATTTCATTGTGTACAGTATTATTACATTGTTTAAAACATATTGTACATTCAATTACTTTACAGTTAATTTAGACACAAAAGTTTTATTTTATTTATTTAATTTTATTGTTGTGGATATAAAAATGTTACAAACTTTTATTTTTATTATTATTGAAGTTATGACATAGATTTGTTAATTCGATTGAGGATAGTTTTTTAGAATTTTATTCTGCTTGGGAAACAATAAACTTTAGATTGTTCTGCAAGGTTATAAAATAGATTTTGTTATCAGAAACAATTAGTAAAGCAGTAACAAGCAGTAAACTTTGTACCTGTTTTTTTTTTATTGATACGATATTTACAGTATAAACAAGAATTTTAGCAGATTTTAGAAAAAATATTTAGTTTTTTATGTCAGATTTGAGATTTTTAGTCAATATTTTATAAATTTTAATCTATAGTTGGCTGTCAAACAATAATTTGTTCCTGATTAATTCCATTATATAAATTGTGTATTGAACAGATTCTAAAAGCAAAACTCAGGAAATTCTAATAGGGGTTTTGAGTTCCTGAAATCAACTTGGTCAAGTTGGGCGTTCATATAATTCGTAATGCCAAGAACCTCCAAGAACAACCATTTTTGCCCCCTTTCCTTGTTTGTAAACGATTTTTATGTTTATCTTGATTTTATTTTTTACTAACGATACCTAATTAAATTTCAAGATTTACAAGATGACAAAATTGAAAAAAATTCGCACCAACCATCCATCAAAAGAAGAGAATCTTATTTGCATAGCATCCAGACAACCTCAAATGAATCTCAAATCAAACATTTACACATGACTAGACAAAAACACAAAAAAAAATATTGATCCAAATTAGTCATGACAGAAAAATTTACCGTGCAAATATTTTCGTGCTACCAACTTACGTAAACGACTTCTTCATGACATAAATGGTGATCTAAATGTAAACTCTCTTATGATGACGAACGTACGGTACATCATGTTTATTTACAATATTAGATGAGGTAGACATAATTTTTGAGGAGTTTCTGTGACGATATTAATTGCTTAACAATGCTTACCTAAAAGAATTTACGTATTGGCTTACGACACCTTATTAGTGATCAAAAATGCGGATCAATGTAAATACTTATTATGATCTAAACAGACTTCGTCAGAAAAGTCCATTGAACTTAAGTAGTTTCAACATAAAAGCTTTCGTTCATCCATTTAATACATCAAAGCTTATCTTAATGCTTCACAGCCTACATATAATAGCAAATCTTGTTTATTTTATTAGAATTTTCTTCTCGTTTATACATCCGTCAATCATTTTTGAGGTTAAGGATGAATGGCAAAGTCAATGCAAAATGTGTAAAATAAAATTAAATTAGTATAAACTGCTTTTAATTCATGATGAAGTTATGAGATTGTGCAGAGTTGGAGATATTTTTGAGGTATGGAAATGCACTTGAAAAATTTAACTGGAATGTGCTTTATGAACTTGATTTTGTCAGTCTATAAATTAGAATGTAAGAACTTTGTGGCGTAGTAATTTAGTTGTAGAGTGTTAGGTTCGAATCCCATCAGAAACTAACACTTTTTTCACTAGAATGCTCCAGGTTGGAGATCGATTCCTACATAACAGTAATTGTAATAAATTCAGTATCATGTCAAAATACATACATACCTAGTCTGTCTCTTAGCCATGTGCCAATCATATAGTTCCATAGTTCATTTTGTGAACAAAATTAACTTCCAGCTGTCACAAATGCACTCAATCAATATGCAACTGCAAACTGTGAAAAAGATCACACTATTAAGTAAGCACTAAAAGACATCATAAAGTAAACGTTATTAACCTTGATCTTGAGCTGCCGACAGTTTTTGCCACTTGTCGTACTTTCCAGTTTTTTTCCTCCGATATTTTTTTTTTGTTTGTTTTACAATATTTTAATATTCATTGAAACTGAAACGTTTAGTAATAAAAAAAGAGAAGAGATTTGCAAAAATTATAAATCTATATTCGCAGCTTAATTAGCTTAACTCCATAGTGATGATTTTAACGATGCTGAAAGCAAAAGTGCTAATGTGATTTTTTATTACTCATAACATGTGTGGTATTAATGAAATGAATTTTGTTTGTGAATGTCTGTGTCGAGTGGTAATATGAGAGGATTGTGTGTGGATTATCGAGTGTTTTTTGGAATTGTTTTGCGAATTTTTTGAATTTTTGTGGATGATATTTTGAAGAATGGTTTGGGAATTAACATAAAAAAAAATAAAAAAATAAAAAAAATATTTAATAAATTTAAAATTATTTTAAAATTTTCTAAGTAATTTTATTAAATTTATCTAATAAAAAAAGAATAAAATTAAAAATTAGAAAATTTTGAAATTTAACGGATTTAAAAAATTTGAAAAATTATTTGAATTTTATTAAAATTTTTCAAAATTATTCAACCGTTATAAATCTGAAATAAAAATTTCTCACAGAATTCTTGAAGTTATGAGTTATTTATTGCATTCTACAACTTCCTATCTAAAACAAAAGCATTCCTACACCTCCCCAACATGTCTTCACATCTCAGCATGTCCAGCTAATTGCAAAATAATTATTTTAAACTGAGAACATAAATCTTCAACATTTACAAGAATTTATTTCTAAATTGAGAAATTAATCAGCCTCTTTTTTTGCAACGGCCAGAAGTCGTATTTCATCATATCAATTTCAATTAATTGCACGTCATGTAACCATTTATTGATGTGATATGCTACTGAGAGATGTAATTTTCAATATTTTATTGCAATACCACGTGTTTTATATTTTTATATTGTACAACATCATTGGCACTTGCAGGAATTTCACTATTATTGTTCTCTACCTTTTTATGTACATAAGTTATTATCGCATGAATGGGATACTAAGACACAAGATTGCAACTTCTTTTGTTGCTGACAAATTGTTTTTAATTTCGCATATTTTGCCGCTGATTGCATTGGAAATGATGTGATAAAATTGGAATGTGAATATTTTGGATGACTTTGTATCACATCTACTCAATTTACATATCTTCATCTAAAATGACATTTCCTCAACATGCTGGAAAGTTCATCAAACCTTACGCATTTATTTATTTTTCTTTTCTTTCTTTCTTTCTCACAGGTCTCATAAAGTACGGCCTTTCATCGCTAATTGTAATCATAACTTCATGTGCCATAGCAATCATTGACCCTTTAGAAAGAATTATTGAAAGCGTAAGTAAAATTTATTAGCTTAGGTCTTTAAACTTGGCGATGTTATGATAAAGAAATACTGAATGAAAGTGCTGATACTGATTTTTATCATTTTTGTTTTTCAATTTGAAAAATTTTAAATTTAATTTTTCCGTTACAAAAACTTGAAAAAATGAAATTTTTTAATTTTCTCTCCTTTACAGCAACTACAAGTGCGGCCAGGCACGTATCTTTACAACGTGTGGGAAAAACCACCACTAGAAGTATTTTTAAAAGTTTACATATTCAATATCACAAATAGTGACGAGTTTCTCAATGGAATTGATAAGAAACTTAAAGTTGAAGAAGTTGGTCCATACGTTTATCAGTAAGTTGAGCCACTTATTGAGTCTTTTAACCTATCATTAAGTACGTTTTCAACCTACAGAGAATTTCTCATAAATGATAATGCAACATTTCATGCGAATGGTACAATGAGCTACGTGCCCAAACGACATTGTGTCTTTGTACCAGAACGATCGATTGGAGATCCAAAAACGGATTTTATAATGGCACCAAATCTTGTTGTACTTGCTGCATCAACAGCATCAGCAAAATTATCAACATATGCTGCATTTGGTGTGTCTATGCTGATAAAAACAATGAATGCAAAGCCAATAATAAGACTGACTGTTGATGAATTTATGTGGGGCTATGATGACAATTTAGTTAAGCTAGCGAATAATATTGTGCCTAATTTTATTACTTTTGAGAGGTTGGGAATATTGGATCGGGTAAGTTGAATAGACTGAGATAGTACTGTTGGTACTAGTTTTCCATACTAGCATCCCATTGTAATACAATCTCATACCCCTTCGGGCAATATTCTTCATTGATAAATCATTTTGAACTTTACATCAATTCACAGCTATTCGATGAAGGCCATAACGTAGTTTCAATGATTTTACCAGAAGGTATTGAACTTCTGAATAGAAAAAGGCTTGAGGAGGAGAAAGAGATGCATGAAATAAGAATGAAAGAAAAGCAAACAATTGAAACTGCGGAGCATGTGGAGCTGCTTGAAAACAGTCATGCATCTGCTATGGTATCACAAACGGTATCAGACGTTGAATATGATGAAGATTATGATCGATATAATGAGATTCCAGCAATGGATTTGAAGGTTGATGAGCCAGAAGTGAACGAGGAGGAGAAGATTGTGAAGGATGATATTAGGGAATTTTCAATAGACATGTGGAATGGCTCGCCGGGATTAAAAGCTTGGGGTTATAATAACACTGATAAGTACGTAATTTGATGACTAATTAAATCTGTTTGTAGCTTAATCTATCCTTTTTTACCAACAGTAACCATCCATGTGCAGTCCTGCGTGGTGCCTACGACGGAACATTATTCCCAAAACGATTCAAAAAAGATGATAAATTCTTCGTTTACCGCAAGGCATTTTGCCGTAAACTAGCCATCCATTATTCTCACACCGCAAAGCTCGATGGCATTGAGGCGTATTGGTTCAAATTAGCTGATAATGCATTTGATGATAAAATTGATGATCCGGAAACTATTTGTTATTGCAATGGCGAAAAGACGTGTCCGAAACGTGGTTTGGGGAACATAACACCTTGTTATTATAGTAAGTATTAGAGGAAGGATTAAAGACATTTAATTTATTTGGATTGCTAATTGAGACATTGCTAAATTGGTGACATTAAAAATGTGCGTATTTTCCTCAAATATTCTTTTGTCTGTGCAAAATTTTGTTTGTTCTTTGACGTAATTAATTTGTCAAAGGAGATAAAAATATTTTTTTCGATAATTAATGATGAGTTATTGGGTTTTATAATCCTTAATGACATGCTATGTGGTCAACAATGGGATGATTAAATAGTGGTATCTCGAATATTCTGCATGGTTTCGATGAATTCAAAGATTCATTTTGAAGGCATTTTAAGAAAAATTTTATTGTTTCCAATACCCTAGAGATCCAACCCTGAAAAACTTTACAACAGCATCATAAATTTTTCCATACAAAAATACCTCAAAACTCAACCAAATCCTAACCTCAACAACAATTTTATCTCTACTTTTAGATCTTCCAATTGCCGTATCACTTCCTCACTACTACAATTCTGATCCATCACTTCTGAAGGAGATTGACGGTCTACATCCGGAAAAGGAGAAACACGAATCAGTGATTGCAATGCAGCCTGTAAGTTAATGAATTTTCATTTGTTTCATCAGACAGACTTATTGTGTATAATCATATAATTATGTTGTCTATGCATTCATACATTCTATTTACGTCTCATAATCCTATTAAGGAAATGGAAATTGTTTCTGCATTGCTAATAATTTATGTAGTTATGATTGCAGTCAATATTAATGTGTATAATTTCTGCTGTTCTATTGAATTGTATTTAATTTATGAGGATATTAAAAAGTTGATCGTATAGAGTTAATAGACTAAGTTTTGATGATGTGGATGGATTTAATTGGGAAGTGAGGGAAGGAATCTGACAAGGATGGGGGTGGGGTCAGTTTTGCAAAAATGTATGGATGGGTTGAGGTCAATTTATAAAAAAATTAATAGTCACAAAATATCCACGCGTCGCTATAAACAGAACTAATAATTTCCGAGAATATTGACACGTTGGTTGTGCAATCATGCTGAATTCAGCACGTGAATTTTTTTAATATTTTATTAATTGCTGTTCAATATTGTCAATTATTCATTTATATGTTAATTAAATGATACACTTAATAGAGCACGTAATACAAAAGAATTCTTGTTCAATTATACACAAATCAGATCAAGCTACTCTATCATTAGCTCATATTTTCAATTATAATTTATGATTTTTAAATTCTTTAATTTTTTTTGAACTTAATATAGAGACTCGGTGTTCCAATAAAAATAACATCACGTATTCAGCTTAATTTGATGAATGGTGAGACGAAATTTAATACTCAGGTGAAGAAATTTGACCACTTGACAGTGCCAATTGTGTGGATTGAGTGTGTAAGTTTTGAGGACATAAGATTAGTCATTTATGATATCTAATAATCCTTTCAATTTCAGGCTGTCGAAAGACTCCAATTCTCACTCAACATAATCCTCATAACAGCATTCATAATCCTACCGATCATCCAAAAGCTCATCATTTATATCCTAGCATTTATTGGAGCAGCTGGCATTGCTCTTTGTGCACTTAAATATTTCCTATTTTGTGACTTACCGGACAACAAAAAGTCAATAAAGTATACTGCTGTCTTTCCATATATTAAACGAGAAATGGCTAAATTTGAGGAGAAGGAACGAGACATGCTTCAACGAGTTGATGCTGTCTAATGAAATGGAACATTTTTTTTCGTCACGTTTAGCTCAATTTGAGAGTCTTCATATTCTGCACTTTAGTTTAATGTGTAGTCGTAAAAAATTGTGATACTTTAGTTTTTAAGCAGGTTTAAGGTTTTTAGCGAAAAATGTCTTGCTTGTTTTTTTATAAGTTTTGTCTAGCAAAAAAAAAAAAAAACTTCCTATCGAAATTCAATAGCTTTAGAGCTTTTTAAAGCTTGAAAATTGTGCAATCTAAATTCTAAATGAATTTCTATAACTTTTAAAAAAATTAATTTAATTATTTATTATTTAATAGAATACTAACTTAATTATTTTTAATTTTTTTTCATGCGAAATAAATTTTTATTTACTGATTAGTGCTTCGGATATTAGCTTTATTTAATCAAAAATTATATTGAACTTTTTGAAGTCGTATTAGATGAATTTGTGTGATTCAAAAAGTCTGATTAAAAATATTATAAAAATTTAAGAATTTTAAAATCAAAAATGATTCTCATTAAAAAAAATTCACTAAAATTCATAATTACTTTAAATGTGGAGTAGGAGAGCATAAAAATGACTCATAAATTAAATTTAATTAAATTTAACAAAATATAACGAAACAGGAAGTGACATTGTGAAAATTTTTAAGATTAAAATAAATTAAAAGTTTTTATTTTCGTATTAAAAAATCTGTTTTATTTATCAAAATATTAACTTTGCAAATTAATTAACACGATTTTTAAAAATTATAAAATACTGCGTAAAAAACGTAAAATTAATCAAATTGTTGTCAAATTGCAACAGATGAAAAACGAATAATAAAATTCATAAAATATTTAAATGGATATTCATACCGCACTTAATGAATAAATAATGGTAAATTCGATAAATTATCGTACAACATAACAATGAAAAAATCAACAAGCTTAATTCAATAACAATAATTAAATTCTCAATTTTCCTCTTAAGAGTAATTTTTTTACAGATTCATAAAAATTATGAAAATTTTCATTTAAATATATCACATGTTGCATGCACAATTCATTTAATTGTCGTGACAATTGAAATTTTTCATTTCATTAAAATTACTTAAAAATTATTTTAATTTATTTTATTAAATTTATTATTTCTAGGGTTGTAAAAACTTAAATTTGTAAGGTAACAATTTATTTGTTGTAATTTTTTATGAAAAAATGGCAAGAAATTTTGTGAATGTGTATTTTTTTCAATTTTGATTTTTAAAATTCGACTATTTCAAAATACCTTATATTATTTTTTAAAATTAAAAATAAATTTTAAAAACTTAAATCAAACTTTAAAAATGTAAATTAAATTTTTAAATGAAAACTTTAATTTAAAATTTTCTAATTTAAAATTATAAAAATTTGAGAATTAGAATTCTTAAAAATTTTAATTAAAATTCAAATTAGAATTCATAAAAATTTTTATTTGATTTTTTAAAAGTTCTAATTTAAATTTTTAAAAGTTCTAATTTAAGTTTTTAAAAATAAAAATTTAAATTTTTTGAAATCCTAACTTAAATTTTTAAAAAGTTTAATTTTGATTCTTAAAAATTCAAATTTGAATTTTCAAATTTTATAATTTAGGCAATTTACAAATATTCAAAAAAACAAAAAAATTAATAATAAAATCTAATTGAAAAACACATTCTATTAAATTTTGATAAAAAACATAATAAATAAAATAAAATAATAATAATACTGTCATCAAATAATACTTTAATTAACAACTCCAAACCTACAACTATCCCCACCCTGCATCATTTTCCATAATTTCTGTTAAATTCCTTCATTAATTTTAATTCAATGTGTTCTGGCTTCTGAAACAATAAACCTTTATATTTCATATTTATACATCCAATCATCATTATTCATTCATCAATTTTCATATTCATTCACACGTAATATTTTCATCCTCACATATCCATGCCACATCCAATGAAATATGAATAAAATCCATATCAACCGCATCAAAAGTTCATTTCCATTTTAATTATTTCGAATAACATTATCGATCCAATTTCGATAATATGCAACATTTGTGAATACATCAGCATATCCTTCTTTTGCACATCCCGAACCGAAGCTTGTTATGCCAACGAGTATCCAAGGACCATTTTTATCTAATTTACATTGAAGTCCGCCACCTGAAAAAAAAGTTTTTTATGTTTTAGAATGTGAATAAATTTAGTAGCAATTATTCGAAAATTTTACCTGAATCACCGATGCATGAGCCACCCGTTCCGTCTAGTCGACCTGCACATAAATGCTGAGCGTTATTTAAGGACACGTATCCTGAATAAACATCGTCACATCTGCAGGGAAATTTATAAAATTGATTGAGTTTTAATGAAATTAAGAAATGAGAAAAAAAAATATTTGAGAATGAATTTGTGTGATTTTTTAAAATTAGAAAAAATAAATAAATTAGTAAGAATTAAAGAGAAAAATCAAAATTTGAAATTTTTTGAAATTAAAATTTAAAATTTTCAGAATAAAAATTTGAAATTTTCCAAATCAAAATTTGAAGATTTTAAAATCAAAATTTAAAATAATTCAAATGAAAATTTAAAATTTTTTAAAATCAAAATTTAAATTTTTAAAATCAAAATTTTAAGAATTTAAAATCTAAATTTGAAAGTTTTCAAATTAAAGTTTGAATTTTTTTAAAATCAAGTATTGAATTTTTAAATTAAAAAAAAAATCAAAATCAATTCTTAAATTTCACATAAATTCATCCGAAAGGAATTAAATCTTCTTTTTTACTGTTGCATATTATGGATTGGAACATCAATTTTGAGTAGAACATCCGACAAGTCACCCCTTTCCATCCATTTTCCCCATCCAACTGTCCAACAATCATGATAATCAACCGATGAACTCGATGGTTGTTTATCCTTTGCGGCGCTCATAAACAATTCATAATCCTCAGGATTTGTTGGCCGTCGATGCAAAAATTTGTCATTACGTCGATGATTTTTCTTGGCAGTGGATGTAGAATTTCTCGAAAATTTTCCATTATTCATAGTTTTAGTCTTGTTGGCACTGCTGACTTTATCACCATCAAATCTTAATTTAGCTTTTGCACTTTCCCTTCTTGTAATCTCATTTCGATTGACTTTTTTAATCTTGTCCACAAGCACATTGGTGTTTGATGACGAATCCAATTTCCTTAAATAATTTTCATTCCGATCAAGATTTAATAAATTATCGTCATTATCATTCCACTGCATTGACGTGTATTTTGATGGAGGTTCATTACGTGTCGGATTGATTTTTGTGTGACTCGATGATGGCAAAAAGATTGTCCGAACTCTTGATTTTGGTGATAAATTTGCGGGTCTTGAGAGCTTCATGAGAACTAAAAAAAAGAATGAAAATCAAATCAAGAAATTTCATAAAAATATTTGAGGTAATCCACATGCTCAATGCTCACCTAAATCATTTTTAAAGTGTCGATATTTTTCATGCATAATAATTTTATCGACTGGAATTCGTTGCTCGTAGCCCGTCTCAACTTTACGATTGTTTTCACCTAGCACAACTGTCCATAGGGCAGGAAGTGGCAGGTTGAATAAATCACTGTGGATATAAAAGAATTGTTATTACTGATTTTTTTTTTCTGTGTTCAAATGGAATGAAAGAAATGCTTTAAGTTATTGAGATTTATTGTGCTAATTTATAACTGCTGAGCGCTACGGATACCTTGGATTTTTGTTCAAGAAAAAAGAGATTATGGAAGAAATTTTTTATAGGCAATTTATTGGATCTTAATCGAGAAACGAGATGTGGAGTTGAGATTTGTTTTTTTTTTTTTGAGAATTACCGAAGAATTTATGGAATTAATGTTAAGTTTTTGTGATAAAACAAACAAATTTTGTAAAATATGCTAATTTATTGACTAAATTTTGAAGTAAGTTTGAAATTTCAATCCATTCGACTCAAGAAATTGAGCTTACGGATCAACAGTTAGATTTTTAGTTCAAAAACTAAGCTTAAATTTAAAAAAATTAGATAAATGATCAAAAATTGAACCTTTGACTCAAAATTGAACCTACGGCTCAAAATTTGAACTTTAGGTTTAAAAATTGAACTTTAGGTTCAAAAATTGAACTTTAGGTTCAAAATTTGAACTTTAAGTTCAGAAACTTTTGATTCAACTTTTGATTTACAAATTATTGAAATTTCAAAAATCAAACTTCAATCTCCACAACGTACTTAAAACAAACTAAAAATCCACTTTCCATTACTCTAATAACTCCAAAACCCAACAATTAACCTTGAACCTCTTTTCATTCCTTTAAATAAACTTGCAATTTCATTTCATGACCACAAATCTTATTTATTCTTTCATCTCTTCACTTCCTCCTTAACCTTACTCACTTATGAACACAATGCGCACTCGACACAATCCAATATTTATTTATAAGCACGCCACCACACCAATGGCCAATGAATCCAAGTGATGGATGTAACAATTCAAGCGATGCTTGCCAGCCAAATTCTCCATCGCGTGTTGGAAATCCATACATAATTTTCGGTTGTCTCGCTGTCGAATACGTTGAATTCTTTCGATATTGGTACTTATTGGATTTCGATTTGGCTGCAAATGCTGTGTGAGAAAAAAAAAGAAATAAGAAAAAGAAAAATGTAAATAAATAAATTAGCAGATTAACGAGGGGAAGAGAAAGGAAATTGAAGTTTATGCTGAATGTTATTTTTTTTTGTCATAGCCATAATGCGCATCTATAATCGTGATTATTGTCTGCATAACAAAAGAGAGTCAATAACAATTTCAAATGCCAAAAAAATTTATAGACTTAAAAAATATTTATTTATTAATGATGAAGATATTAAAGTGACGTAATTTATGAACATTTCCACAATTGAAAGTAAAATTGACTTTAAAGATCGTTAGCATTTCAAGCTTCTTAACTGTAGCTAAATAGACATTTTGATACTTTCACTGATACATTGCCGTTGGTCGTATCTTTTCTTTCCTGTTCATTTTGCATTGTATGGTGCATTATTGGTACTCAATGTTCACTTTAATGAAATAAAATATGCACATTACTCGATTTCAACTGCTTGAATTTGTTGAAGGAAATGGAAATTATTATATTTTTGCATAGTGCAAATTTCTCTGGAATAGAAAACTATTGATCATGTTATGTCATGATGCTATGATCAGCTGTGGGGATTTAAATAAGTCATGGTATTGTTGTTATTTTTTGGAGCAAATTGAAATATTTGGCAAACAATTTTGTATGTTTTTTATAATTGGGAATTAATTTTGAGGTTACAAATATTTAAGGTTTGTTACAAACAGGATTTGCCTATGTATGTCTTCATATAAGAAAAGTGACCGGCTTTTTTTCAAATTTAGGAAAAAATTCATTCCATCAGCAACTCAACTGGGCTATGAATCACATATAAATATCGTATGAATAATTTGTTTGAATATTTCATGGTTTTAATGTTCTAGATTTAAGAGCTAGTTGATCTTTGTAATACAATTTTTTAATTCATCAATTTAATAGTTGCAAACCCCTTGAATCCAAGTGTAGTAGTTTAACAAACTTTTGAAAAAATTAATTCATAGTTTAAGGTCCTTTTTTTAGTTTTTTAAGCAACTAAACCCAAAAACTCCTAAAATACTTTCAATAGCCGCAATATATAATTAGCTCAAATCAATCGCGACAATAATGCCAATAAAAACTATAAATTTCAAAGAAATGCTTCAAATTTAATAAAATAAAAAACATTGAAAAATCTTCAAGACTTTCATTTTACAACCTTTAAGTCAACTAAACTAAGTGTGAGAATACTAATTATCAGCATCTAATAGCGCCTTAAATCAAATTCAATAAATCCCCAGCTTTCCTCATTTTTTAACATTTCCATTTAAAAATTCAAAAAAAGTTATAAATTGAGAGTGAATTTATTCACTTAGGCATAAAGTATTGTAAAGTAATAATCATTATCATCATCATCGTAAGCAATCATTATTGGATTTCGTTCAATTAGACAGCACATAGGCTGTGGTGCTGCAGAAATGATGAAAACAAGCGAGAATTTATTCCGATTATGAAATTTAATATTTTTTTCTCGAATAAATAAATAAATCCATTAACTATAGCCATGCTTTGTGCTGTTGTTTCTGTCTATCTCGTTATTTCCATTATTACTGTAACTAAAGCACAATGCACATTATTTCTTCTAACTTTTCTCTATGAGGCAGAGCAAAAAAAAAAATTAATGAGTTATTATATTTCAATTTCTGCTACCAGCTACCAAGCTACTTCAGTCAGGCAACAACAGCAGCACAAAAAAAATTTGTTTAATGAATGAAATTATTTGGATCATAAAGATAAATGGCTTGCATGCTGTGGTGCTGAAATGTTTCTCTAACACTTCCATTCTTTATGATTGATACAGCAAAATGATGTGGAACTGCCATATTTACATTGTCAATGAATGCGACAGTTCGTGTGGATGAGTACACCGATGCTGCGTGATTTCCATCGAGGAAGATTTTGTAGCCACTAATTCCGTGATAGTGCAGCACACTCCAATGAATTATTGCGCTTAAATTGTTGCGTAATGGAACCACGTCGGTGATTGATAAGAAAAAATTTGAATTGCTTGCAACTAAAGTCATCGATGTAGATGAATTACTCGGAACTAATGACATGATGCTTTGGGAATGGTGGATGACATTATCTATTGGACATTTGCCACAATTGCATCCATTTGGACATGTTCGTGTTGGATACCACATTTCTGGATCATCGTCGGTCTTGTCGCTTACATCCGCATTGGGATTTTGGATGTCTCGGTCATTTATCATTTCATCATTGCCACGGCTCGTAATTGATTGTAATTTTGTAATGAAATCAGCTTGATTGTTGTTGGATTTGATTAATTCCATTGACGATGACGTATTGACAGCATTATTCTTGAATATTAAAACTTGTGATGTTAGTGGATCGGAATTGTCAGACATGAAAGCTTCACGAAGTGTTTGAGGAACTAAATCGTCTTCTAAGTCAAAGAGGTAGCGTCGATGGAAGTAATTAGTCAAATTTAATGATTTTGAATAAAAAAGCTTTTCAGTCAGGTCGAAGGACATCTTTTTGTGGATTAAATTTGATTAAAAAATATTTTTGTGATGATTTGAATTTTTTTCAAAATGACATGGTTGCTGTGATTTTAATAACGGAAAATTTAAATATTTATCAGTAAATTAGCATCAATAATTCATCCAATAAAGCCCATCACAAACTGTCAAATTAACACCAAATTACCTCATTCATACCTCACCAAAATCATTACTCATCCAATCAATCAAACTCAATCCATTAAAATATCAATAAAATTTCTAACAAAATGCATCAAATTATACGCATGAAAGCTCATCAATTCATTTCACTTTCAATTGTCATTTCATATTTCTACACGTAATATTTATGAAATATCATCATTGACCATCATGCTGTGCGATGTAAAATATTATAATATGGAACATCAATTACAGTGGATTTTTATTTTTATGTCATGAACACGATAGTAAGTACAATAATTACGAATTTCTTCTACAAACATCGTCCAGCTGCTGTGCTTTGCATCTTCTTCTTCACATGCTGCCTTAAATATGCTTGTAATATTTGTAGAACGATAAGCATTGATGATGCACACAAGTTCATGTGTTACTACTTCATAATCATCATCTTTTCGTATTTTCCCATGCTAAACGTTGTTGTTGTCGATGCTATTAAGGGAATTGTCAACATGGATGTGAAGAAGTTGTTAAATGTTTCCGATTACGCCTCTCAGTTTCTGTTTCTATGTTTTCCTTTTTTTAGCTTTGATTTGTGGTATGATAGGCCATTTTAGTTAGCTTTTGTGGCTGTTTTGGATTTTCAAGATTTTTTAAAAATTCAAATTTTAACGGCTTATGAAAATTCAAATTTTTAAATGTTTTTGAAAATTTAAATTTTTAAGAGTTTTTGAAAATTAAATTTTTTAACGGTTTTACAAAATTCAAATTTTAACGACTTATGAAAATTCAAATTTTAACGGATTTTGAAAATTTAAGTGTTACAGATTTTCAAAGGGGTCGCAATGTTAAAAATTCGCCAACTTAGATGAAAATTTGACTGGCAACAAAAATTTTTGATTTCAAAAAAATTTTGCATGGAAAGTGAGAAAGTGTGCCATGATGAGAGAAAATCAAAAAAAATTGTAATGATTGCCTTTTTCCTTTTTTCTACAATATTAAGGCTTTAAACGACAGTTGGAACCACCCTGAACACAAAAATAACTTCATTTCCAAAAAAATGTTCTCCAAATATCTTAAAATATCAAAATTTATTTTGACTCATGGCACACTTTATAATTTTTCATACAAATTTTTTTTGAAAACAAAAATTTTTGTTGCCAGTCAAATTTTAATCTAAGTTGGCGAATTTTTAACATTGCGACCCCTTTGCAGATTTTATAAAATTCAAATTTTGACGATTTTTAAACATTTTAAATTCAGAATTGCAACCAGCGCTTTTGCCTTAAAATCTATCAGCACTAATACTAACTTTTCATAATATTTACAAACGATAAAATGGTTAAGATGTTTCACTCTTACTCCATATGTGAATGTTTATCTAACATTTAACAAAAGTTAAATATTTTAAAAACAAAAAAGAGCAGAATAAAAGAAGTAAATGACAGGAGATCACAAAGCAACATTAATTTTCGCTTTCATCTCATTTCTATAGACGGTAATGAAAATTGTATTTAGTTTTATGCATAACATATACACGACATACAACTGCTTAACACGCGCAACGTAAAACAAAAACACATTAAACTGTGAGAATATAATGCGGCAGCAGCAGCTTATAATCTCATAGTAGATGTAATGTTTTTGATTTGAGGTGGAATGGGAGGAAGTAACCGCAAAACAAACAGGTTTAAAGTTTACAATTAAATTGTTTTATGTGCGCATTATGATGTAGAATTACTTTAAGATGTGATAAGGTTAAACCGCAAAAATTAAAGGTAATTTCATTTTTAGTATTTTTCTTTTTGATTTGTTTTTGCATCTTGAGTGCGTTCAATAAAGTTTTTGCATCATTTTTTTGCATCTTGAGTACGTTAAGTGAAATTTTTGCATCTTTTCATGTACAGTAAAATACTCGCATAAATTTATAAATCTTTGGTGAATTAAGCAAAATTTTATATTAAACTCTATATTTTGAGGTCGTTCAAAATTTTTTTGCATCTTTAGTGCGTTTAAAAAAATTTTAGCATCTAAAATGTGTTTAGTAATAAAATTTCTACTAAAAAATAAAATTTTCCAAATTTTCACTGAAAATCAAAAGGATAAACATTCAAAAATAATTTATGGCACCCAAACCACCCAATATGCACTTTCAAAGCCATAAAAAAATTTTCAACACAAAACGTTAATCTCCACAAGAGCGAATTCTCATAGGAAAAGAAGCATAAAATCGATATTCAATACACAACACAGCATATTAATTTGCAGAAAATTGAAAACTTTGCGCGTTATTTTAAACCTTTTTAAGTCAATTAAAAAGTTACAATAATAAATGCAAAATGCATCGAGAAGAGGAACAATAACAAATTGTTATGTACGCATCCCATCCGCGTGATTCATTTTAATGCACTACTGAATAATTGATTTTTATTATCCATTGTTGTTTATGTGGTTAAAAGAGGTTCATTTTATGCTGTTTAATGAACTGAGAATGTAGAAATTTGTTATTTGTAATGGGGAGTGCAATTAGTTAATCCCCAGTTGGTCTTTAGACTCATTTAGAGAATGAATTGAATAAAATTTTGATTTTATATGTTTATCGTTTAATTTTGTTGTGCTGAAAGGGATTAAATTGCTTCATTGAGGTTGTTGTGTTGCTTTTATTTAAAGCTTTGAGATTAAAGGCTTTAATTGCATTTGTTTAGGATTTGGTGGAGTTAAATTTGGTATTAAATTTTTGATGCAAATTTACATTCATCTAGGAATAGATTTCCTTTGAAAAGAGTGTTTAATATAAATGCTTAAAGAGTGCGTTCAGTAAAATTTTTGCTTCAAGAGTGTATTCAGTAAAAAAATTACTTCAAAGTGTGTTCAGAAAATTATTTCGCTCCAAAAATGTGTTCAGAAAAAAAACTTCAATTTCCTTCAAATATCCAAAATATGATTAAATAACAAAAAAACTCATCCATTTACTCCTTATCAACCACATTTTAATATCTCAAAACAATCCTCAAATTTATATTCCCAAAAGCCGAACACATTTTATGCATTTCCTCTTCTGTTTCTCATGTTAATTAATTTCTCTTTTCTGTGCCATGCAATTTCGAACTGTGTAGACTTTTATATCTCGCTCTAATATATTCAGTAGTTCCGCATATACAAAACTAACATAATTTTTCCACATAGCTGTTTGCCAAAAAAATATGCATCGATTCGAGCAACTTTTTCCTGCGGTTTTAGGAATGAAAAAGAGAGTCGGAAAGAGCAAAAAAAGATATAAAAAGTAAAGCATTGAGTGTAAACATATAGGACCTTTAACATTATTGGCATCTAACCAAACATTGAGTTTTCTATGTGCTTCGGAGCTTTATGCTGTGCAGTTTGAAGTTCTTGACATTGTAAAGATTAAAGAGAAATATGCAGAAAATATTGTTTATGACACAAAGAAATGTTGCAGGCAAAAGTGCTGTTTTGGGAACATTTTTAAAATTTGAAGTTGTTTATTGATTTTTTTGCATTTTGGGAATTGAATCTTGATATGTCAAGTGTGCAATTTAAGAAGTAGTTGTTGAAGCAATCTATTTAGTATTCGATACAAACAATCGGATCTAAACAATCGACATCAAAACTAGTTGATTATTTTCGAGATACAATCGATCATGAGATACATGCTACTTTTATGGTAATTGTAAGATCGATCAGGAAAACTTTCATATACATAAATACAACACCTTGTATATTTAATGAATTATACATAATCCTACGCTGACTACAAGATTATACGAAAGTACGGAAGTTACTGTTTAAATGGATAATCTCACGTTTAATATTGGATCGAATTTGTAGATAATCTATGTTTAGCATTGCTTTATTTTGTGGTGGAATTGAATTTTATGGAAAATAATGTTAATAATTGATCAATAAATAGTTTCGAGAAGGTATGTAATTGCTCATCCGGTACGATATTATGCTAAAGTAGCTTAAAGGCTTTACTGGAAAATCAAATCGGCTAAGTTTCAAACATCAAACTCTAGTTCTATAAATAATCCAAAACAAGAAGCAAATCCATAACTTTAATAATTCCCCATCCTCAAACCATCAGAATTATGTTCTCTGTCAACCCTTAAAACCGATGTCATTTCCTGTACCTCCACAATGTTTCTGCTACCCAAACATACCAAAAAATATTTTATGTCAGAGCTACGCAAGCCGTCCGAATGAATTATCTTCTTCTTTTTTTACACCAGACACAAGAACACGTAAAACTAATTATAACATCAATTTCCATGACCCAAAATGATAAATGATACAAATTAAGGATTGTGCCGTGAGTCGACTCCAGAATCTGAATGGGAATTGTAGAATTTTTCGAGTTAAGGATATTCATAAGTGACGTCTCTATTCTCGGGATTGGAGTTATAAGTAACTTATGGTACCGGTACCAAAATCAAGTCAATAACTCTTGATTCATGAGAATTTGTAAGTCCAGACTTGAGATAAAATTACACTCAAGACAAAAGACATCAATTCTGAACAACTTTGAATCCCCAAAACATCAGCATCTCAATAAGAACAAGACGACAAATTGTAATCAAAATATTGAGCAAATAAATCGAGCCTGGATGAAGAGACTAACCATAACAAATGTTATTACAATTTATATGATGTTTCAACTGCCTTTTGCCATGGTTTTCGTTCAATTGTCAAGACGGCATTTATCTTATTTAGTTTCGTCGCTCTTTTCACTTTCAGTTTCAATGCCATGTTCAAGTATCTGCTGCTTTTTTTTCTCATTCACGGAAGAAGTGTTGTTTCAAGCCACAAACAATCGTTGTGGAATTGTAAAAAGGAAAAAGAATGTAATGCATGGCGATAAATAGCAGTTAGAAAGAAATGCCATTTCACAGTTTTTACTGTAGTTTGCTGCTGCTTTTGTCGCTTTTTCTTCTGTATAATTTCTCTATTGCCGTACTTGCTTGCTACTAATTTAAATGATCTTTTTTCCTCATACATAGCATTAACATCAAAATTTCTTCGTTTGTTGCAAATATATGAAAAAAAAGTATTTTAATTGCTATATCAAATTATGGCTTAACATCGTATAATTTACAACACTTCATATTTAGTCGCACTGATTAAGTACTAATAAGTGAGATAGTTGCTTGTAATCGAGTTACGCTTGGAATTTATTGCATGGATGTTGTAATTTAGTGTATATTTGTCGATTTTGATTTTGGATTGGTTTTGCAAAGTTTTGGCTGCATGATCTGTATTCTGAGCTATTAAGCTATAATTATAAGAATCTACTAATCAAAAAATAATGTTTTTAGATCCAAGTCACTTAAATAACGGGACAAAAACTTAAATTCGAGACTTAATTTCTAAAATGACATGGGTTCTATTCTCAAAATAACAGAAAAAATAAAAATAACTCAAAATAATGTAATTCAGTAGATGAATTTCCCGCCAAAACATTTTTAACTACGTTCCAATCCTAAAATCATTAAATCAGTGGTCATCTAGTCAAATTTGCACCCAACTAGTCAAATAATCACATTCTTAACACAATCAAACACCCAAAAAAATTTTCATTCATAAAAATTCACCCAACCAAAACACAACGTGACAAGACAGACAGGAAAAAAAATTTAAATAGAAATGAGCCACTATGACTTCATCCACTGACACTTTTATGATTATATTGTCTTAAATTACCAAAATTTAATTTCCCATTGTGCACCATCATCATTAGTGGCATAAATGACTCCATAATAAACTCTCCATCTCCATAAATCGCGCGAAAAATTTTCATTTAATTTGTATTTTTATAGCCGGTCCATAAAAAAAGTAGTTTGAGCTTGCTTCCAAAAAGTCAAATGACTTAAAATTATAGCTTAAGTAATTTTCACTATTGAAATTAAAAGTCAAGTATGAAGATGAATTTTAGAGATGATTAACATTACAATTAAGTGTCGGGATTACATCACGATTGGAATTAAAGAAATGAGAAGTTTAGCCGAAAAGAGAGAGGAAAGAAGATTATAGCACTGCCCAATGCTCACAGCAGTTGTTTAAGTACTCAATTGTTTAGATTCATTCAATTGATTAAGAAAGCAAGAAAAAAAGGGAAAGTATTCAAATTGACTACAATTGAATTGACTTTATCGTTAATTGATTATCGATATCAAATGCTGTCCAATTTTAGTCAATTTTTATTGTTTATGTAACTTCACGTCTTATTGAATAGTTAGTGAAATGAATTAATGCTTGTTAAATCACTCAATTGTCAGCGGAGTAAAGTAAAAAAAATGTTTGTTAATTATTAGAATTATCCATCGAAAGTAAGAGTAATTTTCTGTGCCTTTGCGTACGCATTCCATTGTGTTGTGTTAGGTTTGGGAAGTTGATCATTAATGACGAATGTTTGTGGATGGAATTTTTTTAAGTCCGTTTCTTGAGTACTTTCGACTAGGCATTTAAGTAATAATGTGTATGAAAAAGAGATCTAGAAAATTATATTTTTTTACAAATATAAAATGAAACTTTAAGTAAAAATTTAAATATACTAAATAAAATTAAAATTTTGATTTTAAAAAAATTTAAAATTTCAAATTTTTAAAAATTTAAGATTTCAAATTTTATAAAAATTAAAATTTCGAATTTTAAAAAAATTTAAGATTTCAAATTTTAAAAAATTTAAGATTTCAAATTTTATAAAAATTAAAATTTCAAATTTTAAAAAAATTTAAAATTGTAATTTTGAAAAGTTTCCTATTTTGGCAAACTAAATATTTTCTAAATTTAAATTTCAAGTTGAAAATTTTAAATTTTGTTATTTACAGCACCCACTTATTAAAAATTTACATAAATTCAAACATTTCCCAGTTAACAAAAAAAAAATTTTTTTGTGGGCAGTTCTTAATGGTCATTTTCACTTCTTTTTGCTCTTGTTAATTTCAAATTTATGTAAATATTTGAGAGCTACTTTATGGGAGGTTTGAGTCACATTCAAAGATTGATGACTATGGCTGCAGGTTAAATGACTTAAGCTTAATTTCTTTTAGGCTTTTAAAATGGTGTTGTGATCTATTCAAGTAACAATAACAAGTTAGCAGCTCTAATGACACTAAACATTAATCATCTTTAATATGCTTCAAAATTGTAAACAAGATGAGACTTCCTATGAAAACATTTTGTTGATGGCTTTTGATTATTTTTAACAAGATTTAATTAACTTTGTGGCTTGAAGTTTAGGAAATTGAATTAGATTTGGATTATTACAGGATATTATGAACATTTTTCATGTTGACTTAGGTCTACTCTTATTGAATTCCCGAGTAGCTTATTACGAGTGAATTTTTAGAAAGGAACTCAACATGATGTCGCAATATGTTGCATAAGAAAATGTTTATCAAGTTCGCAGCTAGCTTGCTGTTTGAGTATCATTTGCTTCTTTGATTTATAAGGAATTTGACATGAGATTGTCAAGAATGTGTGTTGCAGATGTCAATTAAATGGATGTAGCTTTCAATGTTGGAAATTAATTTACTGAGAATATTTTGACATTAAGTGGAGTTATAAAGCTATTCTACTTCTTGAAACCGACTAAAGTATCAGTAAGTAAACCTTAGAATACACCCTAGAGTACAGGGGGGGGGGATGTGCCCTACAAATTAGACTCAAGAATCAATCTGTTAAAATTAAGTAAAACTATTGAAAATCAACCTTACATAAGATTCGAACACACTACCATGCTAAAACCCCATCCTTCAGCAGAAAACACTCAACAATCTCAAACAATCCCCATCAAGATCATCAACCTCATATCCATAAAGAAAGTACATCAGCGTATAAAAAACTTATAAGCAAGCAAATTGTCCAAACAATTTCTTTATTGATATTTAAATCCATGATGTCAACAAGCAGCATAAAAAAATAGTTTATAAGAAGCAAAAACATTTCATTTTATTTCCATAAAGAAACTATTTACGACAAGCAACAGCTTCACAATGTATAACTAAAAAAGATACAACAGTTCTCAAAGTGACAAATCAATATGTTTTTTTATGTGGATGAAAATATGGAACTACAACAAACAATGAGAAAATCAGCATAAAAAAGGTTTTTTTTTCTGAATGGAAAGGAACAAGAAGAAGCATCAGACTTCATAACAACACGTGACACAATAACAATCATGTTATGTTTACATTGATCTTGCAAGACGTACATAAGTATGCAATAAAGATAAACATAAAGCATGTCAACAACCAAGCCGGGGCAAGAAGAATACGACAAAGATGTTTATGTCTCTGTTGTCTATGCGAATGGCTTTATTTTCATCTTGTAAGTATGTTTTGAAGATGTTAATGGAATAGTTCGTTTAGTATATTGTGTCAAGTGACTTTAATGAGGATGAAATTGGTTTGTTGTGACAATGATTAAGGTTGTTGGGGGTTTTGAGAGTGGTAATTTATGTGGTAGAAGATGGAAGCTGTGTGATGTAATTGTAATCAGACTTACTGTACTTTAACGTTGTATTTTTAGCATTTTTTTTTTTTTTTGAGAAAAAATTAAAATTTGCTTCCTTTGACTGAATTCAAATAAAATATATTGAGTTATCCTTGTTTATTAGCCTTGTGCTATCTGGTTATATCGTTACTTTCTTTTTAAATTGCTTAAAACTTTATTGAAGCATTAAAATTTTATAAATTCTAATTTTCCAACAAAATGTCAACAAAACGCCAACTTCAAGTTGTAGAAATTCAAAAAATTTCAAATTATCACAAAATTTGAATTTTAAAAAGCCGTTAAGCAAAAAATTCACATAAAAATATAAATTTGTAAGCTTATTTTACTAAATGGTAGCTTTAAACTAATTAATCCTAATTGCAGCTCATTTATTCTTTAACCTCACAACAGAATCGCTTTAAACATCCAAACCCACAGCAAATTCCAAACTCAATTTATTCCTCTATTACATGTTTTCATGCCCAATTTTGCATTCATCTTGCTCTGCATATATGCAACATAAGAAGTTTATCTTTTCGGTGCATTGCAGTAGAAGAAGAAAGTTTGATGCTCATGGATAAAACATAAAAAAAGTTATGTGCTTAAAAAAATTTTGTTGACTTTTTTTACGAAGGCGTCGCGCGCTCCTATTGTCACGGAATCTCCTACACGCTATAAATCTCATAGTAGTAAAAGACTTTTGTTATGAATTTCACTATAATTTTGCCAAAAAAAGTTTTTTATTATTATTTCATCACTTTTATTGCCACTGCTGTTGTCACTTCTTATGAAATATTCAGCAATTAAATTGTCTCTTATGGACATTTAATAAAAAGCCATGACGTCTCAATTTATTTATCATCATTATTTTCATCGTGTTGTCGGCGACTTTTCTTTTCATTTTCTTGCCTTCTTTTTTCTGTTCAGCCTGCATGCTCCGGTATTGAGCTTATTAGTATAACAGTTTAGCATAAGAATTTCACTTTACCGTAAACTACAAATTGAAGTTTATGCTAATTTAGTCATGACTTATGAGTGCAGATATAGATGATTATTTTTTTGGTGGAGGGGCTTATTGAGACATGTGGATTGTGATTTTAGGCAATTTATAATGGATATTAAATAAATTCGAGAGTCAAGTCAGTTTGAAAGCAAGGTCAATTTTGCCAAAAAATGCCATATCAAGATGAAAAATCCTTAAACCTTTTAAAAACTATTGACAATTTCATCAACATGATGGTTCGAATCCTACAAGATAAAAACTCTGTTTTTGCATTAAAACAGTTGCTTAATAATTAATATAAATGAAATAGTATAGGTATGCAATACCCCCAGATATTTATTGCTAGGTTTTATAACCCAGTACTCAGTCAACCCAAAGAATGACATCAATGATATTATTTTGACCATATCGACCAGGATATGGAAACAAATAAGTTATATACTTTTTCAATAGCTGTAAAATTGTATTTATGCCTATTGTCTGCGAAAAATAACAAAATTAGACGAACGGTATTGAATTCTCAAGAATGTTAATTTGTGTAAATGTAAATTGGACTTAAATTGAAGAACAGAACTACTTGTGATTATTGATAATTGGATTAAGGTTGTTGAAGTGAGTAAGTTAGTTATCGGGGACAATAATGAGTGATGTCTAGTTTTTTTTAGCTTAAAAGTGAATTAAAAGTGACCAAGGTACCAGATTTAATATCTGAAGAAAAACATCAATGATTCAATAAATTTACCAAAATTTACTAAAAATTAATATTCTACAGGCTACAAATTTTAAATTGACATCACTTATGAAACCCCCTTGCATAATAAAAATTCCATTTAAAATACTCAAAAATAATTCACACAAATTGCCTCACACAAACATTTTCTCCTTTAAATTCCGCAATAATAAAAACAAAATTCCATTGAATTAGCAATTCATTTGTTGCCATCCCTAAGGGCCCCGAAGAGAATCCATCCCAAGAAGCAAATCCATAAAAATTGCTCATTCCCCAGTAATGATTTTTTGAACGATATTTTTATGCATAACATAATTAGCTTCGAGCATGACATTCAGCATCAATTTGTTGATTATGATTTTCTCTCATGATCATGTCCCCTATTATTATTTTATTACCTGAAGAACTTGTAAATCCAATAATGATGATTAAAAATGTCAGGAGAATCGAATGTACATTTTGCATGATTTTATGGTTGATTGAAATGAAATTTTTGCAAGATTGTTGTGTTCCTGTTGTGTTTGATGGCTTCTGGTGGATTTGTTTGGTAACTTTGGGAATTTTTGTTATTTTTGGGTGAGCTTTTTGTCTACATTAACCCGAGAGATGGGCTAGTGACAGTTATTTTAAAAATTATTTATCTTTTTTTAAATTTTTAAAATTTTCACTTTATTTTTCGGTTAACGAACTTGAAGTTTTGAATTTTTATTTTTTTGTTCAGTTTTTGGTCGTTAAGTTTGTCATTTCTTTTAGTTAAAAATTCTTTTTAAAAAAAAAAAAATTAAAAAATTTATTTTTTGTAGTTTTTAAATTTTTGAATTTTTTTTAAATTTCAACTTTTAATTTTTAGAATTCACAATTCTTTAATTCTTCAATTAAACTTTTATTTTACTATTGCTACAAATTTTCAAATTTTTATTTCCACAGTTCAACGTTCACAATCAATTCCCACAAGTTGCCATGTGCTCACACAAAAAACTTCAAAATTCTCTCAAAAAAAAAAAAAAAAAAAAAAACATTAAAAAAGTTCATGAATTTTCACATTAAAATCATCATAAAATATCCACTTTAATATTCTTATGCAATCTCTCATTATTTTCACAAATCCGCGCACATTTTCGCTTCCGCTTGACTATCACAAAAAATATATATAAAAAAAATAAAAATAAACTCTACAGCTGTAAATTTGCAGACATTTCTTTATGATTATTTCCCTCTTTCTATTCAAAAAAGCACGACCGTTTTGTCGAAAACACAACAAGAAACTGAAATAAAGACCCAAAAGGCGGAATAGAGAGAAGAAAAAAAGTAAAAAGTTTTTTTTTCATCTTCTGACTTTTTTGCATTTTTTTTTATTCATTACTCTCGTTGTTGTTGCCTGTCTTGCCTTGCTACTGCCGCTTTTATTTTCAATTCATACGCTGCAAAAGCGACCGGAGTCGTATGAATATACACAAAGTAGCTGTAATGATGATAAACTTTTATTTTCATTTGTGCGCAACATGTGTGTGACATGAGAGCAACATGTTGCATGCATCATGACACAAATACATCGTTATTTGAGGTTTCTGACATTAATTTATTTATGTATCCATATGAAGCTCATAAATTTCGTATTTTTATACGTCGAGAGATTAAGTCATTAGGTTATATGCGGATTTTGTGTGCTTTTTGCCTTTTAGAATGTATTAATCCATATTTAACTTTTTATGTGCTGTATCTAATATCTGTTTATTGTTTTTTCATTAATAATTATTGCACTCTAATGTGCTCATATTATTAAGGGGGATAAAGTTAGATTTGGGGCGATGAACTTTAGCGCTTTTGTTAGATAATCTTTGGTTAGTTGCAATGGTTGATATTATTTAATTTTATAGATTATGAACTAATGAGAAGCTATTTTGGAAGCATGGATGTTTTGTCAAAGGGTTTGTGATAGATTCAATTTTATGGACATTTTGAAAATTTTTCATTCAAAGATTTATTATATTTTTGAAAAATTGGGAAATTTTTGTAGGATTTAAACTCAGGTTTACAAAGCGATATAGATGCACTTTTTGTTACATTAACCTAAACATTTAATTACCGAGTCATTCTTGAGCATGGCATATTTATCTTTATCTAAATGGATTGATCCTTTTTATCTTATGAAATTAGAAATTTGACAAAATTTATGTTTTAATCAACCTTAAATATCAAAATTTAAAAAAACTTAATATCGAAAAGGGCTCGTTCACTTATTACGTAACGCAGGGGGGGGGGTCGAGAGAAGAACAATAGAATTTCTGAGAATTCCATGTTCTTTTTTGAAATATGACCGTTATTTTGTTACGTAATAAATGAACGATACTAAACCTTTTAAGTCTCAAAATAAATTCCATGAGTGTAGGTTCAAATCCTTCGAATCCTAATTTTTAAATAGCTTTAAATTCAACAGGATGCATCACAAACTTAGCAAAAAATTTCAACTTTAAAAAAATTGACCCATCATCAATACTTCCTTTTGTTTCATTAACACTTTTCAATTTTATAATCCAATAAAAAGTTTATGAACCCAAAAGAAGAAATGAAAAAAAATAAATATTTTTAGAGATTCATAATATATAAATCTTAAATCTCACTCTCATAATTGTATATTGATCATTTCAGCACAAACAACATCACTAAATGAGGAATTGCTGATTATATCGTCATTATTATTGTTATTATCGACGGCATGCTTTATGAGACTCAGTCTGAATGATTGTTAGGCATTGACGTATCATTTTCATAATGTAATATATATATTATATTGGTGGTTTTTTCTTTCCGCAAAAAGCCTTTTCTTTTTCTTCTATTGATTGATCCAATATGTATGTTGAGATTTAGCTCCGTATTGGGTAGGGTATTTGAACTTCCTGGTTGAAAGGAAGTTTGTGAGAAATTAGCTAGATGTTAGAGTTATTTTGAAGTTAAAATCTTCTAAAATTTATTAAATTTTTATATTTAAATTAAAATTAGGCAATTTAACATTCCTTTAAATTTAAATTTGGTGTTTTAATTCATTTAAATTCTTGAACTTTTTTTTCAACTTTTCCAAATTTTTTTAGGAAGAAAACTTTTTCAATTTTTAAAAGTAATTAAGTAATAATTCTTCTTTTTATTTATTGATTTAATGTTCGAAGTACATTTGATTATTTTTAACACCAACCTTATCGGTTTTAATTTAAATACAATTTGAATATTATTTTGTTTGTTGATTTTGATTGTAATTGAAAGTATTTGGATGAAAAATTTTTAAAAAACATCCTAATTTTTTTTTTAACTTATATACTAATAACTAATAAGACTACAACTAATAAGACTAAAACTAGTAAGACTATTGACTAATGAGACTATCGAGATTACTCATAGCGATCTGGGTTTCGGTAATTTATGCTTAACTCTGAATTCCAAGGAGTCATACTCATAATTCCCCAGCTTGGAAATTAATTCATTGTTTATTGATCTATTGGAGTTATAAAATCGTGAGGTTAATTTTAATGAAAATTCTCTCACTGTTGGGAGGTTAGCACGTCGATGGAGTGAATCATTAGTTATGAAATCATCCCATTTGGTATTAAAAATTAGACGTAGCATTTTGTTTTGAAATACTTGAAGCTTATTGAAGTGGGATGCAGCACAGTTGACAAAAATTGGACAGGCATAAGTGAATACCGGGCGAATTAATGATTTATAGATTCTGATTTTTGAGTCTATTGACACACTCGACTTTCTACTCATGAGACAATAGAGTGTTTTGAATGACAATGATTTGGCTTTCGATAGAACCGTATTAATGTGGTGTTTGAAAAGAAGTTTATTATCTAAGTGAACACCTAGATATCTAACATGAGCTTTCCAATTGAAGGTGAGTCCATTAAAATTGATAACATCTGAGAGGCACTTATTTGACATTATGGTGGATTTTGTAAATAAGATAAATTCAGTTTTTGAATTGTTTAGCTCAATTTTCCAATTATTGAAAAATTTTTGAAATGAACAATTTTTAAAAATAAAAATATTAAAACCCAAAAAAAAAAAAAAAATTAAAAATAGGTACCTAATAAATTTTGTGTTTCAAAATAAAACTTAACATTTTTAATTTTAAAATCTTTGAATCAACTGAATTGAGTTGAATTGAATTGAAAAAAAAAAAATCTTTAAATTTTTCAATTTAAATAATTCTACAAAACAAAAAAAATTTCCCCATACATCACCGAACACCCTAACCATTGATTAATAAACTAAACAAAAGTTCAATGATTTATTTTATCATTTTGCAATCTTTATTTTTTTCTATCCAGCTAGCGAAAGTTGATTTGTTATGATATAGCTTATGTGTTACATACATCAAATTGTGTGTATATCCGACAGATGAATCAACGAAAAAAAACTCATAAATGAATGAAAGAGGATTGTTGGTCGAATAAAATTGATAGGTGGAAGTAGCATAAGCAACAGAAAAAAAGATTATTATTATTAGTTATAGCTTCAAAGTCAAAGGTTAAATGACTTGCTAATTGACTTAGTACTTTATAAATTGTCTTGTTATTTATAAAGTAATTATTTGAAAAAGCTTTCATTTATGGCTGCTATTTTTTATTTAGGAAAATGAGTTGGAGAGTCTTCGGTTTTGAGCGCATTTTTTATCAGATTTAATCAAGTTAGGTATGTGATGATGGATTAGAAATTCTCGTATGTATGTTTTTACATTGTAAAGAATTTATGTCAGGTATTGAGAGATTTTTCAAAATATTTAAAATCTGAAGAAAGTTTTTCCTTGTTTCAGATGATGATGAAAAATTTATGGCTTTAAGACTGAATGGTAAGTTTTGGGTGCTTATTTTTTGGTCTTGTGTGAATTGAATATTTTGAATTTATGATGGATGTATATTTACTACAAAACTTGGTTCTAATCTGATATTTAATTTTATTCACAAAACCTTACATAGATCAAACGAAAGGGGGTCCGATGGGGGTACAAAATGTATTGACTTGTAACTCTCTAAAAATTAACTAAATTGCATTCATTTTTGCACAAATTTTCAACAAAGAACATCAAAGTAGTTTTCATGGTATAATCCAAAAATGACGTCCATTGAAAGTTCATAGAAAAATTCATATTCAAAAAAATTTCAAGCCAATACTCTTTGCTCTTCAAAAATCCGTTCATAATTCACAAACGACTCCCATAACAAGAAAGAAGACAAAAAAGGTAGGTGGATAAATTAGCAGTTATAGTAGACATCAATCAACGAGTTTGTTGTAATCATAACTTTTCTTTACTTGTTTCATAATAAATGTTATCGTGTAGCAATTTGTGTTGTATCATCGATGAATTAATGATTGAGAGAAGAACTCAATTAATTAATTATTTTATTGATTAATTTGATTAAAAGTTTGATGATGGATGGATGGATGTCAATAGATGATGCTTAGAATGTGATTATGAGAAAATTGGTTAAGAGAGATTGAAAAGTAAGTAGGTTTTGGATTATTTTGAGATTCATGGGAACAAATTTCAATTAAAACATTTTTAATTTCTTTAAGATTTTTTTTAAGTTTTATTTTGAATTTTTTATTTTAAAAGTTCTTAATAAAAAAATTGTAAAATTTAAAAGTTTTGGTTTTACAAAAATTTTAAATTTTAAATTTTAAAGAGTTTGAAAAGTTAAAAATATTCTTTAAAAAACAAAAATTAAATTTTAAACTTGAAATCCTATTAAAACGTAGCAAGGTATAATCCTGATCTTAATTTAATTACTATGATTTTCATTATAACAGAAAATGGCAATTTAAAACTCAATTGAAATAATTTAAATAAAAATGAAATATTAAGTCATCAACTGTCGTCATTTAATTCAAACATGACAGCAGACATGCTTCATAACTTTATTATCATAGCAGTCTATAACAAAAAAAAAACTCACATCATGTTCATTATTTTTTTTTCTTTCTTTTTCAATTCATTTCTTTCAATATTTCATTTTTTTTTTTCACATTTTACAATAAAATGAGAATCGCACGCGAGCGAGCATTTTAAATTAATGAAAAATTGTAATCTCCGACTCTAAACTCAATAATGATTGTGATACAATACATTCTGCACATATATGGACATAAAAATTGTTATTAACTGTCATTTGAGGAAAACGGACGTGAATTTAAAACAATTCAAAGCATCAAATAATAATTGGAAGTAAAATCAAAGAAATAAGTTCATTAAGCGATGTCAAAAATGCTGAATATGAAGAAAATGAATTGGTTAAGAAGGGTTTTGGTAGGAATTGAGTAAGACGCATTTTGTTGAGGTTGGTTAGTGATTTGTTGTGTTGTTAGAGTTAAAGAGTTATTTACTTTAAAATTTAAAATTATTCCTAAGAATCTTAACTATTAGTTTTTTTGAAGATTTGATTTTTTAACGGATTTTAGAAATGAATTTCATATTTTTGAAATTTTTAAAATAAAAATTGATAATTTTAAAAATTTTTAACAAATTTTAAAAAAACACGACTTACGTAGAAAGCCAGGAACTTCTACGCTACCTTCTGATAGATTTTTCACCTATGAGATTATAGTTTTCACAGCAAGAACCAAAAAGGGTTAAAACTTTTTACATTGCTTTATTTCAGTGTTGTCCAAAATGTGTGCCGCGGCACACTGGTGTGCCGTAGAAGATGTCTAGGGGTGCCATGGAAAAATTTTGAAAATCCCAAAAATAGGCTGTTTTTCAAAAATTTTCATATATTTTTACACAAAAAACTCATTTTTAGTACCGAAATATTAATAATTTATTAAAATAATTTTGATTTATTTAGATTTATTTGATCAAGGATGAAGTCTTTAATACAATTGCTACTTTTTTGCAAAAATTAAACTAAAGGTGTGCCGCAGACAAATTTCGGAGTGCCGCGAAAAAAATTTTTAAGTCAAAGTGTGCCGTGGCCCAAAAAAGTTTGGACAACACTGCTTTATTTGAGAGAATTGAGTTTTGTAAGGTTAAAGTCTCGATAATTTTGCAACTTCCGCTTCGCTCCAGTTGCTGCTCCGCGGTCAGTATATTCAGTAGATTTGACTGTACTTTATGTTAGACTTTTTGTTAGATCTGACTATTTCAAAGATTACAGTCTCGATAGTTTTGCAACTTCCGCTTCGCTCCAGTTGCTGCTCCGCGGTCAGTCTATTCAGTAGATCAAAGCTTCATGTATGTTGGTTTTTTTGTTAGATCAGACTTAATCATAGATAACAGTTTCGATAGTTTTGTTAACTTCGATCAAACTTTTTGTGTTCAAGCTCGAACACTTTTACATTTTACCTGATGAATCTAAAGCCTGAGGACGAATTGGGAAAATTTTCACACCTTCACTCGCTTCGCTTCGTTCAGGATGTAAAAATTTGTGAGCTTCGCTCAACCTAGTTTGAACTACGTTTAAACTTCTTGTGTTCGAGCTTCGCTCGAACACTTTTACATTTTACTTTATGAATTGAAAGTCGCTTCGCTTCGTTCCGTTCAACTCTCATAGATTACAGGAGTGTCGAACTCCACTTCGCTTCGCTCCGTTCCGTTCGATTGTTATAGATTACAGGAGTGTCGAACTCCACTTCGCTTCGCTTCGTTTCGTTCGACTTTTATAGATTACAGAAGTTTCGAACTCCACTTCGCTTCGCTTCGTTTCGTTCGACTTTTATAGATTACAGAAGTGTCGAACTCCACTTCGCTTCGTTTCGTTTCGTTCGACTTTTATAGATTACAGAAGTGTCGAACTTCACTTCGCTTCGCTCCGTTCCGTTCGATTGTTATAGACTACAGGAGTGTCGAACTCCACTTCGCTTCGCTTCGTTTCGTTCGACTTTTATAGATTACAGAAGTTTCGAATTCCATTTCGCTTCGCTTCGTTTCGTTCGACTTTTATAGATTACAGAAGTGTCGAACTCCACTTCGCTTCGTTTCGTTTCGTTCGACTTTTATAGATTACAGTAGTATCGAACTCCACTTCGCTTCGCTTCGCTCCGTTCGACTTTTATAGATTACAGGAGTGTCGAACTCCATTTCGCTTCGCTTCGTTCCGTTCGACTGCCATAGATTACAGAAGTGTCGAACTCTACTTCGCTTCGCTTCATTCCGTTCGACTTTTATAGATTGCAGGAGTGTCGAACTCCACTTCGCTTCGCTTCGTTCCGTTCGACTGCCATAAATTACAGGAATGTCGAACTCCACTTCGCTTTGCTTCGTTCCGTTCGACTTTTATAGATTACAGAAGTGTCGAACTCCATTTCGCTTCACTTCGTTCCGTTCGACTGCCATAGATTACAGAAGTGTCGAACTCTACTTCGCTTCGCTTCATTCCGTTCGACTTTTATAGATTGCAGGAGTGTCGAACTCCACTTCGCTTCGTTCCGTTCGACTGTTATAGATTACAGGAGTGTCGAACTTCACTTCGCTTCGCTTCGTTCCGTTCGACTGTTATAGATTACAGGAGTGTCGAACTTCACTTCGCTTCGCTTCGTTCCGTTCGACTTTTATAGATTACAGGAGTGTCGAACTCCACTTCGCTTCGCTTCGCTCCGTTCGACTTTTATAGATTACAGGAGTGTCGAACTCCACTTCGCTTCGCTTCGTTCCGTTCGACTTTTATAGATTACAGGAATGTCGAACTCCACTTCGCTTCGTTTCGTTCCGTTCGACTGTTATAGATTACAGGAGTGTCGAACTCCACTTCGCTTCGTTCCGTTCGACTGTTATAGATTACAGGAGTGTCGAACTCCACTTCGCTTCGCTTCGTTCCGTTCGACTGTTATAGATTACAGGAGTGTCGAACTCCACTTCGCTTCGCTTTGTTCCGTTCGACTTTTATAGATTACAGGAGTGTCGAACTCCACTTCGCTTCGCTTCGTTCCGTTCGACTTTTATAGATTACAGGAATGTCGAACTCCACTTCGCTTCGCTTCGTTCCGTTCGACTGTTATAGATTACAGGAGTGTCGAACTCCACTTCGCTTCGCTTCGCTCCGTTCGACTTTTATAGATTACAGGAGTGTCGAACTCCACTTCGCTTCGCTTCGTTCCGTTCGACTTTTATAGATTACAGGAATGTCGAACTCCACTTCGCTTCGCTTCGTTCCGTTCGACTGTTATAGATTACAGGAGTGTCGAACTCCACTTCGCTTCGTTCCGTTCGACTGTTATAGATTACAGGAGTGTCGAACTCCACTTCGCTTCGCTTCGTTCCGTTCGACTGTTATAGATTACAGGAGTGTCGAACTCCACTTCGCTTCGCTTCGTTCCGTTCGACTTTTATAGATTACAGGAATGTCGAACTCCACTTCGCTTCGCTTCGTTCCGTTCGACTTTTATAGATTACAGGAATATCGAACTCCACTTCGCTTCGTTCCGTTCGACTGTTATAGATTACAGGAGTGTCGAACTCCACTTCGCTTCGCTTCGTTCCGTTCGACTTTTATAGATTACAGGAGTGTCGAACTCCACTTCGCTTCGCTTTGTTCCGTTCGACTGTTATAGATTACAGGAGTGTCGAACTCCACTTCGCTTCGCTTCGTTCCGTTCGACTTTTATAGATTACAGGAGTGTCGAACTCCACTTCGCTTCGCTTTGTTCCGTTCGACTGTTATAGATTACAGGAGTGTCGAACTCCACTTCGCTTCGCTTCGTTCCGTTCGACTTTTATAGATTACAGGAATGTCGAACTCCACTTCGCTTCGCTTCGTTCCGTTCGACTTTTATAGATTACAGGAATGTCGAACTCCACTTCGCTTCGTTCCGTTCGACTGTTATAGATTACAGGAGTGTCGAACTCCACTTCGCTTCGTTCCGTTCGACTGTTATAGATTACAGGAGTGTTCGACTATCGTAGATTACAGGAGTGTCGAACTCCACTTCGCTTCGCTTCATTCCGTTCGACTTTTATAGATTACAGGAATGTCGAACTCCACTTCGCTTCGCTTCGTTCCGTTCGACTTTTATAGATTACAGGAATGTCGAACACCACTTCGCTTCGTTCCGTTCGACTGTTATAGATTACAGGAGTGTCGAACTCCACTTCGCTTCGCTTCGTTCCGTTCGACTGTTATAGATTACAGGAGTGTCGAACTTCACTTCGCTTCGCTTCGTTCCGTTCGACTTTTATAGATTACAGGAATGTCGAACTCCACTTCGCTTCGCTTCGTTCCGTTCGACTTTTATAGATTACAGGAGTGTCGAACTCCACTTCGCTTCGTTCCGTTCGACTGTTATAGATTACAGGAGTGTCGAACTCCACTTCGCTTCGTTCCGTTCGACTGCCATAAATTACAGGAATGTCGAACTCCACTTCGCTTCGCTTCGTTCCGTTCGACTTTTATAGATTACAGGACTTTTATAGATTATAGGAGTGTCGAACTCCACTTCGCTTCGTTCCGTTCGACTGTTATAGATTACAGGAGTGTCGAACTCCACTTCGCTTCGCTTCGTTCCGTTCGACTGTTATAGATTACAGGAGTGTCGAATTCCACATATTTCTCATGTTAAAGCATTGAAAAAGTAATCTCAATGCTTAAAATCCTTTAATTTCACATATTTCTCACGCATCGAAAATGTAAAATCAACATTTATATTGATAAAATCCGGTAGAATATAATACTAGAGAAAAGAACCGTCAATTTAAATTTAAATGTGTAACGGTTTTTAAAAATTTAAATTGTTCCATGAAAAAATTACTTGAAAATTTTTCTAACTTTATCAAAAAATCTTGATTCATTAAGAATTTTAATATACATTTTAATTCGTATTATTATATAACGTGTAATGAATCATATGAGCTCATTTTTAGTGTCAGAAAAGAAACACGTGGTTTTCTTAGTAGCATGCCCCTCGGATCTTGGCATGATGTTGGTTCCATATTCAGGCATGTCCAAGGAATCTACATGCCAAATTTCAGCTTCTATGAACCTTACCAAGCATCAAAATAAGTGTATTCTTTTTTATATAGAAACACGTGGTTTTCTTAAAAGCATGCCCCTCGGATCTTGGTATGATGTTGGTTCCATATTCAGGCATGTCCAAGGAATCTTCATGCCAAATTTCAGCTTCCCTAGACCTAATCAAGCATCAAAATAAGTGTATTATCTTTTTAAAGGAACACGTGGTTTTCTTAGTAGCATGCCCCTCGGATCTTGGCATGATGTTGGTTCCATATTTAGGCATGTCCAAGGAATCTACATGCCAAATTTCAGCTTCCCTAGACCTAATCAAGCATCAAAATAAGTGTATTCTTTATTATATAGAAACACGTGGTTTTCTTAGTAGCATGCCCCTCGGATCTTGGCATGATGTTGGTTCCATATTCAGGCATGTCCAAGGAACCTATATTCCAAATTTCAGCTTCCCTGGAACTAACCAACCATCAGAATTCAAAAAAATGTGTTATCAACTTCCTGTTAGGTTTGGAGGTTAAACACTAACATAACCTCAAAATCACGCTAAGCGCACCAATTTCCCGAATGATTCACTGCTTGCCTGATGAAATGGCACCAAAACCTCATCGAGATATATTAATCTCGAAGCTGTAGGCCTGTGGACAAAAATTGATGTTTTTTAAGCATTTTTGTTTCCCCCCGGGGGGTCGCAGGGGGGGACCACCGGAAAAATGAGTTACACCATTCGACGCGTAATTAAATTCCGACAATTTGATGACCACGTTATATGGGGTAAAAATGCTTAGTTTTCTCAAAAAATGCGAAAAACGTAAAAAAGGGGCAAAAGTAAAACCAATAACTTATACGCTTACGCGTAGAAGTTAATTTAAAACTTTAATTTTTAGATTTTTTAACAAAAAAACCAATATTTTTAAAATTTCAACTGATTTTGAAGATTAGAATTTTTAACGACTTCAAATTATTCAAATCTTTTCAAAAACAGTTAAAAAATTTTATAAATTTATATTTCAATATTTTTTAAATTCTCCAAAAGCTTTTAAAATTTAAAAATTTGATCATAAGCAAATAAATCTTATAGAAAGCAAATAAAGTCACAAAATAAAATGAAAGGATCATAGGTTTTTTTTAGCGCATTTTTGAAAACTTGTTTTCAAAAAGGAAGCTCAATCATGCACTTTGATCGGTCGTTCGGTCGTTCGGTCGTTCGGTCGTTCGGTCGTTCGGGTCCCAATTATCTCTTAATCTAGACTTCGTAGCAAGCTCGGAATTGTTTTAATAGCTTCATTGAATGTTTTTATTCCCGCCGTTTATATTGAAAAATCAAAAAACACTCATTAAATAGCTTAATTCATCGATTTTATATTTCAAAAAAAAAATATGTAAACAATGCAGGGCAAAGCTATGCTGATGATAAGTTTGAATTTTTTCTAACCGTTAAAAAATTTGAAATTTTTTTGACCGTTATTTCGGATTAAATTTTTTTCTTTTACACACTTTAATTAATTAACATTTAATTTTTTCATAAAAAACAAATATAAGTGCGTTTAGAAATTTGAAAAATAATGGATGTGTTCAGAAATTTAAATTTTTCGCTAATGGAAAATTTTGAATTTCAAAAAACCGGTAAATCGTAAAGCTATTATTTGCATTGAATATTATAAAAAACAATTTTAAAGGAATTTTGATCTTTAGTTTTAAACTTATTATTGAAATGCATTATGATTAAAGAAACTTAGAAACAGCAATAAAGTTTTAAAACTCGACATTCTTTTCTTTTTAATCAATTACTAATCGCTGCGTCAAAAATGCGCTGAAGTCCCTCGATATAAACGAGGACTTTTGTAATTTTTTTTATATATTTTTTTTTTATTTTTATTAAAGCACGAGACACAGAAAAAAAGATTGCAACATTTAAAAGGAAAATATACAACTGAGAAAATTAATAATGTGAATTCTCCAAAAATGCTCAAATTTTTCCTGTGAGAGAATTTTCTCTCATTTTATGCTCTGCTCTCTGTTTTCCTTATTTTCTCGTGGAAAATGTCATGCAATGTGCTACAACAGGACATTTGTAAAATCAATTGATTTTTTTTTTCTGTTATTTTATAAATATCAAGTGTCATTATGATTGTTTTTGAAGTTAGGCTGAGTTAGGTAATTACCAAAAATAACGGTCAAAATTTTTTTTAAAAAAATCAGTTATAATACCGGGAAAAATATTTGAATATCCCGGTGTTAAGACAGTCTGACAAAAAATATGCATAATGGTCTGAAATCGAAAAATTTGTTCAAAAATTATATTTCGGGGAAAACTTTAGAGGTCCCAAAGTTTTAGTTGATTTTCCTTATTTTGAAAGTGACAATAGCTTTGTCATGCCTTAATCATACATCACTGAAAATATGAGCTGATAATATTAAGGATAAAGATGATTTTTCATTAAAAATTTAAAATTGTTTCTCAAAAAAGTTTGTGCACAAGCAAATTTGTATGGAAAAACAAGTGAAATTGAAATGCAAATATCAAGAAAACGGCATAAAACGGCATTACCAGAGAATGATTAGAAGCTAAATTAAGACTCAATCTTTGGATTTTGGTAGGTTTCAGAATATATATTGGCTTCAGAGACCCTGAAAAACCCGCTTTTAACTTATGAACATTTAAAGTTTTGGAAATTTTCAAAATTTTAATTGCATTTTCCCTAATGATAAAGGAAGTGGCTAATGTTTTGTAAGCCTTAACATAAAATTTGTACATTAATTAAGCTATTGACAGTGATTAGAACATGGAACGAGCAATATAAAGTGGAAAATTTTATGGAAACTTTTTCATGGTGTTTTTGTAAACAAATTTTTGGTGACTTTCGTCAATGATTGACAGAGTTAGACAATGAATAGAAGATTGATATTCTCACAGAAGATGCGTTGAATTGTGTATTATAACCTTGCATTCAAAAGATCAGGTTTAAAAGACATGATATTTTTAAATTTTTGAACATTTTTAGCGCATTTTTGAAAACTTGTTTTCAAAAAGGAAGCTCAATCATGCACTTTGATCGGTCGTTCGGTCGTTCGGTCGTTCGGGTCCCAATTATCTCTTGATCTAGACTTCGTAGCAAGCTCGGAATTGTTTTAATAGCTTCATTGAATGTTTTTATTCCCGCCGTTTATATTGAAAAGTCAAAAAACACTCATTAAATAGCTTAATTCATCGATTTTTTATTTCAAAAAAAATATGTAAACAATGCAAGGCAAAGCTATGCTGATGATAAGTTTGAATTTTTTCTAACCGTTAAAAAATTTGAAATTTTTTTGACCGTTATTTCGGATTAAATTTTTTTCTTTTATACACCTTAATTAATTAACATTTAATTTTTTCATACAAAACAAATATAAGTGCGTTTAGAAATTTGAAAAATAATGAATGTGTTCAGAAATTTAAATTTTTCGCTAATGGAAAAATTTTCGCTAATGGGTAAATCGTAAAGCTATTATTTGCATTGAACATTATAAAAATCAATTTTAAAGGAATTTTGATCTTTAGTTTTAAACTTATTATTGAAATGCATTATGATTAAAGAAACAGCAATAGAGTTTTAAAACTCGCTTTTCTTTTCTTTTTAATCAATTGCTAATCGCTGCGTCAAAAATGCGCTGAAGTCCCTCGATATAAACGAGGACTTTTGTAATTTTTTTGGTGATTTACCTTTAAATTATGGACAAAAAATGTATTATAATCCGCCTAATATAGCCTATAATCTTTCTCATTTCGCACAATCTTTGTTGAAAATGACCAACAGATCTCAAGTGAGAGAAGAGAAAAAAAATCATTTTTATTGTAATGATAATTTGAATTAATGGACAGTTATAGTGTGTTGTCCATGACGAAGAAGAAAGAAAGAAAGAAAAAAATGTTGTAGTGCTATACAATGACCATTATTTAACTAATTTCATAAGAAAGTATTTTCACTTTCATTGCCATTGTAACGTAATTATTCCATCACATTTTATTACTTACCGCTTTATTTATTTATCTTTGCTCTTTTTTCTTTTCTCTCTTATTTTTCTTTGTTATAGATTATCGAATAGATGTTGATTTTTTTTTTTTTTTTTGAGAAAAAAATATAAGAGGTTTTACTCACTACCATTTGTGGTATTTATTTAATTTTCTATGCGAATAGAGATACTCATAATTGAACTATTTATGTCTGTTTATGTTTTGAAAAATTATGAAAGCTTTATGCGAGACTATAATTCTTGTTTTGTACTTGAAAGGTTGTTGAAGTGATTTAAATTTGATTTATTTAATTAAGGTCGATTAAATAATTTAAGTTAAATTCGTTAGTTAAGATTGGTAATTTTACGGTCTGGTAATTGAATTTATTTTTTGGTGGAAAAATGAAAATTTTTATTTTTTAAAGTTTTAAGATTTTTATTAATGGAATTTTTAACATTATACAGTGGGGGAAATAATTATAGACGAGTTAGTTTTTTGTAAATTTTGGGAAATGTGAGCATTTATATAAAAAGTGTTCTATGTAAATTTTGTGCAGTATTATATGCAGAATCTAACACTAAAAAAATTTTTTTGGTTATGTGCATCATAAAAAAATAACGGTCATTTTTTGAAAAATATGCGTTCTGCAAGCGGAAATAATTATAGACGAATTTAGAAATAAAATAAATTATTCATTTATTAACCAATATTTTGATACTTTTTCGATTGATTTACATAATTTGAGATTAAATTTATCATTTTTCTTAAAATCTTTATTAATACCAGCCATTAAATTACATAAAATTGTAAAATAAAATGGCATGAATTAAAAATTTTGCAAAAAATGTTTTATGCCTTTAAAATTGTTATAACAGCATGAATATGATTTGAAATTGTTTATCATAATGTATTTTAGCTAATTCAAGAGATATATTGTTGATATTTAGTTAAAAAAGTGAAAAAATTTAGAAAAAATTCTTAGCTGCTTCAATAAAATTTTTAATTTTTGATAAAATTGTTACTTAAAAGCAGTTAATATCATAAATCAACATTGATTATTACTTGAAATTGACTAATTTATAAATTAAATGAGATATTGGAAGCTAAAAATGAAAGTATTTTGACAAAAATGCAAATAAACTCACCAATTAGCCACATGAAAAATTTCGATTAAAAAACTTTCGTAAAAATGACATTATTTCTTTTTAAACTGCTTAAAACGATTGAATTCTTTAATAATAAGCTAAAATATGTTCTTTAAAGAGATCTTTCTAGAATTTTTAAGCGTTTTTAAAAACTTTCAATCTTTCAAGTTCATGCTTTTTGATTAGTTGCAGTTTATTTGCATTTTTGTCAAAATACTTTCATTTTTAGCTTCCAATATCTCATTTAATTTATAAATTAGTCAATTTCAAGTAATAATCAATGTTGATTTATGATATTAACTGCTTTTAAGTAACAATTTTATCAAAAATTAAAAATTTTATTGAAGCAGCTAAGAATTTTTTCTAATTTTTTTCACTTTTTTAACTAAATATCAACAATATATCTCTTGAATTAGCTAAAATACATTATGATAAACAATTTCAAATCATATTCATGCTGTTATAACAATTTTAAAGGCATAAAACATTTTTTGCAAAATTTTTAATTCATGCCATTTTATTTTACAATTTTATGTAATTTAATGGCTGGTATTAATAAAGATTTTAAGAAAAATGATAAATTTAATCTCAAATTATGTAAATCAATCGAAAAAGTATCAAAATATTGGTTAATAAATGAATAATTTATTTTATTTCTAAATTCGTCTATAATTATTTCCGCTTGCAGAACGCATATTTTTCAAAAAATGACCGTTATTTTTTTATGATGCACATAACCAAAAAAATTTTTTTAGTGTTAGATTCTGCATATAATACTGCACAAAATTTACATAGAACACTTTTTATATAAATGCTCACATTTCCCAAAATTTACAAAAAACTAACTCGTCTATAATTATTTCCCCCACTGTAGGAGTAAATTTTGTTATTCAATTAAAGATTAGTTTTCTTATTAAAAATTTGGTCCTCTTGGTAAATATTAGGTCCTCTTAGTAAAGATTCGGTCTTCTTGGTAAAGATTCAATCCTCTTGGTAAATATTAGGTTCTTTTCTCTTGGAAAAAATTCCATCTCTATGATAAAAATGTAAAGCCTCGGTAAAAAAAATCGATGATCTTGATTAAAATCAGTCATATCAGTATAAGTTCAAGTCATCTTGCAGAAATACACAAAAATTTGAGAAACATTTAATCAATTCAATAACTTTTCAATCTCTTTTTTTTCAATTTAAATCAATAATATTACTTCCACATTCACTAAAAAAGCTCAAAACCCTAAACACTCTAATCTAAAATAATCCAATTTCATATTTTCACATTAGCGCATCTTTAATCTCAACAAATCTCTTTAATTGACACTTAAATGCACTTAATTTCCTTCAACAGCTACCATAAAAAACCTTTATTTATTATTGTTAAATTTTCACTTCTTCATCTCATCATTTTCATCTTCATTTCACGGCTTCTACATTACTCTCATGAATTAACATACACATTTTATTAGGAAGGCGTTATGCTGATTCATTGTCGAAAAGATTGATTTTACGCTTTGTTTATTACTGTAGGTTTACTTTAAGAGTCCATTGTGAGTTAATTTTATTTCTTCTTAGCTTTTTGCATGAGTGCGTGGGTATTTTTTGGTGTTGTATACTAAGAAGAGATTTAAAGTCTTTTTTTATTACACATTTTCAACATACAATTCCTCAGCATCAGCACGTCAGAGATTAAACTTTTTAAATTTAAATTTTGTGGACGAGCAGTAGACGTTGCAAAAAAAAAAAAGGTTTTCATAATTAAATTAAGCGAGTGCGTTTAGTATTCCGTGTTTGAAAATTGGGTTCCAGTTCAGGGATGCAAAAAATATTTTTTCAGGTGTTTTGAATGTCAAAAAATTTTTCATTTAAATATTAAAAATAAAAACAAACTAATTAAAGATTTAATCTACAAATCAAGCAACAAAAATATTAAAAATTCATGAATCTACGTGAGAAGATTTAATCTTAGGAATTATTTTTAAGAATTGTGACTTTTTTATATTAGGCTATTTTAGTGTTAAACAAAACTTCTTTCTAATAGGTTTGAAAGTAAAAATAATGAACATTGTAAAAAGATTAAGTTTGTATAGTTTATGGATGCATTTAGTTTTTGCATTCAATTTGCAGGAACTTAATGAGCCTAATCGAGATATTTCTATAATTTCTCAAGTCTTCCTCGATATTGTGGACAAATTTTTGATTGAAGAAAAATTTGAATATAATTTTTTGATAACAAATTTTTTTCCTGGATTCCTAACAGATATTTTAGATGATTTTATGGTGAAATCAAATCAAAAGCTGTCAATAAATATTAAACGCTATCATCCTGCAGATGTCGATGTTTTTCATGGTAATGAACTTAATGGCTCATACATTTTACTTTTTGAATCATTTGACGAATTTGTGAATTTTGATATAAACGCAAAAGTAATTCGTCATCAAGATCAGCCTATAAACTACTTTGTTTTCATTAGAGGTTTAACTTCGGAACTTTTTAAGCAATTGAAAAAAAATGTTTACTATATGAGACTTTATATTGATTTTATAACAATTTTTCATCAAGCGTTCTTCATTATTAATGATAAAGACATTGTGAAGCTATCGACAGTTGAATATTTCAGTCCTCGTAGATGTAATAAACCATATCTAAATAATTTGAATGTTTATGATAAAAACTCAAATAAATGGAAAATGGAACTTAAAAATTATGAAAAATTTCTGCAGTATCATGGATGCGAACTTTTTTTGATGCTCCCAACTACCGATAAGGATCATACATTATTTCATGTATCAGGATATTCAATTTTTGTTGACGATAATAGTTTTAATATTTTCGGAATTGTGCCAATAATTTTTAATCTCACAGCTCAATATTATAACTATGTTGTTAATTTTGTGCCTGTAAGAGTCAGTGAGGATTGGCTGACTAGAACTGACTCTGAAAATTTCATCAGAATTACCAAACCAACTGAACAGCCCACTGTCTACTTTCAATTTATGAGTATTCATGTTATTAATCCAACAATTAGAACATCTACTGTAGCTGCTAATTTGGATGTTACTGTCGTTGTAACTCCAGCAGAAAAGTACACGCCTTATGAGAAATTTATGTTACCTTTTGCAGTTGAAGCTTGGATTTTGTTGATGTTTTCCTACACCTGCATTATTTTGTCCATAGTCGTCATAAATTGCTCATCTAAATCCATTAAAAGATTCTTTTATGGAATCAACAACAAGTCTCCAGTATGGGACGTAGTCAGTATATTCTTTGGTATACCACAAAATGTACAACCAGTTGCAAGTTTCCCACGATTTATGCTGATAATGTTCACATACTTTTGTCTTGTTCTTCGAACATGCTATCAAAGTAAGTTCTTTGAATTTATGACTAGTGAACCACGACGACCACCACCAAAGACAATTGCAGATCTTCTTGATAGGAAATATGATGTGTATGCGATGAGAGTTAATCAAAAAATGTCAAATACTACACATCGTGATGAAAAATGGTAAGTTCCATGAATTGACCCGGAGTTGGTACGGGTTTCTACAGCATCACTTATCCATTCCTACTCCTAATACCAAGATGACATAGGGGGCCGTTCACTTATAACGTCCCTCAAAAATATGGATTTTTAGACCCTCTCCCCTTCTCTGTCACAAAATCTCAATTCAAAAAAATCCTATTGTTTAAAACTGTCACACAGCTTAAGGCCCCCTCCCTCCTAAAAATCGGACGAAATACGTGAACGACCCTTAGGAGGAGAAACCTCTAGAGTAGTGGTGAGCCACATAGAGTTTAAGTTGTGACCTAAACCGTACACAGCATACGGTTCGTGGTGTTTTTTGAAATTGTTTTTGGCATAGTGCAGCATTACACCGGTTGAATATTACTGCTCTGGAGATATCTCCTTTTTAATTATTGAAAAAAAACCATAAGTAGCCTTTCCAGTGTGCAACTAATGTTCAATTTCAAAAAACATTTACAGGATTAATGTCACATCCATATCACCTTTAGATTTTGAGTATTTGTTTTTAACTCAATCACAAAACTCATCAGCCAAAATGGCTCTATGTGTTGATGACTTCTTTCGTAATTTTATCGAATACGATTATCAAATGAATTTTGATTGGAATCAACTTGATGACACTGTACTGTATACAACTTATGAAGCATTTCTATTTCGAAGTTATTCATTTTACTATAGAATGTTCAAAAATGTCATTGATAACCTAATTCCAACTGGAATCATATATCGTTTGATAGAGGAACATTACTCAAAGAAGTTAACATTTGAAAAACTTGAAGAAGGACCAAATGTATTGAGCGTTGGAGATCTTTTGTTTGGCTTTAATATTTGGCTTTGTGCTTGTTTGATTTCGTTTGTTGCTTTTGTTGGTGAACAGTTCTGCCGGTTGAGAAGAAAACCTAAAAAATTGAAATTTGCAAAAACTTATCCACTGGAAATTGAAAATGATGATTCACAGAAAAAAGTAACAGAAAGACTTATCAAAATATTTAGGTTAGAACCACATGATGTTCAAATTGTAACAGAAGATATGACAATTGAGCAAGCTGACTTAGAATGCTGCGAGAATACAGCAGACCAGAAGAATGATGAATCAGAACAATCAAAAGAATCTGAAAAAGATATATTTGGTTCAGTTATTGACTTTCATTTAGATGAAGTTCATTCAGTAGCTGTAAGTGAAAACGGATCAAAAATTTAAAACCGAAATTGGTTCTAATCCGTTTTAACAGATTTAGAAGGACTTCATCTTTTCATTTCAATCAGTTGACAACAGATGCAAGTCTTCAAAATCCTCATTAATCGAATTATTTTCAAACAACGTCAATATGAATAATTCATACAAATAAACAAAAACACAATAATTTAATAATAAGAAATTGAACTTTAGTTAATTTTGAACCGTTTAGAGTTCATTTAAAGTCCGCAATCGTCCTTAAACAGAAGCAAGAATAGTATTCATACATATCACGGTTGTTTAAAAAATGATACTTTTTAAATTTTTTCTTATAATTGTGTTCTTTGAATTAGCAAATACAAATGAATCAGATGATGCATTACTATCAAAAGTGATTGCCGATATTTGCGATGTGTTTTTCATTCGGGAATCAATAAAATTTGAGTTTATTATTTATGGTGAAAAGACTAGACATCTTGATGATGTAACGGATGGAATATTTAGAATGATTGGTGGAAATTTTTCAACAAAAGTTGCTCATTTTAAAACAGTCCAATATTTGGAGCTTAATCTTAAACGATCTGCTGTGATTCTATTTAAAAATTCGACATTCCTGTCGCATTTCCATAGTCATGTTCTACTAAAAAATATATCACCAAAAACATTAAAATTCGTAATTTATTGTGAAAACATGAAAAACTTAAATTCAGTTCCAATTCTCTGAAAATATGATAGTGATACATCCATGATAAGTTCCTTTGAATATTTTATTTTCCAAAATAATTATTTAATCAAGTTAAAAACCGTTGATCATTTTAACAAGAACTCATGCAATTCTCTTAAGCATTGGACCGTAAATACGTTCAATAATACATCTCAAAAGTGGCGAAAAGAGCTCAAAAATTATAGAAAATTTGAAAACTTTGGTGAATGCTTGTTAACTTTTTCAGGAAGTTTTGGAGATCATTTTCTTTTGAACAAATACAACAAGGACGTTAAAAATTGCGTTAAGTCAAAATTAAATATTAAATTCTGCTTGAAACTCATCAAAACCTTTCTTGATCGTCCTGATGTGAAATTTCAAGGTATTTTGTATGAGATCTTTGAAGCTATGGCAAAACGTGGTAAATTCCTGACGAAATACAATTTTTATATGAACTCGTACTCAATTACAAAAGGAAATTATAATATTCCAGGAATGACTACTATTTTTACAACTGGATATTTTTCTGAGTTTCTAAATAAGGTTCAAATGTCAACGACATTCTATGATTTTTCTGTTGGTATTTATGTGACTCCTTCAGAATTTTACAACAATTATGAAAAGCTTTTGCTACCCTTTGATATATTGACGTGGATTTTATTAATTACTACATTTATCTTCATCACCATAACTCTGTCAGCTATGAAGCTTTTACCCAGCCAACTAAGAACATTTGTTTTTGGTCAAGGTATCAAAACACCGGGTCTTAATGTCATTAGAATTTTCTTCGGAATTGGTCAAACTAAGTTGCCAGACGAGTCAATCTTGAGGTTCATTTTGATATTTTTTGTCTTATTCTGTCTGATAATGAGGACATGCTACCAAAGTAAAATGTTTGATTTTATCACGTCTGACATGAGAAAACCACCTCCAACAACATTGAATGAAGTTATTGACATGGACTATGAGATTGTTTGGGGCAATTATTCAGTGATTTATCAGGCATTGCAAGATGAAATCAAAAATAATCACAAAAGGTAAAATGTTAAGGATAAGTTTAAGTCATAGCCAGAAATTAATCTTGAAGGTCAAAAACTCTAACTTCTGTTGTGGGTCCTGTCCATCAAATGCTTCTGATTACGTTATCAAAAATTTTGACTAAAAATTTGATAATTTCATTTTTTGCAGAGCAAAATTTCATTGCGTATCGAACTACGTCGAAACTATGCGCCTATATTGCAAAAGTATAAACAGAGAGAATCCAAAACGAGCTTTTATATTAACAAAAGACAGCATGTCTTCAATGAGTTCAATTTGCCAAGGATCATTAACGGCAGTCAAATACTTCCATGTAGATACTTTTCCCGGTGGTCTAGGGATGTATAAGAAAAGCATTCTATATCCTCTTTTTGATGAAGTTATGAAAAGATTGATTCCATCAGGAATACCACAATATCTGCCATTATTTCATTCAAAAATTTTGTTTGGATCGTATATAGAATATTTCTCGCAAATGCCTAAAGTCTTGACAATAAGTGACTTAGCTTTTGGATTTAATTTGTGGTTGATTGCATGCGCACTTTCAGTTGTAGTGTTTGTTTACGAGCTTAATAGGTTTAGAACTCTAAGAGTGGTGAAAAATTATATTGGACTTATTTTATTTTTGAATGTTGTTCAAAAAAGATTGCAGAATATTTAAGCATTTCATTTAGTGACGCATTTATAATTACAGGATGGGAATTCTAACATAAAAAATTCAAAAATGAATAATTCAAGATGCAATTAGATTTAATTATTAAAATCTTTTTGACATGTTATGATTTTATCGAATGTATTTAAATAATAAGAATTTTTGACTTTTAATTTTCTCAAGAATTGCTTCACATATTTGAAGTCTTTTGAACCTGTCAATTGTTTCTAAACAGACACATGATTTTTTGGAATATTTTTGTCTTTTTTGTAAGTGTAGAATCTGCAATTTTAAGCACATTTTTGGACAATTTTTCAATATCCAAGGCAATTGCAGACATTTGTGAATTATTTTTCATACGAAAATCATTAAATTTTGATGTTGTAATTTATGGTGAAGGGACACACCATCTGGATGATGTTGTGGATGGAATTTTAAGACAAGTCGGCTCAGATTTCCTTAAATCTGTAGTGAATTTTAAAAATGTTTCTTTGAAACCAGATCTGATTCAATCGGCTGTGATTTTATTTAAAAATATAACTTTTTTAAAAGATTTTAATATCCATGCAGAACAAACGAATCCATCGCCAAAATTTCTGAAATTTTTGATTTATTGTGAAGATTTAGACGATTTTTATCAAATTCCAAGGTTCAAGTTTTACAACTCCGATAGATCACACATCAGTTCATTCGAATATTTTTTTGTGGATCAAAATTCTTTCATATTTTTTGTAGTTTTTGATCATTTTCAATCTAATTCTTGCAATATGCTAGACCACAGAGTGATCAATACTTTCAGCAAAAAGTCAGAAACTTGGTCTAAAAAGTTGAAAGATTTCAGCAATTTTCAAGACTTTAATGGCTGCTTGTTGACTTACACTGACAGCTTTAATACACATTATTTACTTAATGACTATAACAAAGAAATCATCAAGTGTGCTCGATCAGAATACAAATTAAATGTGTGTCCAAAATTGATTAAGAATATTCTTGATCGTCCAAATGTTAAAGTTCAAGGACTTGTGTACGAAATTTTTGAGGCTATGGCAAAGGTTGGTAACTTTTCTACAAAGTATAATTTCATCACAAATGGATATTTAACCACAAAAGGAAGCTACTTTATTAAACATGATATTCGAATTTATTCAACTGGATACTTCTCAGATCTGCTGCAAAGGCTTCACATGACGTCACCATTCTATGATGTTCCATCAGGAATATTCATAACACCTTCAGAGTTTTACAGCAACTATGAGAAGCTCATGCTGCCATTCGATAGAATAACATGGATTCTATTACTCGTGACCTTCATCACAATCGCTATTGTCCTTTTACTCGTAAGATTCACTTCCAATAGTTTCAAGAAAATTGTTTATGGACGCGGGATCAAAACTCCAGGCTTAAATGTTGTTCAAATATCCTTTGGAATTGGGCAGACTAAACTACCAAAAGAATCAATTTTGAGGTTTATTTTGATATTTTTTGTCTTGTTCTGTCTGATAATGAGGACATGCTATCAAAGTAAAATGTTTGATTTTGTCACATCGGACATGAGAAAGCCACCACCAAATACATTGGATGAAGTTGTTGACATGGGCTATAAAATTGTTTTGGGCAACAATTCAGTAATTTATGAAACTTGGAAAGATGACATTAAAGCAAGAAATAATGGGTAATAGATGTCCCAAAATTCTAAAAAATTTTGCTTCTAACTTTTAATCTTTGCAGGTCACAATTTTTGATTTTAGGTGGATATGTTAACATATCGAAGCATTACTGCAAAAGTATTGATAATGTTCATCCAAAGCTTGCATTTTTGATGCCAATCATGAATATGCTATCCTCAAATTCATTTTGTGGTGGATCATTTATTCCTGTCAAGAACTTTCACATATCCTCACTTCTGGGTGGATTAGGAATGGTTAAAAACAGCATTTTGTATCCGATTTTTGATGAAGTCATAAGAAACTTAATTCCTTCTGGAGTTCCTCAATATTTGCGTAAATATCATGAAAGGCTTCTTTATGGAATTTACGAAGAGTCAGAAGAAAAAGCTCCTAAAGTTTTAACACTCGATGATTTAGAATTTGGATTTATTATTTGGCTTATTGGTAGTGGAATTTCAATAGCTGCATTTTTGAGTGAAATGTTGAGATTTTATACTGAAAATCTTTTAAAAATGCATATTGGATTGGTTATGCTGGTGTCAATAATAGTCCGTAGGTTGGGGAAAATTTAAGAATTTAAAAATTTTGTTAAGATTTGAACCACCATTTAAATTGAAAGTAAAAAAAAATTAGATTTTTTTCTATGAAATCTTATACTTCACAAGAAGTATTTCTTAAACTTTTTTGAACAGTGGGGGAGGAGGGGGGGGTAGTTTTCAGCACAAAATTTAAACTGACAAATGAACGAACACCAAACATTTACAATTTTTCCAAAAACATTTTCCCATCAAAAAATTTATAATTTATTAAAGTTGAATGTAAATTGATTAATTTCTATATTTAAGATTAAGATACTTAAGTTGATTAATTATGCTATGCGTGTAAATGGAAGTAGTCTACAGTAGCAACAACCTTGCTGTGTCAATGACCAATCAATGGCAGTGCTACAAACATAACAAAACAAGCTCGTTGATTGTTTGCAACAACAATTTGCGATGCTTTCATTTTCAATTGATTTTGTGAGACACAGACAATGGAAGTAAAAAGTTTGTTTGAGATTGGATTTTTTTTTGTGGGTTTTATATTTCTATTTATTTTTGGTATGTCGGTTGTATGACTTGAAATTGATTATGGCATGACAGAAGGACGAAAAGGTTTTGTGAAAATTTACATTTGTGCATTTTTTATAATTTGAAAAAACTTAAATTTAAAGTTTTTTAGATTAAATTAAATATTGAATTAATCCTTACAATAAGCATTTATAATAATAAAGTTGATTCAAATTTTCAAAATTTTTACAGGCACAAAAATTTATCACATAAGCTCACAGATAAACGCTTTTCATGAATTTTTAATTTAATTAGCTACTTCTCTTCTTCATTCTCTCATTCATTCTTAAATTTTTTGGGTGGTTCAAGTGAGCATGCATGCATGTAACATGTGCTTTAAAATTTGCGAGGCTGTGCTTATGAAATAATTTCGGATATTAAATAATCAGTCGCGTGGAAAAATAGTAAATAATAATAATATTCAAAATTATGTTTGAATGATTTTGATAATTTTTGATATAAGCATAGATTTAATCTTTAACTATTAATACTGATTATTTATCTTTTAATGAAGTTTTTAAAAATTCTTAAAATTACAAAGTTTTTATTGACTTTAAGTTAGATTTCCAAAAAATAAATTTAATTTTTCAATTTTGATAATTATGAAAAGTAGGTAGTTTAAAATAATAAAAAATGTTTAAAAAATTCAAAAAAAAAAAACTTTAAAGTGAAAAATTCTCAATATCTATAGCAAAATCAATCCAAACCACATAAATATGCATCACGTACTTGCTGCAACTATGCAATTTTTCTCTACTCTACAAACAAATTCCTATTTTCTGTTTACTCAGCAATCATAACAATTATATATGGCTAGTTTATGCTAATTTTACGATTCCTCAGTTAAACTTTATTTTTTTCTATTCCTACACACAGGCACAGAAAATGACTTTAAAGAAAATCCAAGCAGCGTAAACTTCAAATTGTTCTCTTATTCTGCATACTCACTAAATAAAACTCTTCTTGAGTACAATATAAAGCAGCATGAAATGTTTGCTTAAAAATAAAATGTATCTTGAATAAAGTGAGCAGCTAGAGGGGGAAAAAATAAGAAAAAAATTTTTCAAGTGACTCTCTTGTTTGCATTAATCTCATTTTTTAAACTAGCTTTTTAACTAGACGATAAACTGTGATAAAAATAGGGGTCATGACTCATGAGATGTGTATGGAGTATGTAGGATGTGTAAAGAGTGGATCTAGGACCCACAACCACCTACAAGTGTTTAATTAATTTTGAATATGTTTAATTTCAAGCAATTTGAAGATTTACTCAAGCAAAAATGCAAAAATTTTTCAAACCTTTTTTTAATTTAAATTTTTTTAATCCAAAAATTACCTAAATTGAAATTTAATTTCTATTTTCACAAATCATGAAACAAAATTTTCAAAAGATTTGAACCTCAAATATGGAAAAAAAATATTTTTGAAAAAATTTCTTTTAAATTTTTATACTTTACAAGAAAAAATGTTACCAGCATTTGAAGAAGAAAAAAGTTAATCTTTCAATTAGAAAACCTTTTATCAGATTGAATTCATCGTCAATTCATATTGGCGAAATCAGCTTCTTTCCAAACGTTAACTTTTAAACATCATCAAAGGTTCTCTCCCTCGCGTTGAAGAATTAAACTTTCAGAGACTATTTCGTTGAGATTTGAAACCTAAGAGAATTTCTTTTGAAAAATTTAAATCTCAACTTCACAATTCTATGACCATCAAGCACTTGATTGTCTTAAAATTTAGTTAGTGGCTAAAATGGTACTTAAACTTCATGTATTTGAGGTCAATGGCTTTATTTCCAAAGAATAGAACTGATTAAATTGATTTTTGATCAATATTTAAATATAATTTTTACGTTAAATTTCTAATAATTTTAAAAAAATATAATTTTCGGTTTTTCGTAAAATAGGCCATTATTTACTCAAATTACAGTGCAACAGATATAATAAGCATAATTTAAAAATTTTCATTAATTTTCCAACTAATGAAAATTATATGACTCCCAAATAATTCCCTTATTTTCTCATTTGAGACATCGCATACAACGACATGCAAATGTTGAAGCAGAGCATTAAAAGCATGAATAAATCAAGAGACAAGAAACATAGAAAAAAAAGTTTATTTTAATTTAACACAAATGAAAGTAATTTGCAGAGAAATGAATGTACATGTCGGCTGCCGAGTCTTTAAAATCTACACACTTTGGCGCTATATAATTGTGTACATTTGTACATAAATTCTACAAAAAAAGAGGGAAAAACATGCAAAAAAAAGAAAGCTTAATTAAATTTTCATAAAAAAGGAAATGAGGTGGAAAAAAAGAGAAGAAGTGGAAATTGTGGCAACAGTATTATTATGATTGTAATTTTATGCAATATGTGCGGCTTCTCACATGCTATACATAATCATGATGCACTGATTGATGCCATCCAATTCTATGAAGTCTTACTTATAATTTAATTAATTAAATGTTTTTACTTTGTTGCATGAAAAACAATTTCAAATTAAAATTTAAAATCATTGTCGGAATGAGAAAAAAATGAAAATTAGAGATTGAAGAATTTGCATAGAAAAATAAAATCTAGGTTATTTGATATTTTATTGTGTGTTTATGTTAATGAAATGTTATTTCAATGCTTTGACACTTCATGAACCATTTCTGCATAATTTTTTTTTTCTCTTTTTGTTGAGGTTTGTAATTAAAAAGTGAATGTTAGATGTAAAGATTATTTTTATAAAATAAAGTTACAATTTATACAATTTTCAATTATTAACTAATTGAAAAAAAAAAAAATATTAAATAGCCAAAAATAAAATCTTTAAACGAATCCTTTTCAGTTGAGTAATGAAAAATCAACATCAATGTAAACTTTTCAGAAGTCCTAATGCTCATAATATTATTCATCATCATTAAAGAGAAACGATTAAATAAGAAGGAAAGTAGGGTTGTCAGCAGCGGTGTAGCCATGAATTTTTTTTTTGAAGAGGTTTTTTAATTTTTTTTTAAAAAAATGTTATTTATTGAGATTTGAACTCAGAACTCTTCCAGATTTCAAATCCCTAATTAAATTGAAATGACCACATTCTTGCATTTCGATACATTTTCAAAGTGTGCGAAATTTTGTAACTTAAGTAAATTTATTTTATGCTTCTTAACACTTAAATGGATTTATCTAAATAAATAGTAAGAAACGTAGGGTTCTCAGCAGCGGTGTAGCCATGAATTTTTTTTAAAGAGGGTTTTTAATACTTTTCAATGTTTTTTTTTGGTTCGGATCTAAAAAAAATTTCTATAATGTCTAATGCAAACCTCGCGAAAAAGGGGGGGGGGGTTAGCTCCCAAACTCCTCCCTTATCTACACCCTTGGTTGTCAGCAAGTTTTCCAAATAAATGTCTATTTCTCTCCAATTTGCAATAAACTTAAAGTTAATTTAATAAGATCCAAAATGAGATTTGAACCCAGGAATTACAAGTTTTCAAACACAACGAATTTTAGAGCTTTTACAAATTATGTCAAAAATGTGGAAATGAATATATTGAAGTTGCATGAATTTTTCCATAAATAATTCTTTCACATTTTTCTCCCAAAAAATTCCTGTTCATAATCTTCACAATGACTTTCCTCACTCATAATTAGCTCAGCATCATGTACAACCTTGTATGTCACCTGAAAAAAATGGCAAATGTATGTCTATTTTCATTAGACTCAGTCTATTATGAAGCATTCACCATCATCATCATTTTTTGTCATAATATTAAATTCCTTTTTAATACTCACATGTCATCGAGTTAGATATGAGAATGAAACAGTTGGTAGAGGCAAAAAAATAATAAAATAAGTTTTGTGGGTGGAATAAAGTAAGCGAATAATGGAAAAATGCTTTTTACTGTAATTAGCTATTTTCGTTCATTATTACATACGTAAATGAATTTTGCAGGATGGAAGTAAGGCAGGGTAGTAAAAATTATGTCATGTGCTGTATGGAAGTGAATAATTCAAATGAAAATATTTGTTAAGGGACTTTTTTTCATTTGGTGCGACAAGAGACGTGAAAAACGTTTTAATTTAATAAAATATAAATTTGTTGAGATTATGTAGTAATTAGAGCATTTTGGATGTTGTTTGAATGTGGATGTCAGCCTGTTATTTTCAATTAAATTAAATTAAATTAAAGTTGGTTGTTGAGTGGGGAATTCTGTGTTTGTGAGAAGTTATTTTAATTAAATTTTGCTTTGATTTTTTAATATTCGGAAATATAATTTTTAAAAATAAGCAAGTTTGGAAAAAATTTTGAATATCAACAATTTGAATTTTCAATTAAAAGTTTTAAAAGTTTAAAGCTCAAATTCTTTGAAAATTTAATACATATCAAGAGTGTCGAAGCCAGGAATTTTGAGGGGGAGGGGTAGGGGGTAGAAAAATTTATTGTGGGGGAGGAGGAGGGATTGAGAACGTATGCATCTTTATAATTTTTTCATGATTTTTTTTTTTTACAAAATTAAAGAAATTTGCCATTTAGGAGGAGGAGGTTAAAAATTCATCCATTCATATATATTAAAGTAAATTCAACATTTCTAAAATATATTATGAATAATGAAATTTAAATTATAAATTAAAATGATTGAAAATTCAAGAAACTAAAAAATAAATTCTCAAAAAAAAAAAAATTTAATGTTCATAGACAAAAAAATTTGAAAATTTTAAGCAGCACGCAACAATGGTTATAACAGGGGTTAAAACAGAATCCTTTACAAAAAAATCTCTCAAAAGGAAGTCTCAAGAGCTTTTAAAGTTCAGAAATTCCGTATAATAATTAATTTTTTATTCATTTTTTAATCGTTCATGTTGTGCGAAAATTCTTTTTTCAACAATCTTTTTTTAATTAAAACGTGAACGTTGAGTAAAATGTGAAAAAAATATATGTGTATTAAAAAACATAGCCTACGGTATTATAATAAAGGCATAAATGCTGATGCTGACGATAAGCAGGCAAACAGTGAAAAAATTTTTTTTAATAAAATCACAATCTATAGTTTTTTTTGTTGGTGAGCATAAATTCTAGAATATGAGGCAAAAGGGGGTATTTTGTTTTGACTGAATTATTTTATTTTATTGAAAGTTATTAAATATTAATTTTTTATTAGAATTTAATTTAAAAGATATTTAAAAAATATGAAGGGAAAATACCTTCATATACGCTCCCTGCAACTTTATTTTTACGAGCTTTAATACTCTTTTGTTCTCAGAGATAAAAACGTGCAAACCAGTCAAAAGTGTAAAGAGAAAAAAATAATAAAAAAAATTGAAAACGATAAATTTTGTGGACGAGGAGAAAAAGCACAACATGCATCATACTGAGCTTTGGGTTTCTACTTTTATTTGTTTTTATGACCCGAACATTTAAAACAGTAAACAAAGTTTTTCCTTCTTTCATGAAACTTTTCGTGATTCGTGTGTGTTTACCAGTTTTTACTCTTAAGGTATGAAAATATCTTTTCCAATTTAAAAAAAAATTTAAAAATTAAAATTTCAGAAAAACGTTGAAAATTCAAATTTTTTAAAAAAAAACGTTAGAAATTCAAATTTCAGAAAAACGTTAGAAGTTCAAATTTTAGAAAAACTAAAAATTCAAATTTTAGAAAAATTTAAAAAAACTTACTTAAGTTCAAATTTTTAAAAGCCGTTAGATTTTCAAGCAATCCAAATTTTATTTGTCATGAAAAATTCTCCAATTCACTTCCTCTGATACAAAAAGTAAGTCTTTTTGATATTTTTTTCCTTCTCTAAATTCCGCTTGTATTCCCAATAATTCATCCTCATCCTTATAGCTGGCAAAACGTCTTTAAATTTCATTCGTGCAGCCTCGTCTTGTACAATTTTTTCGACATCCTGCGGATCAAGTTTCTTCATATTGATACCTAATGACTCAATAAATCGATCAACATAGAACGGCGTGCTCTCATTTTTAATTTTCTCAATCATTAATTTCACATTTGGATCAAATTTAGCTTCACTAATGTCCTTCTCGTCTGACACTTCCATAAATGCTTTAAGATATTCCTCCTCAAGTTCCCCGAGCAATGGCTTCTCTTTTACAATCCTTTGTGGCTTTTCCTTTAAATACAATCGCTGCAATTTTCCAATTATTTTCTCCCTTTTCGGTGGATCTGCAAAGAGTCGCTGTAACTGCTTCATTGTTGTTTCGATATTGTTCTCAATTCTGTATGCACGTTCAGCCATGTGGAATTTTCTCCTTCGCTCCATTCGTACTTTTTGTTCCAATTCATTGAATAGCTTTGGTGGAATTTTATCGATTGATGCAAACATGTTCAGGACTTTTTCTTCAATCTGTTGGAATTTGTCGATTGTTGAGAATATTTTTGAGTCATCATTTGAGTTCTTCTCGTCGATTTTGCAGTCAAAAATTATAGTTTTAAAAAGTAGTTTGCAAACTCCTTTAAGATGATTTAATAATGGATCTTTGAATGATTCTTCCATTGGAATTTCAGCCATTTCCTTTAATTTATTGATTAAATTTTTAGTTCTTTCATTCAAGAATTCCTTTCGCTTGGCCAACATTCCAACTTTAAACTCCATTTTGTCAATAAACATTTCATTTGAAGATTCCAATCTTTTGAGTTCATCTTCAAGTTTGTTGAATGTTATGGCCACATAGAGAAATTTAGACAGAACTTTTATTGACTTTGAATTCAAGATTTCAATAGCTTCAAGCATTTCCTCACCATTTTTGAATGGAAATATTTTTGGAGGTTCATTGACACAATAAATATTATTGATATAGTTCATAATGTTCTCAACTGTTACATTAGCTTGATTCCATGCATTTTTTGTGCCACGATTGAGGATTGATTTGCTAATATCTTCGAGAACTGGATTCTGAGAGAATTTAGAATGTTTCACTTTAGAATGAATTTAAAACTTCAGACTACTCTTAGTACAAAATGGCGAACATAAAAGGGGTCGTTCCTTTATTACGTAACAAAATAACGGTCATTTTCAAAAAAGAACATAATGGGATTCTCAGAAATTCTATTTTTACACGCTTTTTTTCTTTCTTCGAACTCCTCCCCACCCCCCTCCTGCGTTAGGTAATAAGTGAACGGTTCCAAAATCAAAAGCTTAGTTAACTGTCAAAACTACAATAATATCAATAACTATAAAAATTATTAAAAAACACTCACCTTTAAACTTCCACCCTTATTATCAAGATGCAGATGGTCGTACTTCATGCGCCACTCCATTGGCATTAAAAGATATTGAAAATCTTGATATCGTCTCAATCTCATAAAGTCACTAGCAATGTAGAAAATTTTCATCTTTAATGGTCCCACTTGCACCCGTATGACATCATATTCAGCTCTTAACTTATCAGTGTCAATATAATATTGCTTCACGTCATGCATGATTCTCATTGTCTTACGGTTAACTGACTCTTTATGTTCAATGAGAAATTTGTCATATTGATTGACGACTTCGTTCACTTCCATCATAACCTTTTCGTCATTTTCAGCTTGAATTTTATCCACCATCATTTGTTCCTTGATATAATAAGCCTCAATTTTCTTCATGAATCCTTTTCGCATTTTTTCAATTTCACTGATTCGCTTAAAGCGGAACTCCGTACGTGAACGCTCATGATACAGTTCCTTTACATAAGATTCGTCAATGTCAGTTGCAAGCAGCGATTTCATCTTGATTTTTTCGGTACCAATTAATTCATCTCCATAGTCGAGTGAATCAACTTTCACACGCTCTCGTATGTTGGCACATGATCGTGTTCGTTGAGTGTGAAAGCGATCCGGTGGCTTATGGAGCTTTTTCATTGTGTGTAAGTCAGTGATGAAATATGGTTGCGACTCGAATGACGGTTGGGATTTTGTGGTGACTAAACTGTGGTTCTGTGGGGGAGAATTAGTGAGATATGGATGGTATGAAATGTGATATAGTAGAATTGATGGTTTGATGTGTGGTATGCTTCTAAGAGGTACCTGGATCTTGGCTTTTAAGACAAGCTCTTCTACTTTAAAAAAATTTGTCTTTTCAAAAACTAAAACTTTCTCTAAAAATCATCTCCTTGTGCTTTACAGAAAAATCTCAGATGCTACAAATACAAGTCTCACACCTACGAACATCTCAACATTCATTACATTTCACATTTTTCACTATTAAATTCCCTCCTACATCCAGAAAAAAGCATATTTTTCCACCTTCCTTAAATCACAAATTGCTATGCTTTAATGGTATCTGACATGTACACGAATGTAGAGCAAACTATCAAACTCAATTTCCAATGCTTTTATGATTCATTGCATAAGAATTTTTACTTTAAAAAATTTCTAGCATTTGGATTATACTATTGAGAGTTGGGGTGCAGGGGTGTTGTAAGGGTTCCCGAAGTCTCGGTCTCGACAAATTTTCGAGACCGAGACCGAGACCGAGAATTCCCGGGAAATCCCGGGAAGTCTCGACTTTAATTCTACAGTAAATTTTTGAAATTTTTTAAGTGTTTTGCAATTTTCATGGCGTTTTCATGCTTGTTACAAATGTCTGATTTTAGGAAACTTTAAAAAGATAATAAATTTTGGTTTTTTTAACACAAAAACTTATGAAAATTATGAAGATAAAAACTTTTTTCCTTCATATAAATCTTTCAAAAATATTTTCAGAATATCAAAAATCAGTTAATTTGTTCACTTCATAAGTAGTAAATGTTAGTAATTTTCTTATAAAGTTTTAAGAATTTAACTTTTGAAAATTTATTTTCGGATGTGCTTTTCTCAAAAAAAAAAAAAAAAAGCTTAGATTAATATTTTTTTACTAAAACACAGAGATCAAAGTCGACTTTTTCGGCTTAACTTATTTTTGCTTCTATTGACGAAATTAAGCCATTTACAAAGTTTTTTGATATTATAACTGTTCCTTATATTATTAACTAGCATATTTTATCATAACTTCTTAATTTTCATACGTAATCAGCTCAAAATTTCACTTCAGCTGAGAAATAAGCCGATCGGCTTAAAATCAGCTTAGAAAATTTAAAAGTTAAATTTTGAGCTTAACACTTTTTCAATCTTATGAAATAAGACTCAGAATAATAAAAAATGACCCTAGGAATAGTAAAAATATCAAAAGTACTTTGTAAATAGCTTAAGTTTATCAAAAAATACAAAAAACTAGTTAAGCCGAAAACTTCAGCTTCGATCTCTGCTAAAAAATTCAAATTTACTTTTTTAAATGTTTTTTGTCATCAAAACTTTAATTTTTTTATTGTATAAATGTCTATTTAGATATACTTAAGTATCTTAAAAAATTTTCCTTTGAGATTTAAAATTTTTCTCCGAAGAAAAAATAGAAATTTTATAGTAAAATAAATTTTTCTTGGTCTCGGGTCTCGGTCTCGGAAAATTCTCGAGACCGAGACCGAGACCGAGACCGAGAATTCCCGGGAATTCTCGGTCTCGGTCTCGGCATCGTGAACCCTTAGGGTGTTGGCGTTTAGAAAATGGTTCTTCAATTAAATTTTGTGAGGGGTATAAAACTATAACTTTTATTGGTTTATAAGGTTTATTCTGATTTAGAGGTACTTTGTTCTGGCATCTTTAATTTTGGATGTCTAGATGATTAAAGTCAGATGTATTCAAAAACTTAACAAATCGGTCACAAAATATTGAGAGACCCAATTAATCCTCAAAATTTGACAATATAAAAAAAAAATCTTTTTAAACAACTCTGACAAAAAAAAAATCATAATTCCTTTTGAAAAATTCTTTAAAAACTTTCATTCATACCTGAAACTTTTTTCCAATATTCACTCGACTTTTGGGAATTTCCTCATCGAGAATCACAACATGACTGCCACTATCATTCGTAAAATACGTTCCCGTACTTGATAATGTAGAAGTTGATTGCATCGATTCCATATCATAATCCTCATCAACAGTTGCATGAGAATTGTCATCTTCTCCCTCGTTCAATTCAATTCCTATAGATTTTATGTAATACTTTCGCTTACTTGCTATGATATTATTAAAGTTCGTTCTTATTTCACTCTGATTTTTATCATCAATTTCTTTCTTTTTCTTCATCTGCTGCTGATTCTTCTCATCATTGCCATCGATTGAAACGTGATTCCAATTGTCTATTGCCACATTATAACTTTTTCGATTCATCTCATTGTAATCGATTTGAAATTTAACTTTGGCTGAATTTATTTCATTTTCGATCCATGGTAGAGATTTATCAATACGTAACATTTCAGGATTATTTCCACGTGGATGTGCTTTTGTAAATCTTACAACTTTTGACTGCTCACATTCATCTTCGGTGTTGTCAGAACATGAAGACGATGGTATCTTTGGTATTAGCTTTATGGCTTCCGGCGTTGTTATGGTATTCGAATGTTTGTCTTTTGAAGTCAATTCGTCATCATTGCTATGCTGTTGTTCTTTAATCTCGGAGTCATGTGTGGAAAATGTTTCTGGTAGATGTAGGAAATTTTTGATTTGCAAGGAGGTTAAACATGAAAAATTTAATTAATTTGAGGTTATGACTTAAAATTTATATTTTAATTTTTTGAGGTTATATTTCTAAAATCTAGTACTTAAATTATATTTTTGGGTTGTGTACTTTGATTCTAGTTCACTTTTAATTTTTTAGGTTATTTTCAAAAATTAGTTAATTTGTTTCTATTTTGAGGTTATGTACTTAAAATCTAGTAAATTTTCTTTATTTTAGATTATAATCTCAAAATTTAGATTATTTTGAGATTATGCTCCTAAAATCTAGTCCATTCCCAATATATTAAGCCTAAATTTAACCCAAAATCACATTCTAAATCAAATCCATTATCCTACCTTGATTTTTCCCCTCAATCCTTTCATTATCATTCAGCCGATTCAATTCATTCATTGCCATTGTCGATATTCCCATAAATTTCATCCTTTGATATCGCTTTTGTATCTCATTCCTATCAATTTGACTTTTTAATGATTTTTTCATACTCGGCAAATATTTTTGTTTCAATTTTTTATCAATCTCTTTGATGTACTGCTTTATGGGACTTTTGATATTTTTCATAATATTTGACTTTTTTATCATCGTCATCATCATTTTGTTGCTCTCATTTTTTATATCGTTAAATAGAAATGTTTTGTCGTCGTTGGGATCACACGCGCCTTTTATAGATGATAATATTTTGCCTTTGGGCGGTGAATTCTGAATGTGAGTGGAGTGTATGTGCGTTTTGTGGACGAGGATGACAAAAAAACAGAACAAAATAAACAAATATTAAAAATTTTGAAAGAAGGAAATTTATTTGGGCTGTGAAAGTGGAGCGCTGTTATCAAATAAGGGGCTCACTATAGAGTTGATTTAGGTTCAACTCTTATTAGTTACTAGATTCAAAAATAATTTCTAACTTCAAATTTCGGATCTATAATTAAACAATAACCGTAGTTCAATGCGTGGAAACTATGCAAATATCCCAATTATCCCAAAAATATGCTAAATAATCCCTGAGTCTGGACGCATTAGAACTGAGATATCCCAACATATCCCTAGTGTATGTGTTCAGTACAGTAAGGATATGTTGGGATATCTCAGTTATTAGTTAGAGTCAGGAATTATTTTGCATATTTTTGGAATAATTGGGATATTTGCATAGTTTCCACGCCTTGCCGTAGTTGTACCCCTTGGACGATTAAGATATACTTTGGAATTTTTGGAATATAAATTCTCCAAATTTTTAGTCCCATCCAATCAAACATTTTAGTAATAAAAATTTCACATTTCCAAAGAAATACAAAAATTTATAAAAATTCTAGCTAATAACATCAAAATAATTTAAGCAAACTTATTTCCTTAAAAAAATCCCATTCAAGCAAAAAACTTCCTTGCCCATCTTATTAGCATCAAATATGACGAAGTGAATAACTTAATTCACATTTATATGCAAAAACATTTTAGCAATGACTCTTGAGAGATGAAAAGTTAGTGAGGACTATAAATAGATACGCAAAATAGACCTCAATAAAGACTTTTTTTTCTCATCATCTCTAATCTCGAATGAAAAACTTAACTTACCACAATTTTAGGATCATTAGTGAGTGTGTGTAGCCAGTCTTTGTGCGTACGACAACTATCATTAGTCGTACGTTCTACACGATACAAATTGCTTTTGCCTCGAGGCTCCGAATATAAACGATCATGAAATCCTCTTAAAATGACACATTTTCCGATTTTTTGTCCACATTTGATTCCATTTTCATCGAAATTTTGATTTCTGTTTGAATCCATTGAATTTTCAACAAGTTTCTTGCACGACTGACTCAATTTTCCTCGATAATCGAATTTTATTTTATCTTTTGATGCATCCTTGTTATCACTTGCAAAACTATGGTGCTCAGATGGTGGAAAGCTCTCATCAGCTAAACGGAAAATTAAATTTTCTTTTGCTTCCTTTTCTCGTTCCTCAATTTCCTTTGCTAGTGCCTCTTCCTTTATTTTTGTCATTCGAATATGTTGACGAAGTTTGTCTTCTTTATGTTGATAATGTAGTTTGACAATTTCTTTATTTTTTGGCTTGTCAAGCATTGAAATGACTCCGCATTTGTATTTTGATGATGCTGAGGGACTTTTTGAGAGTTCTGAGGAAGTAAATTTTTTGGAAATTATTTAAATGATTTTTAAAAAAATAGAATTTTGAATTTAACGGTTTTCAAAAATTTGAATTTTTAACGGGTTTCAAAAATTTGAATATTTAGTTTTAGAATTCAATACTATAAAAACCTAAAATGCTGCACAATGGTCTGAAATCGAAAAAAATGTTCAAAAATTAAAAAAAGTCATGTCTTTTAAACTTCATCTTTTGAATGCAGTATTATAAAACATAAACTGACGCATCTTCTGTGAAAATATGAAGCTTTCAATCGTTGTCTAGCTCTGACAATTATTAATGAAAGTCACTAAAAATTTGTTTACAAAAACACCATGAAAAAGTTTTTCAAAAATTTTCGACTTTCTATTCCTTGTCTTATGTTCTAATTACTGTCAATAGCTTAATTAATACACAAATTTTATGTTAAGGCTTACAAAACATTAGCCAAATGCTTTATCATTAGGGAAAATGCATTTAAATTTTTGAAAATTTTCAAAACTTTAATCGTTTATAAGTTAAAAAGGCCTCCAAAGGCCTTCACGAAACTAGCACAAATCGAAAGATTGAGTCTTTATTTACCTTCTAATCATGCTCTGGTAACGCCGAAGTACGCCGATTTCGAGAAATTTGCATTTTAATTTCACTTGTTTTTCCAAATTTTTCCATACAAATTTGCTTGTGCTCAAAATTTTTTGAGAAACAATTTAAAGTTTTTAATGAAAAATCATGTTTATCCTTAGGGGCCGTTCACTTATTACGTAACGCAAAAATTCGGGTTTTTTACCCCCCCCCCCCTCCGTAACGTTTTTAACAAAAGAATCAGGTGCGAGAACAATAGACCGTAACAAACTCTCGACCCCCCCCCCCACCCTCAGAGCGTTACGTAATAAGTGAACGGCCCCTTAATATTATAAGCTCATATTTTCAGGGATGTATAATTAAGACCTGACAAAGCTATTGACACTTTCAAAATAAAGAAAATCAACTAAAACTTTGCGACCTCTAAAGTTTACACCAAAATATAATTTTTGAACATTTTTTTCGATTTCAGACCATTGTGTGCTGATTGCGTGATTCCGTGATCGAAATTTAAATTTTTTTTGACGGTTATTTTCGATTTCGTTCTATTTGAAGTTTTTTTGATATTATATTGTGGAAAATGACTTTTCATGATTAGCGCATGCAAAAAAAATTTTTTTCGAAAATTTCAAGGTTAGGGTAGCTTTGATTTAACCTCAAAAATGACGTTTTTTTGTCTTTTTGTTTTAGTTGTGGTGGTGAGCTATTAAGATTTTTTGAGCTGAAATTTGGCATGTAGGACATGTGAATGATGATTAAAAAGACTGTATACTCATTTTGGATTTTGAGGTTAATTGAGGTTAGAATTCGTATTTTTTATGTTTCAGTGATCTGTTAGAGTATTTTAGGCTGAAATTTAATACGTGTATCATGTGGGTAGCAAGTAAAAGGACTGTGTAGTCATTTTTGAATTTTGAGGTTATTTGAGGTTAGAATTCGGATTTTTTGTACTGTAGTGAACTGTTAAGATCTTAGAAGATAAAATTTAACACGCGGATCATGTGGGTAATAAGTAAATAGGCTGTATATCTACTTTTGATTTTTAGATTATTTTAGGTTAGAATGTGTATTTTTTGTGTTACAGTGAACTGTTAAGGTCTTATGAGCTAAAATTTGGCATGTAGAACGATTGGGTGATGAGTAAATAGGCCGTATACCTACTTTTGAATTTTGATGCTGTTTGAGGTTAGAATCGCAATTTTAGGAATAGCCTTCTTTTGGATTTTGAAGTTATTTGAGGTTAGATTACGTAATTTTTGTCCTGTACCGAGCTGTTAAAGTTTTCTTAACTGAAGTTTGGCATGTGGATAAAATTTGGCCAAAATTTGGGTAGTGGATCATGTGAATGATGAATCATGTGAATTCTTCTCAAATACGTAATTCTTAATAATCTAAAATTTTCGCGTTCGCGCTGACGCGCGAACGCTCAAATCATTGAAAGATTGAAATCTTTGACTGCTATTTTAGATTTCATAGAAACAGCAAAGTGACCAGAGATTATCCAGTGGATTATCCTGAAAATGTAAAACTTAGGAGAGACCAAGTTTAACATTTTCGATTTTCAGTATGGATAATCCAGAATAATCCTTATCCATGGGTAATCTTTTTTAATGAAATCCATCAATCCATAAAATTTTTCTTAATTTTTCATGAAATTTTAAGCGTAAAAAAATCAAAAAAGAGGATTATCTTCGGATAAGATTATCCACCTTAGTGAAAGTGGCTCATAGATTTCAAAAAAAGCTCTGACAAAACTTTTGGTAAGCAAATTTAAATAATTTTAAGTAATCTTATATTTGAGCAAAAAAAGTTTTCATTTCCGAAAAATATTGAACAGAACAAATTAAAGAAAAAAACACGACTTACGTAGAAAGTCAATAGCTTCCGCGTTCGACTATTGGGTCAGCAAAGCTTCGCTTTGCATAAGATTGAGGATTAAGTCTCCATCGGGTCAGCAAAGCTTCGCTTTGCATAAGATTGAAGATTGAGGCTCAATCGGGTCAGCAAAGCTTCGCTTTGCATAAGATTGAAGATTAAGTCTCCATCGGGTCAGCAAAGCTTCGCTTTGCATAAGATTGAAGATTAAGTCTCAATCGGGTCAGCAAAGCTTCGCTTTGCATAAGATTGAAGATTAAGTCTCCATCGGGTCAGCAAAGCTTCGCTTTGCATAAGATTGAAGATTAAGTCTCCATCGGGTCAGCAAAGCTTCGCTTTGCATAAGATTGAAGATTAAGTCTCCATCGGGTCAGCAAAGCTTCGCTTTGCATAAGATTGAAGATTAAGTCTCCATCGGGTCAGCAAAGCTTCGCTTTGCCTAAGATTGAGGATTAAGTCTCCATCGGGTCAGCAAAGCTTCGCTTTGCATAAGATTGAAGATTAAGTCTCCATCGGGTCAGCAAAGCTTCGCTTTGCATAAGATTGAGGATTAAGTCTCAATCGGGTCAGCAAAGCTTCGCTTTGCATAAGATTGAAGATTAAGTCTCCATCGGGTCAGCAAAGCTTCGCTTTGCATAAGATTGAGGATTAAGTCTCAATCGGGTCAGCAAAGCTTCGCTTTGCATAAGATTGAAGATTAATTATCCATCGGGTCAGCAAATCTTCGCTTTTCATAAGATTGAGGATTAAGTATCAATCAATAGCAAAGCTTCGCTTTGCATAAGATTGAAGATTAAGTCTCCATCGGGTCAGCAAAGCTTCGCTTTGCATAAGATTGAGGATTAAGTCTCAATCGGGTCAGCAAAGCTTCGCTTTGCATAAGATTGAAGATTAAGTCTCCATCGGGTCAGCAAAGCTTCGCTTTGCATAAGATTGAGGATTAAGTCTCAATCGGGTCAGCAAAGCTTCGCTTCACTTTGCTCAGCAATGCAAAGTGAAACAAAGTCAAGTGGAACACAGCTTATCCAAAATTTCCGCTGCCACATTCAAGACTTCTTTCAAAAGTGAAATTTCATGTGCTTTGAATTCAATTCAAGATGAACTATAAGTATTTTATGAAATTGGACGAAAAAGTAAGAGTCATTGGTAAAATATAAAATGCTTAGCTAGGTATTGAAAGATCTAAAATGAGATGTCCGATTGCTTTAAGACAAATGCAACGGGCTCGCAACGGGGCCCGTGACGGGCTCCAAAACACTAGTTCAGTTCTAAAAATCATGAAATGAATTTCATAGTTTCCAAAAATAAACTTCTCTTTAATCTACTTTATTACACAAACATCTTTAAAGCCCCAACAAAACTCTCAATTATTCAAGGATAATCTACTTCCAAAAAAATACACAAAACTTTTCTTTTTCAGAAAAAAAGAACATGAATGAATAATAAAACAAATGTTAACAAAAATACAGTGATTATCATTCAAATGAGAGTAAAACAATTTCCCAAAGGTAAAACCAGCATGCCTGGAATTTTATCTAAATTAAGGACATTTCACGCAATATCATAATGGCCATCTCAATGTACCGGGAAAGTTTTTTTACTTCTTCTTTATTTATTTTTTTAATGCCTCAAGAGGAATTAAATGTTTATTTTTGTTTGTTGGTGATAGAAATATGCTTGTCAGGGTGTAGAATGGATAATCAAAGTTTTGTAAGGTATGGGAACAGAGGCAGGGCTAAGGATACTATAAAGTGGCACAGAAGACTTTATTTTATGTATCTCAAAACTTTTTTCAATTTTATGGATCAATTCAATCCAAATTCCATTCTAAAACCCCATCCAAAGTCAATAACCATCTAACCTGAACATTAATCCTTCCAACAATACCCCCTTCAAAAAAATAAAACAGTTGCAATCTTGAAACATTTATCAGTTCCATTTGTGTCCCTTTCAAGCACACAATTTCATGTCCAAAGATTAATCCCCATGCAGCATTAAAGTCTTAACAGCATTAATAACATCTCGTAAAAGAATATTCCAAAAATTCTGTCTGCAAATCTTTTAATTTTATTTTCCTACCTTTAACAATTTTATTTGTGTGTCGGTTAAAGAAAGAAAGAAAAAGGAAAATTACTCGTCATAAATTACACCTTACACAAATCTCACATAGCAGACATGACGTGGAGAAATTTTTCTTGCTTCTTTTTCATCCTTTCCATCAAGCAAACGGAAAGCAGATTTTTTTTTTTGAGAAGGAAAAAAAAATTGTTTAAGAAGGGAAAAGAAGAAAAATTGACGACAAACGAGAGGGGAGGGCAAGGAACATTGAATACAAAAAATACTCAGATAATATTTCTTCAAATGGATAGACGTGGGGCAATAAAAGCATTTGGAGTTAAGGTTGAAGATTTTTGAAACGTATCTCAGATGTGCTACCGATCTGAATCTCGAGTTTTGGAAAAACTTGACCAAAAAGTTCAAAACTAAATTTTTTAAAAACTTAAAAATAAAATTTCAAAAATATTAAAATAAAATTTGAAAACTATTAAAATAAAATTTTTTAAAAACTCGTTTTCAAATTTTTAAACTTTTGAAATCGAAATTTAAAAATCAAAATCTGAATGTTCTTTATAAAATTTCGAAAATTTACCTGAATAAAATTTTTGAAATTTCGATTGAATTTCAAATTTTTTGAATTTTCAAAAATTTGAAACAAATTCAAAAAAATTGAAACAAATTTTTGAAAATTGAAATGCAAAGCAATTTTTTTTAAAAAAAAATTTATACCAAAATTGGTCAAAACATGTAAATTAAACAACAAACATTAAAAATTTCACCAATACCCAACTAACTTTAAAAATTCCCCGCTTAAAAATCAACATCAAAAAAAAACTTTACATTTTTTTTTATATCCAGGACAATGAAAAACTTTCCTTCCGCTGTTCGAGGATCAAAAAGAAAACAAGAATGGATAAAAAGGAACACAAAAAAAGACTGACTACTAAAAAAGAGCAGAGACGACAAAGAAAAAAGATTGGATTATCTCATAAATTGTGGTACTTTATGAAGCCTGCTTTATATTTCAGGGTGGATAATCGGAAGTGTAATTTACAGCAAGTGACCTTTCATTTAATTGTGAAAACGATACAAACAAAAAAAAACGTTATAAATAGATGGGAAATGATTATTTAAGGTGGACGACAAGACAGGAGGAAAAATGGCAAAAAAGGAAAATTTAAGAGGATTTTTCAGTTCTTCATTGCTGGATAAAAAAAAATTAGAGACAAGAAGCTTTTATGCGGAAAAAAGTTGTAAGTCTGAACAATCGGTTGAATAACTTTTAAAGGGTTTGGAACAATAACTTATTCAATTAACAAAAATTTTCGTTAAGATAAAAAAGTTTTTTTACTCAAAAAATGAAAAGTTTTGTGAAAAGTAAATAAAAAGAGAAAATCTTCAATGAGAACTTTTTGGAACTGAATTATTTCCTCATCCTTTTGTCGAGCTAAAATTATTTAATATTCTCATCTAAAAAGTTTTAAATTGAAATTTATTTTTATAGATTTTTATAATTTTTTCGTTCGTAGCTATAATTGAAAATAAAGGATTGATTTCTGGTAATTGTTGTTGTTGACAGATTGACAGAAAAGTAGATCAGGACCGTAGCCAGGGGAGGTTCCATGGGGTTCCGGATTCACTCTTTGAGGAAAATTTTATTAATTTTGCTAGAGTTTTTCGAGAAAAAAGCATTTATACCCCCTAAAATTTTTTCTCTTACATAAAAACCCCCTCCCATGGACCCCCCCCCCCTCTCCTGGAAGAAATTTCTGGCTCCGCCCCTGAAGCAGATTGAATTATTGAGAGAACTTGACTATAAAAAAAATTAGATTAAATTTTTAAAAATTTTTGAATTTAAAATTCATAATTTACCAAATTCATAATTTTAATTTTCAATAGGTACCTATTGAAAAGGGACTTAAACTCGAAAAAATTCTTAACTATTTCTTAACATTTGAAAAAATGTCAAATTCTTATTAAAATATATTATTTCTCGTTTCTCATTTCTCATTTCTTCATAGATTGACACATCTCATTGTAAAATCAGAGAATAAACAGTAAATTCAATTACTGAGTGAGAAGATGAAGAATAAGAAGTCAGTAAAGGGGTCTGTATAAAGGTGATGTCTGCAAGGTTTAATTATGCAATTATAGTTTTCAGTCTGGAAATAAGTCCAGGGTGTGCAACTGTTTAAATTGATTAAAAATGCTCAAAAATCGATTTGATCAGTTCCACTTCCTGGAATTGTGATTAGATGAGATTTTTAAAGCAAAGTTTCTTGAAAATCTTTTAAAATGTCTGAATCGTTCATAAGATAAAAGTTCATAAAAACTTTTCAGTACAAAAAATATTTACATAGGGTTTTTGATTTGCACGCAAAATTTCTGCCATACAACAATTTCAATTTTCATTTTTAACAGAAATTTGGGATGGAAAAAGTAAAAAAAAATTGACTTGCTTAAGATTTTTCCATTTCAAAAAACGAGGAACGTCTCCCATGCGTACACAATAAAGAATTTTTGAAATCAGGGCAAGTGACCCAAAAACCAGTTCCAAATCACCCAAAGTAACCCTATAAAGATTCCCCACCTCCATAAAAACTTCCTCCAACTAAGACAAAAAATTTCAATTTAATTGAAAAAGAAAACATTAGCGTCACCTGTTTCCACAGCCATCGCTTTTCCATCATCATCATCATCATCATGACTGATTCGAAAGAATGCCGGAAGCCCAAATTTCTCATCCCTCTCTTCCTGCTTAATCCGTTCAGCTCCTTCAGTTTTCAATTTCTTCGTTTCCATTGTTCTCCTTACAATCTGTCTGTTTCTACGTCTCTGAGCATCTTCAGCATTACTCCTTTGTCTTTGATATTCGGATAATGCATTGAGATCAAGATTGAATGGATTTTCATGTTTGAATGGCTTTATTCTTTTTGGTACGGAAGATTCATCATTAATCAGTAAATTTTCAGCAAACTTAACATTCTCGATGTGTTCAGCGACACTCAAATGTTTTGCCTTTTCACAAATAATTGGCTTTAATTGCTCAGTTAAGTTAAAATTTGGCAGAACTTTCGTTGTTGTGTGGGAAATTTTCTGAACTTGTGTCGGACGATTAACAAGCTTTGAAAGTCCTTTCTTCTTAGTTATACATTTTATTGGTCCCAAACCGCCAATTACTCTCAACTCTGGTGCAATGTTGTTAAATGGTTTGCCGAACTTTCGATCGATATATTCAGAATTTTGTCGTACTTGCTCTGAATTCCAATTGAAAAGTTCTGGTGGTAAAGATTTGGAGCTGTTTGAATATTTGCATTTTAATGACAATGGCTGCGGTGATGTGAAATCTTCTATTGACGTTGAACTTTTTTGTTGCATCTCTTGCTGACTCAATGAGGATGGCGAAGGAGATTTTATCATCTTTTTAATTATTCTGAATGTTTACTTTGGATTAAAAAAATGATTGCTTAGATTTGCATGGAAAAAATTTCAATTTTCATTAGTCGAACTGTGTTACGGATATGGGGTATTTTTGTTAAATTATTTTAGATCTGACACTGCAATCGAGATGGAAGGAAGTGGAAATTATTGAAAAATTTTAAAATTCAATTATAAACCTTTTAGATATTGAAATAATTTGAAATATCACGCATTTACCAAAATTTTTGAAAAATTTTTAACCGTCTATTTTTCAAAAAAAAACCGTTAATTATGAAAAAAGTTTGTGTTATTGCTTAAATATTTTAAAATTGATAAATTTGTGATAAATAAAAAATTATTCAAAAAAATACGTTATAAATTCAGATCTTAAATTTAAATTCAGTCCATTGCATGCAACTCTACGTGCAGCTCTCTATCAAGATCGCATTTTTTCTTAATGGCACAACTTTCCATTTTCTCTCATTTAAAAAAATCCTTTCACATAAATTTCCTTAAAAATTCCTTTTTTAAAAAAATAATTCTGTTAAGTACCAGATGGTTCCAGTCTGATTGTCATTTCAAGCATTCTTTACTGCAATTTTACAATAAAGCTTACAGCAAAAGTTTTTAAATTCATGTAAAAGCATCAGCACCGCAGCTTTAAAAACTTTCTTAAGTCCTTAAAAAAAATTTCTCCTGTCATCTCGTCGTTTAAAATTTTTTTTTTAAATATTCACCATCATCCATAGCTGTAAAAACTTTCATTTTTCAACTTCAACAATTTTCTCATCTGCATCTTTTTTACCTGATTCGTATGCATCTCATGCTGTCTTATTAATTTTCTTCACCTGAAACGTATGCAATGAGGTGATCAAGAAGAATCGCTGTAATGGAAGATTAATTTACAGCTAAGATTTAAGCATGCTGATGTGGTGATGAGACGAATGAAAATTTTGATTAAATTGTGTAATTTTTGAGAATGTTCTGCATCCTGGTGTGAACTTTGATTAAATGAAGTAGATTTAAGATGAAATTTTATCCTGAAGATAAAGAAGCACTAAATTTTTTCCAGGTTTGGTCACCAGCTCATCTATCTATCAAACTTCATATCTTAAATCTCCAACTTTCTATTTCCACACCATTAATTTCAAAAGACACCTTTTACCATCCATTTCAATCCACTCTCGACACCCAATCCCTTCAAAATAGGGTTCGCCAACCATGCGCATGCATGCGCATGTGGAAAAATATGCGCGCATGCATGCCGATTTGACATGAGCATGCATGCGCATGGCACATTTTAAAAATTAAAAATTTAAAAATTTAAAAAAATCATAATTTTAAAATTTTTTGATTTGATCACCTTTTTGGATGCATTAGTTATTATTTTATAGTATTCCTATCAAATTTTAGTCATCTTTGGTCTGTAAATTTATTTTTTTTATTGCTTTTTGAATCTTTAAGTGACTAAATTGGCTCTAAATTGAGATTTTTGACAATTATTTGTCATATCTTTTGATTTTATCATATTAAAAATCTGCTAAGTACCATTCTAACTCTCTTATTTTTAAACTAATGTCTAATTTTTTTGATTTAAATTTTAAAATTTTGATTCAATTATATTTAATTCTTAATAATTTGTTAAAAAATGATTAGAATGGAATAAATTTCACTAAAATTGATAATCATAAAACGTAGATTTTTCACTTCTACAATTAATGCAGGTGTTAAAGTATTTTTATTTTTGAAAAATCATAATTAATAAACAAAAAACCACAAATTAGAAAAAAAAAATATTTTGCTAATTTTTAAATGATTTATTTATTTTTATTTATTTTTATTTTTTTTTTTTTGAATAAAGTGAAAAATAGTTTTACTGAGTTATCAGATGATTATGTACTCACTAAAAAAATTCTAACTAGGTCACTTCAACCAAATAACATTTTATTTTTTTCAAAAATATTTGATTACAACTAACTTAATATGAGTGCATAAAAAATTATTTAGATTCATCTGCATCAATGAGAAGATTAAGATTTTTTTACACTTTAGTAGTATGATATTATTAAAACAAAAATGTTATTTTGGGGCCTAAATAAGGGGATAAAAACTTTTTGATGGACTTTTACTTTTTTGGAATTTTAACTATGAAAAGACATAATTTTTATGAGAAAAATTCTTTTTTAACCCTTAAAATAATCACAAGTTTTTAACACAAAATAATATCTAATGTAAAAAAATTTCAAAAAGATTTCTAAATTTCCAAATTTCTCAAAAATTAAAAATTTTCCGGCTATGATAAAATATTGAAATTTCAACTTACATGCGCATACATGCGCATGGTAAAATGCATGCATGTGCATGCATGCGCATATTTTTTGGAATGCATGCATGCGCATGACATACTGGCGAACCCTACTTCAAAAACATTATTTACGATTAATTTAACATGTCTCATTCTCACTTAGTTCCTCTATGTTTGTCTATACATCCATAAATGGATGCTATATAAAAGATTATCGTCTTGTTCCTTCTGAAGCTTTATATTGCAGCACATGGTTTACAAATAATCATATAGCATGGCATATAGGAATTATTTACAACCACATACTATAAACTAACTCTTGAATATATTTATTTATATGTTTGAAATTAAGGATGTAGTAAACATAAAATGAAAGGATAGTTTTAGAAGGAAATGAAGAAAAGAATGGAGACAGAAGCAATTTTAGAGTTAGTACTGAATTACACTTTGAGGTTATTTATCAAAAAGTCACAAAAATCAATGAGCTTTTAGAAAAATTTTAGACCTTCCGTCCCTCTACAATCGGCACAAATGTTCGTATTTTTTTTGGGGTGTCAAGAACAAATCCCAAGTACTTGGGTATTTGGGGTATTTTGCAAGGACTTGGGGGACCCCAAATACTTGGGTTTTTATCCCAAGTACTTGTACAAACCCAATAATTTAGTAATTTTCAGCAATTTTTCAGCTATTTAAGATAAAATATTTAATGATTTTTTCAAAAAATTGAATTTTTAACAGATTATTGTCTTTTTTACATGCAGAAAACTTAAAATGGAGCTGATTCAGTTAAAATTTTTAAATAATGAACTTTTTTATTAAAATTTCGAATTTTTGATGTACATGGACAATTTCAATTTTAATTTACATTTAAAAGAGTTCAATGATTTGAAAATAAAACATTAGGAATTAAAATAGCTCTATTATTTAAAAATGTCAATAAAAAGAACCAAATATAATATTTTTTCACCTTTAGGGTAATTTTTTAGTTCAATTTTAAGGACTTGGGATTTGTACAAGTACTTGGGGTATTTAGGACTTGGGTATTTGGGACTTGTACAAGTCCTGATACCCCCAAGTAATTGACACCCCTATATGGAACAAAAAATTTTTGGCAGAGGGTGGGGATTTTTCTCAAAAAAAAAACCCCTAGCGAATTGAAGAAATTTTCCCAAGAAAGTAGAAAAGTAGCAACCCCCTCTTAATAAAAAATTTCTGGCTACGCCCCTGGGTCAACGAATTGGATTATTTAAAGGAGATAAAGCAAGACTGAATGCAATATTGTGACGTGTAGAATTAAGTAATAAATATATTGAGGAACAGAAATTTCCTGTTCAAGGTCTGTGTGAGTTTTGATTATTTCAGTGAATCTGTGATTAAACGTAACTCAAGGTCCGTAGAGTTTAAAGATGCATGCATCAAAGTTTGGCATTTACAAATAACCCCTTAATTCAAAGTGATGGTAAATCCATTTCTTCTACAGTCTTGACGCATTAAATTTCTTTATTTTTTTAAATCTTCAAAAGATTGGCAGATAATAAATTTTTTTTGTTAAAAGTTTGCAAAATAGTAATAATTATTGACAAAACCTCGTCAAATAAAGTTCAGTTTTAAAATTTTGTAAACTCCTGATAATGTCATTGATGATGGCGAAATTATTAAACCATCAAGTTAAAAGTTCAGAAAGTTAAATTTAAAATTATTATTTAGTCCCACAGTTGTTCATAAAAGTAATATGTCCTTATCTTACTGATTTTTGTTGTATTAAATTTATTTTTATGGAGGAGGTTGGTGCACGCCATAGCTAGCTCTGGCTATAGCCAGAGGGGTGTTTTGGGGTTTTACCCCTCTTTTTTTGGAAAATTTCTTCAGTTTGTTAAGATTTTTTAGGAAAAAAAATCCCAACCCGCCCCCTAAATTTTTCGTTTCATACAAAAAATTTCAATCTCCCACCTCGAAAAATTTCTGGCTACGCCCCTGGGTTTGAGTGTGAGACTAAAGAGCACTCAAATATGTATTATTTTGTGAAAAGAGAGGAAGGAGCTATGGTGAAAGGATCTTAAAATTTTTAATGAACTGAGAACATCAGTTATCAATTTAATTTCATTGAGTTTAAACATGATTGGAAGTTTGAAATTTTTTATTTTGTATTTATTCTTTGGATGCAAAATTTTATCATTTCCAGTCAATAATGATCAGATATTTTTTCCTGATGAATACAACAAGTTACAAAACAAAAGCAATATTAATAAAGTATTGTTAAATGATCCTAACATCCTCATATTTGACAACATGACTTTAGACTTTTTAATTGACAATAATGAATATGAAAATGGTGAAGACGGTGAATATTTTCAAGGTGATATGATGATGTTGCAAGAACAACTGGATACTATAAATGATACAAGTGATTTATCGATTCGAACTGGAATAATTGGTAAAAGATATCGATGGCCAAAGAATGTAAATGGAAGTGTCATTGTGCCCTATGAAATATCAAGTGAATTCGGTATTTATTAGAAATTAATTTTTTGTTTTTAAGAAAAACTTAATTTTAATATTTCAGACCCTAAGGCCAGAATTCGAATAAAACTAGCTATGAATGACATCGAGATGTGCTCATGCATTGAGTTTAAACAACGAACTAATCAGTCAAATTATATCAAAATCATATCGGGCAGGGGATGTTACTCACACATTGGAAGAATTTACGGTGAACAAAAACTTAGTGTAAAAATCGGTGGATGTCTAACTCACGGTACTATAATACATGAATTGATGCATGCTCTTGGATTTGGTCATATGCATAATCATGAAGACCGAGATAAATTTATTGATATTAATTGGAATAACATTAAGTCTGGTAACGAGCACAATTTTTTAAAAGTCAATTCGCTGTTGTTTAATAATTTTGGAACACCTTATGACTATCACTCTGTCATGCATTACTCATCGAACTCATTTTCAAGCAATGGCGGAAATACAATTGTTTCTAAAAATAATGACTCCAATAAAATTATTGGTCAAAGAACTGGATTAAGCACAGGTGATGCAAAAAGACTTAATGCAATGTATGAATGCTCTGGAACCAAAGATATCTTTAAGATAGCTAAAGCTATTTTAGCAGTTATACGGAGAATATTGGATCAGAAAAAAAGATAAATAAAAATAAAATGAAAATATAATAAAAAATAAAGTTCTGTCTGTCGTTACTAGGAAGACAGTTAATTTTTTTTTTTCGAAGTACAATAACCTTTTCTGAAAATTCGACAATTCTACATAAGTAAGATAATAAATTAACAATAGGTACTTCAAAAAATATACCAAAATGTCAATCTCTAATTTACATAGCTTAACATTGATTAGTTTGAATTTAAATTGAATGAAATTAATGACAAGTTTTTTGGTTCGGATCTGAAAAGGTCCAATAATATCTAGTATAAACTTCATGAAAATAGGGGGGGGGGGGCAAAGCCTCTGGCTTTTATACTAAGGGAACAATTATCAGGTTCTTCTGGGTCCTTATGAAAAACAATGGCTACACCAAATAAAAAAAATTTTTTGAAAAATTTAAATCATCTGTTTGTCAAAAAATATGAACTTAAACAAAAAAAACCCAAATAAATAAGAGATTATTAATCACGAGTCACGTTTGTTCTCGTTTGTTCCTCGAAGTATTTTAATATGTCTTCTTATTTTTAAAATTTGCACCGCAAAAATGATTAATCCTCAGTCTGAGTTCAAATTTGAATGAGTTAATAAAGTGATATTATGAAGTATTTCGTGATTTTTTATTTAATTTGTAAAATTTCATCAACTCCAATTCGTGACGATAGAGTGATATTTCCAGATGAATTAAAGTTTATTCAAGTTGACAATCGAATAGATGATGAAGGGATTGATCAAATAAATTTATTAGATAATCCAAATATTTTAAAGTCAGAAAATGCATCTAAACTGTTACTTAATCAGGAACAAAAAAGTTTTCAAAATCCTGAGAATGGAAAATATTTTCAAGGCGATATAGTATTACTAGATGAGCAGATAGAAATCTTGAATGACTCGAGTGGCTCAGCAGCAAGAACTGGATTATTAAATGTTTTTCGACAGTGGCCAAAAAATATGTATGGAAAGGTGGTGGTTCCTTTTACTATGTCTGATGACTTTCGTAAGTATCATAGCTTTTTACAAAAAAGTTTTCATTGTTATCTATTTGAGTGGTGCAATTGATTCTAACTTAATTGAATCTCAGTGCTTTTAGCTTTAAAAGCTGAGCTCTTACCCGCAATTTACATTTTTGATCCTCAAGGGTGAACTATGTTTCTTGATATGGGACAATTGAAACTTTTTTGACTTCTTTACTAATGACCTTGAAATGAACAATTAACTATTAATGACTTTAACTTAATTCCTAGATCCAGACGAGAAAGCCGTCATCCTTACTGCAATGTACGACATTGAAGTTCACACTTGTATAAAATTTCAATTTCGTACCAATGAGCGTGATTACATCTACATAGTCTCTGAAGATGGATGCTACTCATATATCGGAAGAAAAATTGGTCCTCAAGTAATGAGTCTTCGTCGTGATGATTGCATTTCTCATGGTCATATTCTGCATGAATTGATTCATGCCCTTGGATTTCATCACATGCACAATCATATTGATAGAAATGATTTCGTCACTATTTATCCATACAATATAAAGCCAAACATGATTGATCAATTTATAGTTGGCAATCCAGCAGTGTTTGGGAATTTTGGAACTCCTTACGACTACTATTCAATCATGCATTATGAAGCAAATGCATTTTCTAAAAATGGACAGCTGACTATTGTGCCAAATGATTATAGTTATAGGAATGTTATAGGACAGAGAATTGGAATGAGTTTGGGAGATGTTAGTAGAATTAATGGAATGTATCAATGTATTTAAAATTATTTTCAAAAAAAAATATTATGTATGTGTAGGTGGGTCTAAAAAATGATTTTTTGGGGGTCAAATGTTAAACGATTCGAATTAAAAACAATTAAGCTCAAGCAAGATTAAGAAAATTACAACGAAATATAAATTTATAAATAAATTAGATTAATCATTCTGAGAAACGTTTTACTCTTATCACGTTTTAATTTGTTGCTCTCAGTAAATAAATAAATCTCTGTAAATGTAAATTTTAGTCGCGTTTTGAACTTCAATGAGTGTGAAAGCAAAAAAATGAAGATATTTTTGATTTTTTGGTTTGCATGTAAAGCTTTAACATTTCCAATTATTGAAGATAGAATAATTTTTCCTGATGAATACAAAAAATTAAGCAGTGACTCTGTGGACGAATTTAAAACTAATCAGTTGTATTTGCTAAATGATTCTAATATTCTTGCATCTGACAACATGACATTGGAATTTTTGTTTGATGAAAAAGGATTCAAAAGTCTTGAAGATGGTGAACATTTTCAAGGAGACATGATGCTGCTGGAAGAGCAACTAAATACTTTGAATGATACAAGCGACATGTCAGGTCGAACGGGAATAATTGGTGACAAATATCGATGGCCAAAGAATAATGGAGGAAAAGTTATTGTGCCGTATGAAATATCCGATCAATTTGGTAAGTTTGTAATGTATTTGAAATTTCAAATTATTGACATTTTGAAAAATTCAGAATTTGTAACGGTTTTAAAAAATTTAAATTATTGAAATTTCGAAAAATTCAGAATTTATAATGTATTTGAAATCTAAATTGTTCATGTTTTGAACATTTCAGAATTTGTAACGTATTTAAAATTTAAAATTGTAACGGTTTTAAAAAAATTAAAATTTTTGAATATTTTATTTAATTTTATTTTAGGTTGGATAGATAAATCTCGCATAAAACTAGCCATGAATGCCATTGAAAAATACACATGCATCAACTTCCAAGAACGGGACAATCAAAAAGACTATATTAACATCGTCTCAGGTAATGGATGCTATTCGCATGTTGGAAAAGTTAATGGTGGTCAAAAGGTCAGTCTTAAGATCGGTGGATGTCTAACTCGAGGAATTATCATTCATGAATTAATGCACACACTTGGATTTGATCATATGCATAATCATGCTGACAGAGATGCGTACATAGAAATTAAGTGGAACAATGTTAGACATGGAGCTGAGAGAAATTTCGAAAAAGTGAATTCGAGATTATTCGACAATTTTGGAACACCTTATGACTACTACTCAGTCATGCATTATGGATCAAATTTCTATTCAAAAGATAGAAATCCAACTATGGTGCCAAAAAATTCAGATTTTATAGATGTCATTGGAAATAGAGTTGCATTGAGTTTAGGAGATGCAAAAAGGCTTAATAGAATGTACAAATGCGATGTTCTGAACTCTTCACTTAGTAAAAATATTGTAGATGCTATATTTTGCTTTAAATGTGTATTTCAAAGTAGAGGCAAGCGTGATGTGCGATCTCTTTAGTCTTTTGCTGACATAGATTGTAAATTAATATTAGTTTAGATAAATAAATTTAAGATTAAAGTTTAGAATTGATTTGAAGACTATTCGATTAAGAACTACGCATTAAAGTTTGTAGGGTCATTTTTAAATTATGTCCAATTTTAAGTTAAAGATTCTGTGTGATGCTTTGTGACAATTTCATAAAAATTAATATTTTGGCACACAAATTTTAAAAGCCCAATAAATGAAGTTTTTAATGCACGTCATTTATGAACAACCCCCACACTTAATAGATTTACCTAAAAATTTAATTTCAAAAATATTTTTCAACCTCATCCAAAAAATTTATTCATGCAACGAAGCTCCAGGCCATTTGCCAAAGATCTTTCATTTTCAAAACATTTTCATTAAACAAAGTGAGCAGCACAAAGATATTTTCATGTCCTAAATGTCTCCATTCAACCAGCATTTCATCGTCATTCCACATCTCAAGGATCATGACTGAATGTGAATTTATCACACAAATTATTCACATACACAGCACTTGCTGAGGCCTGTGTGTGCATGCATTTGAAGTAACTTAATTATTGGCACAACTGAATATTCACATACACACACATATAGTTGAGGATGAAAAATGGTTTGAATTTATTTGTGTTTCATCATCTGTGAAAATGGCATAAAAATAGTGAATCCAGGTGTGATAAATTGTGAGGCTGTTTATTGCTGTATTGTTCTGTCATTACACTGCATAAAATACATTTTCATTTAATTAGTAGGAGAGAGATTCGAATGTGTGTCAAATTAAAGCCTCGTATCATCATCATTTTCATCGCTATGATGATAAATTAAATTCTTATTTCTGCCGTGGCTTATTTATGCTGAATCATTATGTTGATGATGTTTTCTGGTATTTTGTTCGAGGAAATTAATTAATTAGTAAATTTAATTTTTTTCTTTTTGTTGGAATTAATTTTGATGAGTGATATGGTATTGATATGTGGAGAGAAGAAGGATAAATCCCTTATAAAGAGTTTCAATTAGGGTTATGTTTAAGTTTGCAGTAAATGTGAGATAAAGCTTAATTAAAATGAATTCAAGATAAATTTGATTTATTTTACATTAATTTTAATAAAATTAAAAATAAATTCTTAAATTTAAAAAATGCGCTTAATGTTTTATAGTTGATAAATTACTTTCTTGCTTACAAAACTTTTTGATTATTTTTCGCACAACTTATTTTTTATTGATATTATAATTGAATTCTCCCTAAAAAACTTTTAATTCTCCTTCAAAACTTTTAAAAATGCGTCATGTTTCTCTTACCAAAATCACTCCCCAACTTATAGCAATTAACTTCCAATTCTTCTACTTTACTTTTTCAATTTTCTCTTTTTCTTTTTCCAAAAAATTAAATTTAATTTTCAATTGATTTCCTTAGCATAACTTAATTAAGAAACTTTTTCTTTTGTAATTCCAGTTTAAAGTTTTCGTATCCGCTCGTGACCAAAAAGGAAAACGTAGCAACCCCAAAAAAACTGAAAATTCTTTTCAAATCTTTTACAAAAGCGACGAATATAGTTCGAAATTCTCTAAAACTTTACATGCTCCTTTCAAATTAATCTATTATTGTTTCGTTATAGCAAAATTCATATGTATGTTTAACTTTGCGGTTATATTTAATAATATATTATACATTAAGTTATTTAAAAATTTAAATCTTGTTTATTTTGTGTCTGTAAGAAAAAAGGAATGTGTCAGGAGGGGAAAAATAAATAAATTGCAAATTAAAAGTGTGGAAGTAAAAAGATATATAGTAATAAAAAAAATTTGATTGTGTTTTTTTTATATAAACGTTATTGAGAATATTTTGTTTTGCTGTATTTTAATTTATTGTATATTTGCATCATCACATTGAGTGAACATTAAGTTACGATGATTTTAGTCGTCACTTAGAATTTGAGATGAAAACATTCGGATTTGAGTTATTTGTCATTATCTGCTTATTAATTGGCATTAAAGGTGAGAAACTCAAAATTATATCAATATTTTCTATTTAATATCATAGTTGAAAATTTTTAACAAAATTATATAAAAAATATATATATATATATATTTGTATTTGGGATTTGGGGCTGTTCACTTATGACGTCCATCAAAATCTTGGATTTTTAGACCCGCCTCAACACTCTGTCACAAAACCCTCATTCAAAAAATTCTATTGTTTAAAACTGTCACACAGCTTCAGACCCCCACCCCCCTAAAAATTGGACATCATAAGTGAACGATCCCTTTTCATATTTAGATTATTTTATTTTATTTTATTTTTTTGTATTATTTTGGTAAAACCCGGTCATTATAAGTTATCGCTCATTTGATTATTATGTAATTAATTTTTTATTCTTTATTTAAAATGATTTAAAAAAGCATCAACATGGAATTTAATTGAGGTTTGTATACCCAATTGAATAAATAAGATTTTTAATTAATAATTTATTTTTAATCTTAGAATGGACCACATTCATGCGGAAAAGTAAAAGTCGCAATTGGCACATCTTATGGTGGTGTCCAAACTACTCATGGCGCTTATCCATGGTAATTTATAAACTAAAAAGTTATTAAACGTATTTAATATTCTTTTATTTAGGAACGCAGCTTTAATTCATTCAAAGAGTAAAGAATTATTCTGTGGAGGGTCCTTGATTTCTAATGATTTGGTTTTAACAGGTGAGTAGATCTAAATTATCAACAAAAACAAAAAAATGTTTTAAAAATATAATTGTAGCTGCGCATTGTATTGAGGGAAAGCACAAACAGCACATTTACACTCGAAGTGATATTTTAGTTGTCTTAGGAGCACATAAACTTTCTGACAGATACGAAGTGGAGGCAACTACTGAATCAGTTAAAGAAATTTATTTGCATCATGAATGGAATCCTTATTCGCCAGCTTATGATGCAGATATTGCGATTTTGGAACTAAGAAGGAAAGTAACTTTGAGTGAATACATTCAGCCTATTTGTATAGCTGTGCCAAACTCTGAAGCAGCATCAAAATTGAAAGGCATAATTGTTGGTTTTGGAAAGAGTGAGCATACAGATTATAACAAACCAGAAAATATTGCTCGAAAAATTCCATCACCAATTCATAGCTATGAATTTTGTGTCAATAGCACCGATCACAATGATCTTGTAACTCATCGAACATTTTGTGGAGGCTATGCAAACGGAACAAGTGTATGTGTGGGTGATAGTGGAAGTGGGTTAATTGTCGAGCACAATGGATTATATTATCTACGCGGAATTGTTTCCTCATCGATTTCTGACCCTACAATCGGATGCAATATTTCTTCATATTCAATTCTAACTGATGTTTTGGAATTTCACAGTTGGATAACAACTGGAAAGGATGAGAAAACACTAACACAGGATCTAATTGAAGAAAATAGAAGATGTAAAGTTGAAAATTTAGAGCTTTTAGAAAAAATTGCAGAACTTGAAATGCATACCACAACAACAGAGATACCGAAGTGAGTTTTTAAAAATTTAACTATAAAAATCAAAAATACGCGCCGCTCTATTACTTTCCTTAGAATCATACTAAATTTATAATATTTTTTATAGCGTTTCAGAGGAATTGACTTGTTATGATAGTAAAGGTTTAGTAAGAGATTGCAGAATAAGTGACTTTAGTAAGAAAGAAACTATTATTTAAAGAAAATCAAATTTTGATCTTAAATTATTTTGCCAATAGAATGTAAAGAATATGAAGGTTTAACTCAAAAGTTCAGCTTTACTGGACTATCAAGGAGGAAAACATTAACAAACAAATGTCAACACAAAGCTGTCCCGTTAATAGTGAGTAAGTGTTAAAGAATTTAGAAGTAAGTGTTAAAGAATTTAGAGCTTAGAAGAAAGGTTTCAGGACAGTCTGAATATTTGTGATTAAAAAAATTACAAAAGTCCTCGTGTTTTATATCGAGGGACTTCAGCGCATTTTTGACGCAGTGATTAGTAATTGATTTAATAGAAAAGATGCTCGAGTTTTAAATCTCTATTGCTGTTTCTCTAATCTTAATACATTTATAAAAAGTTTAAAAATCGGTTTACATAATATTCTATGCAAAAGAAGGTTTTATGATTTTAAGATTTTTTGAAGTTCAAAATTTTGCGTTAGAAAAAAAATAAACTTCTGAACGCACCCATGTTTTCTTGTATGAAAAAATTAAAAATTGATTAATTAAGGTATTTAAACATGTATTTAAGACTTATAAATACATTTGCCCACCTCTACTCGATGAAACGAAGCTAATGAAACAAACCCGAGCTCTTTACGATGTCTAGATCAAAATTTAATACCTCTCTCTGAAGTGTATGATTGAGCACCTTTTTGAAAACAAGTTTCCAAAAATTCTAGCCATGGCAAAAACCCCACAAGAGTGGATGATCACTACTTGTATCAAAATACTAATTAATGTTTTACAGATGGAGTAAAGGCAAGAAGATTTGAATTTCCGCATCATGCAATTTTGGGTAACGAGGATATAAGAACTGGAGAGATTAAGTGGCCTTGCAGTGGTTCTTTGATTTCTTCTAATTTTATTTTAACTGGTAAAATTTTTTGAATTCACTTTAATTAAGACTTTAAAATTTTAATTAATAAATCTTTAAAACTTAGCTGCACAGTGTAGTATTAACGAATACCTAGGTAAAGTCAAACTTGCTAAAATAGGAATGAATAACGTGTTGCAATCAGATGAAAGAGTTCATATTTATGGAATTGAAGAAGTATTTCGGCATCCTAATCATAAGCCAAGTTCCTACATCAACGATATTGCTCTCCTAAAATTAAATGAAACCGTAACATTCAGTGAATATTTGTATCCAATTTGCTTGCCTACTAGAGAGAATGAAGATCAAAAAGCAGTTTTTACTGGTTTTGGAAGCACTGGAAATGGAGAAGAATCTTCAAATGACTTATTAAAAATTACTTTGGATAAGTATTCTAATTCTGAAACTCGAGATTTATTTGAAGGCTTTTGGAAAGATGGCTTTGAAGATCTTGTATTATTTTTCGGTAATCATACTGGAGCTGCAGGACCCTGCAAAGTAAGGACATCAATTCTAAAAATATATCAAAAAATTTATTTTTGATTTACGTGATAGGGAGATGGAGGCGGACCACTACAAGTTGCAAATGATGATTTTGCAAAATGCACATATACAATAATTGGAATTAATACTTTTGGTCCTAGTAATTGTAATCTGATTGCAGTGCCTAGTAAGTGTTCATGAACGGTTTTTTTATTATTTCATTGAAATTATTGTGCTTAATTTTTTTTTAGATGGTTATACAAATATTTATAAATACCTCGAATGGATTGAAGAAGTTGTTTGGAATGAAAAGAAACAAATCCCATTAGAAAAAAATGATTATAATGATTTTAAACCAAATTCATTAGCAAATAAGGAGTTGATTTGGAATTAAAATTGTCAAAAAAACTTAAAAAATTATATTTTTGTAGATTTTTGTAATAATTGATGAAAAGTAATCACAACTAATTAATAGAGACAGATAAATTTCGCATCTATTTTTTGGAATTTTTGCATCTATTGCCACAAAAAGCCGAAATTTCGCAACTATTTTGTAAATGCAAAATTTGTCTGTCTCTAATTATAAATTTTTGCTAAAAACTGAAAATTTCATATTTTGCATTTTTTAAAAAATTTGGAAATTTCGCATCTATTGCCATAAAAAGGCTAAATTTCGCAACTATTTCGTAAATGCGAAATTTATCTGTCTCTAATTACTAATTAATAATCAAGGTACTGATTATTGTTTTTTTTTTGCTTGTTAAATAGATGGGTTTACAAATGTTTATAAATTTATCGAAGGAGTTGTTTGACGAAATGAAAATATTTCTCAGCATTATCCTTACTTATCTTTTAATTATTGAGCAAGAATATTAATTGTACAATCTGAAATTCGTGTTTGTCGTGCTAAAATCCAGATTCTTTATACAATAAGGCATCTTCGCTCTTTTTGAATTTCTCTTTCATGTTCATGAATTTCGAAAAAATTATATACATCCAAGATTTGCGGGTAAATGATGACGAAGATTATGAACAAAAAATATTTTTTTGGAAGTGAATTGAAGTCATTTGAAATTATATTTTCTCTCTTTCCTTCCTTCCTTTAAACGGAACTGAGGATGCTTTTTGGGCTTTTATGAGCGGTTCAGTGAATCTTTTCCCTCTGAATAGATTTGAATGTTGAATCTTCATTAAAGGAAAGACGAATGGGTGATGTTTGAGATTAAGAGATATTTGATTTTGTTGTGTAGCTTTTAAGGAAAATATTTGGAAAATGTGGAGGTTGAAGGTTGGAATTTTTTAAACCTTTCAATGCTTTGAGTACTATGAGATTAATGAGTTTGAAGTTTTGTTGATTTTGATTATATTTTTTTTGGGTTACTTAATAATTAGAATGTAAACATGAAGAATTTTTTTGAAGATAAAAAAGTTGTCAGCCCCTCTAAAAATTTAAAATTATTTTTAAAAAAATTTGCCGGTTTTGAAAATTCAAATTCTAATAAAATTTTTTAAGGGTCAAAGTTTAAAGGAATTCAAATGAAATTGAAAAGCTTCCTCTTATCCTCAATTTAAATAGTCAAAATTTCATTTGCCCATACAAATTTCAAATTTTTAAATTTAATGAAAATTTGTCATACGTTTCGATTTCAATAAGATTTTTCTGGAACAAAAAAAAATGTTCAAATCGAGGAACCTCTGTACATTCTATTTTAAAAAATTCAAAAAAACTTGAGTTAGAACTTCAAAACCTCAAAACTCTTTATCAGCATGGAAGTCTTCAAATCCCAGCCAATAAACTCCCCAACTATTCAAATTGCAAATCATTTACATCCTGAATAAGAAAAAAAAGAAAGGGAAAAGCAGCATAAAGGAAAGGAATACAATAAACTAAAAGAAAAAGAATCGCACGATGAAGAAGCTGAAAAGGATCAATAAGAAAAGAAAAAGAAAATGTAAAATGTTGAAATTTATTTTTATATCCTTTCACAATCGTAGTCAATACGCTAAACCAACTCTTTATTCAGGTAACAAAAATAGAATTTTTATATCCACAAAAGAATGAAAGTGATCCCCAGAAGAGGATAAAAATGTCTGAATTTGTATTATCCTAGAGTATTCATCCATGGATCTATGATTCTATAAATTTTTTACATATTTTTTGAGTCATTTTATTTTACAAATTTTTAGCGCATTTCTCAAAATTTTAAATTTTTTTTGACTGTTAAATTTTTAAACTTTTTCATGTTTTTTTTAATTGAGATTTATTTAAATTTCTTTGGAATTAAACATTTCAAATATTTTTTAACCGTTATAAATTCAAAAATTACTTTCCAATCGAGAAATACACGCATGACCACATCTCCACATTAGTTTTATTTTACAACCATAATCGATTCAAACGAGTTATAAGGCAACCTAGGAGGCTGATTAAAATAAATTATTCAAATTATGCGTAACGAAATTATGCAATTGGGAGAAATTTTTCAATAGAAAATTATGCAAAAAAAAAAATCATCAATTTGAATCTAACTTCATTGAATTTTTATGAGGATTCAGTTTGGATATCAATAGATAGACATTTAATTTCAAATTATATTTTAATTAAATTTAATTGTTTGGAATTTTTTTTATACAATCGATATTGATTATTTAGCATTAAATGCATTTGGAAATAAAATTAAAATTTTAGTTGGTTTTGTGCTGTTATGCGGACGTTTAGCAAAAAATGATTTTGGTAAGGGGTCGTTCGTAAAATTTGTAACGCGAAAATTGGTCATTTTGACCCCCTTCCCTTGATCGTAAGAAAATTTGTACGGGATCTTGAGAAACTTTTTATGGAGCGTGACAAATCTTAGAACCTCTCCCTAAGTGTTACGAATTTTACGAACAACCCCTAAAATTCAATTCTTATTTTAACCTTAATTTAATAGAACTATAGTTCAGTGAGTTCAAAACTGTGTATCGCGACACTCAAGTATGTCGCCAAATAGTTCTGAAAATGCTATGAACCGCATGACAAATGTAGCTAGAGTACACTAAGGGAGAAACTTCTAACAACCATTCTACATTATTTTATAAATGATGCACTTCATTTATAACCTGTTTTCTTTGTGTCCATGTTTTGACATTGTGATTAGTTTTTATGACTCTATAAAGTGCATAGGTTAAAATGACAATTAGTATTAAAATTATGGTTATTCCGATAGGATTGTAATACACTTTTGATGCTTCTTTTTCTTGTGTTTCTGTTGTAGGTTCTTGTGTTGAAGATTCTTGTATCGAAGTAAATAATTTTGTGGTAATTGTTGGTTTGATTGTTGTTGTAGTGGATTGAGTTGGGAAATTTTGTATACAATATGGTTCTCTACTTGGTTCAGATGATATGTAGTTAATGTTTAGAGTATAATTTCTAATGCAGGCACAGAGACCAATTGGTTTTTTATAATTATTGTTGGATCCAAGTTCTACGCATATGGTGTTTGTTGGACATGTTTTAACTCCTGCAATTTCCGTTTCTGGATTACACACAATAAACTTTTTCTCACCACACCCACAACAAATCAAAATTGAGAAAATTAGAAGCACAAAAATATTTAAAACATTCTGCATTATCAGTCAATTTTATTCCAGCACTTCTTATTACAATTTTATTACTGATTGCTCATTTGATTAACAAAACGTAAATCAACAAGTCTAATTAATAAGTAATCTTAAAACTCTCAAGAGAGAATCGTCTTTAATATTCAAACATCATAAACATCATTTTCATGTACTTCTTTTGTCACAAACACACAAAAAAAGAGCTGAGCATCCACAAAACCAATTTAATTTCTCATTTACTCAACAATTGACTTCTTCATTTTCATTTTGTGTGTGTGTGTATTGTGATGATATGCGGCGGTAGATGCGAGAACTTTAAATGATTTTTTTTTTTGTGCTCAGCTTTTAGTTTAGTCGCCTTATCGCACTCGAACAATTCATTCACATTACCGTAAGTTTTAAAGCAGTGAATTTAAAGTAAGAGAAATGATTTTGAGGGGGAAACTTTATCAGATTTTTTTGTATATTAGAATGTTTTGGTTTGAAGCTATTTTTTGAAAGTTTTTAGATGTAGTTTTAGTAGGTTTTAGTTCTTGGAATTGTTTAGTTTTCAAATTTGAACTTTTTAAAGGTACTAGCATAATTTTGCAAAACAATACACAAAATTATAAATAAATTTAGAAACTTTTTGTTCAAAAATGATTTAAATATTTACATTTTTGCTTGAACCAAAATTCCAAGAAATGGCGGGAAAATTAATAGCAAAAATTCAACCTTATGAAAAAATAACGTAAAATTGATCTCTAATTCACATTCCTATGATTTTAGAAACTTTCCTCAAGCAATAACAAGTACAAATCTCAACCAGCATAAATTAACCATTAAAACATAAAAATGGAAAAGTGGAATGGAAAAACAGCAATTGTGACGGGTGGATCATCAGGAATCGGTGCAGCAGTAGCATCAGAATTACTATGCAATGGCATGACCGTAATCAACTTGGATAAAATTATAGATGAAGCAAAGGTTGTAGAAATAAACAATAAGATGTCGTCCACGACTGGAGGTGGAAAGTTGTATGCAAACAAATGTGACATATCAGATATGAAGTCCCTCAAGGAGACATTCAAATGGATTGAAGAGACATTCTCATCTGTGAATGTTCTCGTAAATTGTGCAGGTCTTGGACATAATATACCCGTATTAAGTGACAGAGATGATGCAACGGAGAAGATAAATGACACGATTGATGTGAATTTTACTGCTTGTGTTCATGTTACACGTGAAGCTGTAAGATTGATTAAAAAGTCTGAAGATTATGGAATGATTATTAATGTTGCATCCGTTTTTGGACACATTATTCCATTTCCAATTGTTGGTAATGTTTATGCAGCGACTAAATTTGCTGTTCGTGCATTTTCTGAGATTATACGACAGGAATTAATTATCAGCGGATGTGAAAAAATTAAAATATCCAACGTTAGTCCAGGAACTGTGAAGACAAATGTGAGAAAATATATTTCTGCTGGCAGTGCTCATTAACATTTAATTAACTTAATTTTTTGTAGGTGCGAGTGACTGGTGGGTGGGAAAATGTAGAAGAATTTTACAAAAACCGACCATACTTAGAGCCAAAGGAAATCGGAAGTGCAGTTTTATATTTGCTGAGCACGCCTTACAATGTTAATGTCACTGAACTTACCATTCGTCCAGTTGGAGAGAAATTCTAAATGACTTACTGTCAGCTGTGTTTTGATTTTAATATTGACCCCCCAGAGTCTTTCTTTAAAGTATGAACTTTGAACTCAAAACATTGTTATCAGAAATAAAAAATGAATATTTGTACCTCAAGCAGTTAATCGTGAATGACTACGATTGTCTTATCTCTTTTTGGAAATTTGAATTTTAGGGTAAAGTAAGTGGCATAGAAGCCTGCATAGAAGCTACTACAAGCAATTTGAAAGATGACGTATTATGAAACGGACAGTATTTAATTTGCAGTTTCTTATCACTTCACTATGGGGCAAAATTAAAAAAAAGTGGGAGTTCACTTTGAAAAAGGGACTTTTCCGAACCACAACTTTTTAGTGATTGTTTCTTATAGAGGACATAAAAACTAACTTACATGCCAAATTTCAGGACATTTGGTGCTGTTTCATTGATTTTAGAGCGGTTTGAAGTTGAAAAACAGCGAAAAATCAGATTTTTTCATGTCATATTCAAACTGAAAGTTGCGCATGAAAATTAAAGCTAATGAAAAACGGTTTTCAGTCTCTAATAGCAGTATATAAGAGCTTTATTTTGATATGCCACAAGACTTATAACTTTTAGTTTTGGTACCGCTACAGCAAGAATTGTATGAAAATTCATGGAAAAAAAACTTCAAACGTGCCGCAAGTGTCTAGATCGCCGAGTAGGGGGATAAACCATATATCACCATGTAGCCCTTATATTCTAGTTTCCAAAAATGTATAAACATTGGCTGAACATATGCCCCAGAAAAAAGTTATTCGCGTTTTTGTGAGGAGTGGATTATTTTGGCAAAACCAATTTTTTCTTAAAAATTTTTAATACAAATGTAAATTGAATTGTTTTTGGTGTTTTTCTATCAATAATAATATTTAAAAGTAAGTTGTGAAGAAAGTTTTTCAAAAAGTCAAAAATTCTCCGAGATATGGGGTATATTTGTTTTCCTGCGACTTGGCACCTTATGTCATTACTCAAATGACTACTGCTCCTACATAACTTAATATTTTTTATTTTTGTTTTCGGATTATTATAGCTTAATATTGTACCTTTCTAAGGATATATAATACTTAGTAGTTAGACTTCATCTTGGTCATGAACAAGGCTGTTGATTTTGACCTAACTTGACTGACGCCAAAGTGAAAAATGTGATTTTTAAAAATAACACTTTGAATGAAAATTATGCATTGGTTTTTGGTTTTTTATGTTGATTTATGTTATTTATGACCGCAGAATCTCAAAAATTGAGATTTGAGTACTTTTTGGCACCTCAGGTAAGAATTATGTACAGGACCCTAAAAGTTTATTCCAAATCTATTAATTTCAGTTTAAAAACATTTTTAAGACTTTTTTTGATAGATAATTAATATTTGAGGTAATTTAAGTCAAAAAACATTGATATTTAGTAATTTGTGCTGAAAATTTTCAGTTTTTAATAATCTGTTTGAGGAAGGTCATTTTTGGTCACAATCAATCCACTCTTGTGGCATATGTAACCAACTTTACTACAAGTATTATACATCATTTTAAAGATATTATATTCAGCTAGCAATATCTGAAAACAGAATCCGAAAATATTGATCCACAAAAAAGTTACAGCCATTTGAGTGATCAATAGGGCATCAAAACCCTCATACAGCATAGGTAAAAATACAAAAACTTAAAATTTTAGACCAAATCTCAACAAAAAGTGTTGAAAATTTATTTAAACATTGTTATAAGCACTAAAAAGCTTTCAAACATCATATTTGGGTTGAAATTTTAAGTTTTTGTATTTTTACCTATGCTGTATGAGGGTTTTGATGCCCTATTGATCACTCAAATGGCTGTAACTTTTTTGTGGATCAATATTTTCGGATTCTGTTTTCAGATATTGCTAGCTGAATATAATATCTTTAAAATGATGTATAATACTTGTAGTAAAGTTGGTTACATATGCCACAAGAGTGGATTGATTGTGACCAAAAATGACCTTCCTCAAACAGATTATTAAAAACTGAAAATTTTCAGCACAAATTACTAAATATCAATGTTTTTTGACTTAAATTACCTCAAATATTAATTATCTATCAAAAAAAGTCTTAAAAATGTTTTTAAACTGAAATTAATAGATTTGGAATAAACTTTAGGGTCCTGTACATAATTCTTACCTGAGGTGCCAAAAAGTACTCAAATCTCAATTTTTGAGATTCTGCGGTCATAAATAACATAAATCAACATAAAAAACCAAAAACCAATGCATAATTTTCATTCAAAGTGTTATTTTTAAAAATCACATTTTTCACTTTGGCGTCAGTCAAGTTAGGTCAAAATCAACAGCCTTGTTCATGACCAAGATGAAGTCTAACTACTAAGTATTATATATCCTTAGAAAGGTACAATATTAAGCTATAATAATCCGAAAACAAAAATAAAAAATATTAAGTTATGTAGGAGCAGTAGTCATTTGAGTAATGACATAAGGTGCCAAGTCGCAGGAAAACAAATATACCCCATATCTCGGAGAATTTTTGACTTTTTGAAAACTTTCTTCACAACTTACTTTTAAATATTATTATTGATAGAAAAACACCAAAAACAATTCAATTTACATTTGTATTAAAAATTTTTAAGAAAAAATTGGTTTTGCCAAAATAATCCACTCCTCACAAAAACGCGAATAACTTTTTTCTGGGGCATATGTTCAGCCAATGTTTATACATTTTTGGAAACTAGAATATAAGGGCTACATGGTGATATATGGTTTATCCCCCCCTACTCGGCGATCTAGACACTTGCGGCACGTTTGAAGTTTTTTTCCATGAATTTTCATACAATTCTTGCTGTAGCGGTACCAAAACTAAAAGTTATAAGTCTTGTGGCATATCAAAATAAAGCTCTTATATACTGCTATTAGAGACTGAAAACCGTTTTTCATTAGCTTTAATTTTCATGCGCAACTTTCAGTTTGAATATGACATGAAAAAATCTGATTTTTCGCTGTTTTTCAACTTCAAACCGCTCTAAAATCAATGAAACAGCACCAAATGACCTGAAATTTGGCATGTAAGTTAGTTTTTATGTCCTCTATAAGAAACAATCACTAAAAAGTTGTGGTTCGGAAAAGTCCCTTTTTCAAAGTGAACTCCCACTTTTTTTTAATTTTGCCCCATAGTGCACTTCTCACTAGGATTATTATCCAATATTGTTCCTAAATGTGAGATCTAACCCTAGCACAAATTTTGTATATCAACAGCAAATGCCTCATCACATTTCTTTCAGTGTCTTATCTCATTCAAACTCTTAGTAAATTATTTTATTTATAAACAGAAGCTGATAACTATTAGAAAGTCTTCATAGATAGGTCATTTATATTTATTTACTTTTTTTGATTAAATTTAACCCGATTTTCAGACTACAAAAATAGGAATATCGACTTAAGAAAATTTGATTTAATTATAAGATTATCTGCAATATTTAAATTTTACAATTTAATTCAAAATTCATCCTCATTTAAATTTCCATGAACCCATTAAAGGCTTACACGTGCCAAATTTAAAATATTCAAATTAACTTATCTCTAACAAAATTGACGAGTAGCGGCTTATCAGGTTGTATAACTGCTGCTTTTGAGCTCACATTAATTTCAGATGGTGTTGATGGCGAGGCTTCAAGTCGATATTCTCTCAAAATTTTCACAAGCATTGTTTTCATTTGTACGTATGCAAACCTTTCACCGATGCAGATTCTGTTACCTGCTCCAAAGCCTTTAAATGAGTCAAAATAAAATTTGTCTACCAAATCAGCTCAAAAGATAGAATTGAGTATAACCCCTATAACTCACCAATAAATGAACACTGTGGTAAATTTTGCTTATTCTCCGGTCCAAATCTATCAGGATCAAACTTCATTGGATCAGGATAAAATTTCTCATCACGATGAAGTGGAAATGCTGGCATATACAACTGCATCTTATATGGAATTCTAAAACTAGAATAAGGTTCAAGTGAATATCCATTTGGATCTGTACATTCACGATCAATCCACGGTACAACTGGATATAATCGAATCGCTTCAAGAAGCACTTGAAACAAATATGGAGTTTCGTTCATGATGCCATCATAAGTGATTTCACCATTGTGATTTTGGAGCATTTCTTTAATTTCAGCACGAACTCGTTCTTGAATGTGGGGATTTCTAACTAGCTCGTAGATAGCAAATGATGATGAGGAACTTGAGGTTTCAAAACCAGCTGGAATAGAAAATTTTTAAGGAGGTTAGAACCAAGAGTATAAAGTAGCATGCCCCTACCCAAAAATTCAATTTCAAACTCACCAATAAAGAACACAGCAGCTTGAGCATACAGCACATTATCATGTATAGGTTTACCATCAACATCACGAATGTCCGTTTTCTTCAATTCATTTAAAATGTCAATCAAGTCGTGTCGGACTTCACCAGTCTTTTCCCTCTCCTTCATAACATGCTTGACATTTGTTCGAATGAAATCAGAACTCTCATCGTCGAATCGCTTATAGCCAAGATATGGGACAATTTCGGGTCGTGTTGCTTGCAAGAATCTTCCCAAACCACTAATAAAGCTGAATGTGTAGAGTCGCTTACCGACTTGTCTGAAACCACTATCAGGATTTTCCAATGTATTTGCTTTTAATCCGTATGCAGTTGATGCAATGACATCAGTTGTATACATCGCTGCCATTTCTCGCACATTCATTTCTATTTTATCACTGTTTTCAGGAATCTTTTTATCAATGTAGTTTATTAAATCTGTACTCAATGTATCCATAATATAAAACATTTTCTTCAGCTTTCCGCTCGAGAAAAATGGCGTTACTTTCTCACGTAGATTCTTCCAGAGTGGATTTTTCAGGAAGATTAAATTGTATTTTCCCAATGGATCAGCATCATCTGAGGGTGGAAAAAAATAATAAATGAAAATGAGAAAATAAATTTATGTGATTTTTATACAGCTTTAATAGAGTACGATACAGGATGTGTTTGTTTGTTTGTCAATAAAGTGGGAGATAGAAGACATACAAATGTGAAAATTTAAGTGCGGTGAAAAATATTATTAGAAATAAGGAAGAGATGGATTGTATGTGTATGTATCGAAATTTATATTAGAAATTATTTTGGGTTGTTTCTCAAGGCTGTTCGTTAGTACATCACGCTGTACAGGGGTACTCGGTTTGAACAGCTATTTTGTTCCAGAATAATTTTATTCAAAATTTTGACAATTTAAATAGAGGACCCCCCAGAATTCCTAAAACATCACGCTTTTAGACAAATCCCTGAATTTTCATGTAATTTCATCCAATACTCACAAGAAGCTGTCACACGATTACTAAAGCTATTAAAATCCTTAATCATAATCCTCTTAATCAGCTCTGGATCCTTTATCACCAATGCAGGTCGTTGAAATATATAAAATCCAAAAAATGGAACATCTTTAACTTCTGGTCGCGTATACAATCTCAAAACATTCTCAAAGAATCCACATTTTTTCAAAAGTGCATCACTTAAGCCTCCAAGGAGAACATTTGTCTGTACATATGGAATATTGTGACGTTTAAAGTACGTTTGCTGCCAATAAAACCACAGTATGACAAAAACGAAGATTAATGCGATTGGAATCAAGACACCCATCGTCTTAGAATGTTGATTATGAACTAAAAAATTAAAATGAGTTTTAAGTAACTGATTGAGAATTAATGAGAGAATTGTGAGAATTTTTAAGTTCTTATCTACGTATTAATAGTAGAACTCAAGAGTCAGATACTTTTGGCACAATTTAGAGCGTATATGCAGTTTCTGAATTATTAAATAAGATATGTCAATCGACTTGTCACTAAAATCATTTAGTTGACCTTAATAATACTTAATCAAATTGAAATTTTCCATTGACATGAACTCAATTATCAACTACAACTACAAAATTCGATACTAATTCAATAATCATTGAACTGAAACTCATTAATTTATTTTGGCACATAATAATGCAACATGATACTGATCTGTGACATGTCAACAGCTATCAAGAGCTCTTTCGATAAGCGCTCTTATCAAATTTTCAATCTAAAATTAATTAACATTAAAATGATTTTGTCAATTTATGCTTCAAATATTTTTAACAAAAAGCTCATTCATCATCCGGATAACAGTCAGTCTTTGCTGTACATCAATATACAAGATCTCAATGACATAAAAAATACTCATCATTCTCGTGTCAAAAGAGGTGTTGTATATTTTGGATTGAATGAAAATGTTTTAGCAGAAATAGCAACAACAAAGTGATAAGCTTGATAGAGTAGATTTTAGCTTGTTTTTAAGTCGGGTTTGTGTGTATTTTGGGTTGTTTGGGAAAGTTTTGAGCGATTTTTTTATGTAATTTGATTAAAATTTTGAAATATTTAAGTAAACTAAATTTCGCTTTTATTTTCTACAATAATAAGATAATTCTCTCTAGTTAATTAAAACTTACAGAGCAGTTGTTGATAATTAAGTCTAATAATTAAAACAAAGTTAATTTTGATGACATTTTTCACAAGTTTAAAAAATAAGGAAAAATCCACAATGGTCTGAAATCGAAAAATATGTTCAAAAATACAAAAAAGTCATGTTTTTTAAACCTGATCTTTTAAATGCACGATTATAAAACATAAACTGACGCATCTTCTGTGAAAATATCAGCCGTCTAATCGTTGTCTAACTCTGTCAATCATTAATGAAAGTCACGAAAATTTTGTCTACAAAAACACCATGAAAAAGTTTTATAATAATTTTCCACTTTCTATCGTTTGATACATGTTCTAATTACTGTCAATACATTAATTAATACTCAAATTTTATGTTGAAGCTTATAAAACATTAGCCAAATGCTTAATCATTAGGGAAAATGCATTAGAATTTTTGAAAATTTCCAAAACTTTAAATGCTCATAAGTTAAAAAGGGGTTTCCGAGGGTCTCCGAAACCTACCAGAATCCAAAGATTGAGTCTTTATTTACCTTCTAATCATGCTCTTGTAACCTTCTTTTACCTCCTTTTCCAGAAATTCGCATTTTAATTTCACTTGTTTTCCCATACAAATTTGTTTACAAAAATTTTTGATACATTTTTAACAAAAAATCATATTTACACTTAATATTATAGGCTGATTTTTTCAGGAGTGTATAATCAAATCATAATAAAGCTATTAAAACTATCAAAATAAAGAAAATCGACAAAAACTTTTGAACCTCTAAATTTTCCCCTAAAATGTATTTTTGAACAATTTTTTCGATTTCGGACCATTGTGAAATCACAACAAAATAAAAGGGAAAATCAGCTACGATTCTTAACTAAAACAATTCAAATAAAATTTGACCGTTATTGAGAAAATAAACAATTGTGTAGATTATTTAACTACTAATTGACTAAAATTGTGGTCAAATAAATTTGAAATCATCATAAATACAAATCAGCATCCAAAACTTCCTCATTTTCATTCATCCACCTAAAAAGATCTCATCCCTCAACTGCCAAAAAACGAGCAAATAGTGAAAAATTCTTTTATATTCACAAGCCAAAGAAAAATACAACATCTAAACCGTTTTGACAAAAAAGTGACTAAAGTCATTTGGAGCAGTAAGAACGAGATGCTAAAAGCTTTCGTCATGTACAAAGCTGAAATTTTAAATTAAAATTAAATCGTCATATCTTTCTACATTCACGAATTTCTTTTCTTCTTTCATCTCCATAACTTGAAATTATGAACGATGAAGATGAGAATGCATTCAAGTGCATTCAATCTGTGCGCTCAATTCTGAGTCTAGACCAGTGGTGTAGCTAGGAGGAAGGGGGTGATTGATTGGGTGAGTTTTCACTCGTTTCACTGACAAATTTCTTTAATTTAATAGGGTTCTTCGTGAAAAAACGCCACTAGACTTTGGGGTGTCATCATAAAACCATGCACAACATACGTTTCGTAGAATTTTAGGTTAGTCTAATTAGTGTGCCGCGGCACCCCTGTTGCCCATACCTATTATAAACTCCGCTTATCTACCAACAAATATTTCTAACCAAAATTAAATTTCATGCTTGAAGGCTCAGAATTGATGGACTACCAAAAATGTTCATACTCGAAAATATTTTAAATAAATCATGACTAACATAATCAATAAAAAGAAAAATTTTTGAGTATCAAGAAAAACACTGAAACTCATCTAATCATCTATTCATGGCACAATGATAAGCCAATCCTTTTCATCATCCTTAACATCAATAAAAAGAAAATTCACAATCATTGACTCACTTCATTATATCTCTTCTTATCCCCATTTAAATATAAGTTTTTTTTTTGATATTACTCAACAACAGAAGCTTGACGTAAAGGCATTGTAAATCATCAGAGAAATGTACGCAGTGCAATTAGATAAGGCGCGATACTTTGTAGATAAAAATGCGCAAAAAACATTTCCGTGTTATCTTTTGTTTGATGTTTGTGCAGACAAATTATGCAAGTTTTTGTCATTATTTTTGGCTGTAATTACGGTTGGTGATAAGAAATAGATTCGTGACTAAATCGTGATTCATATTGAACTTTAAATGTGTTTTTATCGGTTTTTATACTTGGGGGGTTGCGATTTGAATAATTGTGTGGTTCCTGAAAAAAATACTCAAATCAAAACGTATGGAAAATGACAGTTAAAAAATTTGAATCTTTGTATGGAGAATGTCATTTACTCAAATCGAGGACCCCCAGTATTCCTCAAAAATAACCCAAAGCAAATCAAATCTTTCAAAACAACACAAGCGAACATAAATGGCAATCCAGTTTTTTATCCATTTAAAAATAAATAAATAAAATAAATCACATCATAACTCCATAAATTCCCTTTCATCTCCAAAAAATAAATAAATAAATTCTTAAGAACTCGGCTCAATCAGAATTTACGATATCTTCAAATAACTCCCAAAGGAAAGAAAAACAACAATCGATCCATTTTCTCAAGATTTTTCTCTCTCTCAGCCTAAAAATGGAATTTTTGCCTGTTTACATGAAATTTCATGAATATTTTAACAACCTCAAGATTCAAAGATGAATAAGAAATGATTATTGATACAGCTGCTGACTAATTTTTGTTCTTGCTTGTGAATTGTTGGATGTATTTTAGGAAAGTTTGAAAGTTTCTTTGGGAGACATGGAAAGGCTAATTTGAGTTGATTGGGGTTAGGTTCATAATTGCTATAAGGGATCTTTCACTCATTACGTCCGATTCTTATGGGGAGAAGAGTTCTGAGGCTGCGTGATAGTTTTAAAGTGAATGAAGATTTCGGGACAGAGGTGGGAAGATGGGTCTGAAAATCCATGTTTTTGATGGACGTCATAATTGAATGATCCCTTATCCATAATTAATACAAAAGTATTCCTAGACATTTAATTTGATAATAAATCATAGATGTTGGAGTTGAATTGAATTTTGGACGAATTTTACAAAAACTTATTATTTTTTGTATGAAATCTTATACTTCACAAGGGAAATCAGAAACATTTACCACACAGTGCTGATCAGAGGCGTAGCCAGGAATTTTTTTGTGGGGAGGGGGGAATTGCTACTTTTTGAGGTTTTTTTTAAAATTCAATAATATCTAGTATAAACTTCGCGAAAATAGGGGGGTTTTGACCCCCAAACCCCTCCCCCCCCTAATAATTTTCTTAACCCTCTAAATAAATACATTCAGATGTTGACCTTGAAAAATCTTCACACATTCGTTCCAGCAAATGAGATTAAAATTAAAATATCTTCAATTAAGTTCGAGTGTAAGTCTGCAATTGTTTTAATATCCTTTTGAAATTCTAACACTCAAGAAAAGATTTTAATTAAATTATGCCTTAAAGGTACTTAAATCGATAGCAAATCAATTGAAAATGTTCAAACTGAAAATTCGAGTTAAAATAAAAAAACTTAATTTAATTTTTAATGCAATTAAGAGATTCAGAATGTCTTAGAAACTGAATCGAATTAAGTCTTTAAAAACAAAGAATTTTATTTTAAATTATTCAGAACAATTTCCGTCCGAAAAACTTCATTTTCATTTATTCATTTATGTTTTGTTTTAATCTCAACTTACTTTAACAGCTCAATTTAATAATGCCTTTATGGACATGAAAATAAAATTTTGTTATTATTGCTGTAATGTCATCATCATTCTCATTGTCATTTCCATTATAAGTAATTATGTTTAAAGACTTTACATGCCTTTTGTGCTGTTTTTTGTATGTTGACTCTTGAGTGTTCGTGTTTATATGATTATTTACTTTTATAAATATGTCGAGTAATGGTTTGTTTGGGGGTATTTTTTGAAATTGAAAGTCATTTTTGGCTACTTAAAACTAACAAACACTAGAAATATAGATTTCAATTGATATAAAAAAAAGTCGAATTTCAAAGGATCGATTAATTTCGAATCTTGAAAAGCCGCTAGAAATATAAAAAACTTTTAAATTTATGTTATACTTTAATTAAATGAATTAAAAAATTTTAATTTAATTCTTAAAACTAACAGCCATTTAAAATTTAAAATTGAAATCATTGAAAAACTTAAACAAATAAAAATTGTTAAATTTGAATCTGAAAGAACAGTTAAAAATCCTCTAGGGGCTGTTCACAAAGTACGTTACGCAAAAAAATGACTTTTTAGACCCCCCTCCCCCCTTGTTACGCATGGTTACAAATTGTCAACCCCCCCCCCCCCTGAACATTCAATTTTTTAATTTTTTTTAACTAATTTTTTTAAATCCAAAATAAACTTTATAAGAAGATATCTATTGAAAAAACCAACTAACTTTCGTTAACGTATGTATGAAAACTAAATTCACATGATCAAAATATTACAAAACCTAAATTTTACATTAAATTTTTTATTTGCTGATAGAACGTTACATTTTCAAATACACCCCCCCCCCCTTGTTAATCAATTGTGATCCATAGCCTCCCTTAGTTGGCGTCTAAACGTGGCTCTGTCGCTGGCTACTCTCTGCCAATTTCCAATACCAAATGCAATTAAGGGTTCCCGAAGTCTCGGTCTCGACAAATTTTCGAGACCGAGACCGAGACCGAGAATTCCCGGGATTTCCCGGGAAGTCTCGACTTTAATTCTACAGTAAATTTTTGAAATTTTTTAAGTGTTTTGCAATTTTTATGGCGTTTTCATGCTTGTTACAAATGTCTGATTTAGAGAAAATTCAAAAAGATAATAAATTTTGGTTTTTTAACACAAAAATTTATGAAAATTATGAAGATAAAATTTTATTTTCCTTCATATAAATCTTAACCCATCTTTCATACATATTTTCAGAATATCAAAAATCAGTTAATTTGTTCACTTCATAAGTAGTAAATGTGTGTGACTGAAGTACCACGGCATATCATGTTCAAATGTTCTGAAACTTTGCCAGAATTAAGTCCATATTACGTCCAATTGCGTCCAGCAAAAATTTAATTTCGTCCTACTTCCTGTGTCTATATATGGCAAGTCAAATTTTTGGGTACTTTTGCCGTCGAATTTCAGGGTTTAAAACGGCATGATTTCTTAAAACTAATTTTATGTGGCATATTATATATTAAAATTGATCTACTAATAACGTCCAATTGCGTCCGGCAAAAATTTTTCGGAACCGATGTCCCTAACGGAAGTTATGGCTACTCATAGTTTTGCTTGTGGACCAAAAAATTTTCTACCTAGAAACTGACGATTTGGTCAAGTTATATATCAAATCACATCTCCTTTTTCTCAGAAACTCAAATATAAAAGAATTATTTACGACTATGCTGACGTTTCAGACTTATGGCAGTTCTATTTTTGTTGTCGTACCTGAATATGAAAAAGTTTTATAGTTTTTTTAGTGTCAAGTTATATGTCTAAACATATCTACTTTTCTCAAGGAGCGAAAAAGCCGCGGTGGCCGAGTGGTTAGAGTGTCGGCCTCCTATGTCAACTACCTGGGTTCGATCCTAGGGAAAGTCTAGTCGGATCTGGTGCTTTTTCGCTGCTTCTAGTCTGGCAGCTCGGTTTGTGTCGTCGCGAAACACAAATTTTGCTAGGTACATTACATTGATATACCCTAGGTCAATGTAATTGTGCAGAGCTTGCAGAAAACATTCGCCATATCTATGGCAAAAAACACAAATCGTCATTTTATGACAAAAACAACACAAAAATCCATCGATGTCAACGCATCAAAAAGGCAATAAAATCTCCACCAAAAAATCAACATTTAAGATGAATAAGCTGCTGTTTGAACTCTTGAAATTAATATTTATAAATCTATATATTTGTAATTATTATGAAAAGCAAAATAAAAAATAACATTTAAAAAAAAAAAAAATGAATATGAAAAAGTTTTATAATTTTTTTAGTGTCAAGTCAGGAAAACTCACTTATCTAAATGATGATTTTTATTTTTTTTTTAACATCATGATTTTAATAAACTTTTTTGAAAATAATATTAAGCGTTAAAAAACAAAGTCAAATAAATAATTAGTTTATTAATTTTTGGTCAGAAAAATTTGTGGAAAGAGAAATAAAGAGTGAAAATCGATGAAAAATCACTTATCTAAATGATGATTTTTATTTTTTTTAAGCATCATGATTTTAATAAACTTTTTTGAAAATAATATTAAGCGTTAAAAAACAAAGTCAAATAAATAATTAGTTTATTAATTTTTGGTCAGAAAAATTTGTGGAAAGAGAAATAAAGAGTGAAAATCGATGAAAAATCACTTATCTAAATGATGATTTTTATTTTTTTTTAAGCATCATGATTTTAATAAACTTTTTTGAAAATAATATTAAGCGTTAAAAAACAAAGTCAAATAAATAATTAGTTTATTAATTTTTGGTCAGAAAAATTTGTGGAAAGAGAAATAAAGAGTGAAAATCGATGAAAAATCACTTATCTAAATGATGATTTTTATTTTTTTTTAAGCATCATGATTTTAATAAACTTTTTTGAAAATAATATTAAGCGTTAAAAAACAAAGTCAAATAAATAATTAGTTTATTAATTTTTGGTCAGAAAAATTTGTGGAAAGAGAAATAAAGAGTGAAAATCGATGAAAAATCACTTATCTAAATGATGATTTTTATTTTTAAGCATCATGATTTTAATAAATTTTTTGAAAATAATATTAAGCGTTAAATAACAAAGATAAATAAATATTTAGTTTATTAAATTTTGGTTAGAACTTGTAATGAAGCGGATCACGCATCTCAAAAAAGTTTAGAAACTTAAGATTTTATACTTTAAAAGTAACATTTAATTTTTTTTTTTAAAAAAACTAAATTAGTTTAAAAATATTTTAAAAGTAAAAAGTATTTTGTCATAATTGAATTTGTCATCAAATTTAAATATTTTTTGATAAACAACATGCATTTTATGATTTTTTCTATTTTTGGACATTAACTTTAAAGTGACATAATTCAGTCGTGGATGGTCAAATTCAAAAAATGATTCAATATTTATAATCCTTGAGAAAAGTAGATATGTTTAGACATATAACTTGACACTAAAAAAATTATAAAACTTTTTCATATTCAGGTACGACAACAAAAATGGAACTGCCATAAGTCTGAAACGTCAGCATAGTCGTAAATAATTCTTTTATATTTGAGTTTCTGAAAAAAAGGAGATGTGATTTGATATATAACTTGACCAAATCGTCAGTTTCTAGGTAAAAAATTTTTTGGTCCATAAGCAAAAATTTGAGTAGCCATAACTTTCGTTAGGGACAACGGTTCCAAAAAATTTTTGCCGGACGCAATTGGACGTTATTAGTAGATCAATTTTAACATATAATATGTCACATAAAATTAGTTTTAAGAAATCATGCCGTTTTAAATCCTGAAGTACGACGGCAAAAGTACCCAAAAATTTGACTTGCCATATATAGACACAGGAAGTAGGACGAAATTAAATTTTTGCTGGACGCAATTGGACGTAATATGGACTTAATTCTGGTAAAGTTTCAGAATATTTGGACATGACATGCCGTGGTACTTCAGCCACACGTAAATGTTAGTAATTTTCTTATAAAGTTTTAAGAATTTAACTTTTGAAAATTTATTTTCGGATGTGCTTTTCTAAAAAAAAAGCTTAGATTAATATTTTTTTAGCTTAAACACAGAGATCAAAGTCGACTTTTTCGGCTTAACTTATTTTTGCTTCTATTGACGAAATTAAGCCATTTACAAAGTTTTTTGATATTATAACTGTTCCTTATATTATTAACTAGCATATTGTATCATAATTTCTTAATTTTCATACGTAATCAGCTCAAAATTTTACTTCAGCTGAGAAATAAGCCGATCGGCTTAAAATCAGCTTAGAAAATTTAAAAGTTAAATTTTGAGTTTAACACTTTTCCAATTTTATGAAATAAGACTCAGAATAATAGAAAATGACCCTAGGAATAGTAAAAATATCTAAAGTACTTTGTAAATAGCTTAAGTTTATCAAAAAATGCAAAAAACTAGTTAAGCCGAAAACTTCAGCTTCGATCTCTGCTAAAAAATTCAAATTTACTTTTTTAAATGTTTTTTGTCATCAAAACTTTAATTTTTTTATTGTATAAATGTCTATTTAGATATACTTAAGTATCTTAAAAAATTTTCCTTTGAGATTTAAAATTTTTCTCCGAAGAGAAAATGTAAATTTTTTAGTAAAATAAATTTTTCTTGGTCTCGGGTCTCGGTCTCGGAAAATTCTCGAGACCGAGACCGAGACCGAGACCGAGAATTTCCGGGAATTCTCGGTCTCGGTCTCGGCATCGTGAACCCTTAAATGCAATGCTATCTCTATCAACAGCTTCCTTCCAGGAGTTCTTTGGCCGTCCGCGCAATCTCTTTCCATCTACAAAATGAGACTTAAAGACTTTATTAATTGGAGCTTCTTCAGGTCTCCTGATGACATGACCAGCCCACCGCAGTCTGTTGACCTTGATACGCTTCACGATATCAGCTTCCCTGAACAACTGATAGAGTTCCGCGTTGCTCCTGCTCTTAAAAAGTTCTCCTTCCTTTTTTGGTCCCAATATGGTTCTTAAGACCTTCCTCTCAAAGACGCCAATTGCACTCTCATCATTCACAGTCATGTTCCATGACTCAGAGCCATACATCACTACAGGTCTTATTAGTGTCTTATACATCTCCAACTTGGCTCGTCTTGAGATTCTTTTGGAAGTAAGCAGATGTCTAATCGAGAAATATGCACGTTGACTAGCCAAAATCCTTCGCTTAATCTCCAATGTGGTGTCATGATTGTTGCTGATGATAGACCCAAGATATACAAATTCATTGACTACCTCAAATTTCTTATCATCAATTGACAAGTGCGTGCCTACAAGACTCTTAGTCCTCTCCGATGCAGCAACCATAAGGAACTTCGTCTTGTCAACATTTACCTGAAGCCCGATCTTGTTAGCTTCCCTTTCCATTTTGGAGTAAGCGTTGGTAACTGACCTGATGTTTCTTCCAACAATGTCCACATCGTCAGCAAAACCAAGCAACTGAATTGACTTATTAAAGATTGTTCCATCCAATTAAATCACTAACATTACAATTTCTCGCATAATTATTCCATATTCTCACCTGGAACATAATTTGCCAGTGTTATTTAAACTTAAATTACGTGAATTGGAAATATTAAAGGAAAACTTAAAGAACTTTTGCTCATGAAAAAAAAGTTACGAGGCAAAAATAAAGAAGGAAAAAATACTTTTTTAATTTTTTTTTCTAATTTCATTCGCACAATAGGAACTGAAGAAAATGAACATTTTTAATGAGGGGAAGTAAAGGGAATAAATGAAGTTTTGTTGTTATTCCTTTCGTGCTTTTAAATGGATTTTTTCCTGCCTTTATATACTAAAAAGTTTGAATTGAAAATGTGATGAGAAAAGTCAAGGATTTATCACTTTGAGTGGATGAATGGGGGTGAAAATTTATGGTGGTTGTAAATCCTGTTAATGGATTATTGATGGTTCATGTTTGTACTTAAAATAAGATTTTAGATTTGAGATTGAAAGCATAAAAACTAAATTTAGAGCTCATCTAAAATAAGACTTTTATGGGCTAAAACTTAAAATTTTGAAGATTTTTTTTTTTGAAGTTTGAACTTGAAAAAATAACAAAATATTTAAATTTTTAAATTTTATTGAAAAAGGAAAATGCTTTTATTAAAATTCGAATTCCAAAAAACCGTTAAAAATTATTTTGAAATTTAAGGTAATGATTATTTTTTTAGTAAGATACAAGACTCAATTTCATGCATATATAAGCATTGCGTCCGTGCCAAAAATCAATTAATCCTGTTAAAAAGACAAAACTAGGTCACAAAAAATACAACTCCACAAAATAAACCACTAAGCTACATGCTCATATCCAAACATTACCATTGTTATCTCCTCAATAGCTCTCTAATTATTTCCAAATAACTTTCATGTCAACACATGCAGAAGCTAATAATATGCTTAACAATCAATAATTATGACAATTAAATAATTAGTGGAAAAGCCTGATAGAAAGTTTCTGTGTTTTTTTTTCGCAATACCCGTAAAAGTTAGAAAATAAATAGAGCAGCAATGTATAACGTCCCGAATATACAAATTACTATTCGTACATACGGGCAGTAAATAACATTTTTTTTTTCATGTTAAAACATATTTTGTGCGGTGTATTAGATTTAAAAGTTATGATAAAAAAATGTGTGTGCGAGCGGTAGAAAAAGTGTTAATAATGGTGGAGCTTATATTTTGGGATGTTGTGGGCTTTGTGTTGTTTTGAATTTTTGTTGGTGAATTTATTTTGTTAATAATGTAATTCTAATTTTAGATAAGAATTTCTTTATTTCCAAAAACAGAATTTTGATAGAATTTTTTAAAATTAAAAAAATTTTACAAAAATTGTTAAAATTCAAATTTTACAAAAACTGTTGAAATTCAAACTATATTAAATTCTCTTTATTTTTAAAAATAATCCCAAAAACTTCTTCAAAATTGTCAGCAAAAAAATAATAAAATATTCAACAACATCAGGGAAAAAATCCATAAAGCACAGGCGGAAAAAGGACGAGAGTAACACTAAAGTAAAAAACATAAAACCATCAAAAAAGTCTATTTTTAAATCCATTTTCTCGCTGTTTATTCGCATCACTTCATGATTTTGCAACATCACCTTTACCTACATCATCCACAGAAACTCACTCATTCATTGAATTCATTCATTTTTTCTCCGAAAATATAAAAAAAAGTAGAGGCAGCACTTCTTGTTTTCGTCCCTCAACTTCACTCTCATTCTCAGTAACCAAAAAAAAAAATATATAGCACAAGAAAAGTTCTTCGTGAATTCGCATGCTGAAAAACTTCGGCACAATGCTGATAAAAAAAAGATTCTCAGCACGAACAACACGAAGCATGCTCTCTTACGCTCTTTTCATGCTGTATGTTCTTTTCTCAATTTTTATACAATTCTGAGCTCTTTTCACCGTCTGTTCGTGAGGCATATAAAAGGAATAACATGATTTTGTTTTGCTACAGTTTTGCGATACTCGCTTTTACGGAAAGGCTCGAATTGGCGAAATTGTTAAATTAATTTTTAAAAAAGAAGTGAAACAAAAATTCAGTGAAATTCACAGCCTGTGAGTGTGTGTGGAAGTGAATAAAAAAAATTATAAATTGAATTTTAAAGGTAAAAAAATTAATGTGATAAATGAAGATTAAGGATTAAAAAATGAGAGAGAATTTTTTTTTTGTGGACGTTAATTAAATTCTACATGATGGATTAAAAATATCTTTTTGGTGATTTTTACAGTGAAAATTTAAGCAGAAAAATTCGTATGTAAAAAAATATTGTTTTGCCTTTCTTTTTTGTGGTCTGTAAGTGACCAAGACCACAACTATAAATTTTGACACACTTCTGACCAAGACTCTAGACATTTTAATCAATCTAAAATGTTTTACTAATTAAAAAAATGATCGTACATACAACTGGTGCGTGCTACGGCAAATCCCTTCATTGATTTTTATTTTTTTATTGCTGCTGTGTTCTTGTTCATCGAGGTTGTGTTTGGGTTAGAAAAATAAAACATTTTGAAATTGTATGCAGATTTTGTGTATTTGATGCAGCTTTTTGTGGAAATTGAGTTTTGTTTAAAAGTTAGGAATTTAAAATGATTGAGAATAAATTGGAATTTTTTTGAATTTGAAATGAAGAAAATTTGGGGTTACGAAGGTTTGGAAAAATCAGAGAAAAATAAAGAATTTATGAATTTTAAATTTTTCTAAAACTGATCTTTTATATTTTATAGAAATTTAAAATTTTCTAACTATTTTCCCAAATAAATTTTAAAATCATTGAAAAATGTAAATTCGCTGCTATGAACTTAAGTAACTGCTATGAAGAATTTTTTTTCTTGAAAATTTTAGAATTACTTCAAAACTTTTCATTTTTAAGTTCTTATAATTAAATTTTTATTATTTTCTTGATCTTATATTAACTTTCATGCCTATTTACTCTAACTCATCAATATTTTTGTAATGCCTTCCTCCTCAAAGCTAAAATTCAACAGCATTAAGTAAATTCACGTGATATGTACATTGCTTAACTTTATTAGCTAGAAAACATTTTATTACGAATAAATTTTACTTAATTTTATGTGCATTAAGCAAACAATCACGATTCCTTTTGAGTGAGGAAAATGCAAAACTATTTTACTGCTTCTCTTAATGACTGAATTAATGCAAATAAATTAGGATTAGTCCACTTAAGATTTAACTGCTGAAAGAGTTTTTATGACAAACTTAAATTTCCGTCATGTCCATTTCGAAATTATGATGCTGGATTTATTAATTTTCTTTTATGATGAATATAAATTTACTAAAAGAATTTTTTTTAAAATAAATTTTTCAGATTTTTTTTTTTCTGAAATTTCCACAAATTTAAATTTAAAAAAAAATCAACTTCAAAAATTTCACATGTAAAGAGAAACAAAAGAAAAAAAATCTCATTAAAAGAAATCGAAAAAAAGCAATTTTCAATTTTCGAAATTGAAAAAAGGGACATAAATTTTAAAAGTGTTCATGTATGTGGTCTGCCAGACTCATGCATAGTTGTAGGATGCACATGATGATAAATTTATTTACCTATAAATTATAGACTCGATATCATCGAGTATGGAAGGAGAGGATGCAAATAAATTTTAATAAATGTTATCAATTATCAATTAATCAATTAATGAATGTGGACGGAAAATTTATGTTAAATAGCTTTTATGGCTGATTCTTGACTTCTAATTTGCTTTTATTACGAGTGAATTTATATTTTTTATATTCTTAAGTCCTTGACTGGCTTTACAATAATTTTATTGCAAATAACACATGGCATGGAATTATTTTTTTTTTGTTGCTTTTATTTAGTTATCGAGTGGATGTGGAAATGTTTTATTGCTGTTGGGATTTTTTATGAGAAAACACTGCGGGGATGGCCTGCTTTAAGCTGAGCTTTTCTCATTAAAAAATTAAATTATGTTTTGATAAATTGATCTATGCCAGCATGAAAATTTTATTCAGATGTCAAGAACAATTTAAATATTTGAGTTTTGAGGCAAGGAATGGAAAATTAATGAGTTTTTATGTCTTTAAAATCTTTTATTTTTGAAATATTTTAAAACAATTTTAAAATTGAAGAAAATTAAATTTTTTGAAAATTTAAATCTAAAAAATTAAAATTCTTTTCGAAGAATTGAATTTACCTAAACAAAAATTTTTGAAAATTTAAATTTCAAATAATAAAATGGTCCAAATTCTTTTAAAAATTTAAATTTTCAAAATTATCGCTAATGTTTTTGTTTAATTTCTTAATTCAAGCTAAAACTTGAAAATTAAAAAAAAAAATAAATAAATTTCAAAAATTTTAATAATTTCAAAAAAATTATCACATCTTGCTGATCTTATCTCAAAAAATCAATTTTTTTTTTCTTTCCTTTCAATCTCACACCCGCAATGTCTCACACAAAAGGGTTTCTTCCTTCCGTGATAATTTTCCTTTATTATATTTGTATTCATCTCAAATGCCTGTCAAAATAAATAAAAAAATATTTTATTTTTTCAATGAAGCACTTCAATAAATGAATATTTAAAATAAAATGAAGGAAAAAAAAAATAAATACAAAACAGATCGTGATAGGCAGCTGTAAAGGTTTTCGTTTTATTCTTCATAAAATTTGGAGGTTCTTTTGTTTGTGAAAAATGATTCGAATTTAAATTTTTTTAAAAAATATTTTCTTATTTTTCTTTACGTTTTTGGTGGATTTTCAAGGGTTTTGTACTTGACTCTTCTTGAAACTCAAATTTGAAAATTAAGCAATTAGTTTTTAGAAACCTTTTCTTCAAGTAATTAGACAGCTTTTATCTAAAATGTTTTCTCATTAAAATTAAGTATTCGAACTTCTTATCACTTTCTTATTTCGTTAATGTTTATTTTAACTATTATTAGCTTCTATTTTGATAATAATTTCAATCATCATTAATAATAATTTGTTTTTTCAACCATTTGTGTTGAATATTTAAATTTTTTGTCTGTTAAGAATTTTTTTCTTAAATTAATCCAAAATCCAAAAACTTAACGCAAAAAGGTTTAAAAAAAGTAAATGAAACTTAATTTTATGAATCATAGAAATTTATTTTCGAAGATTTTAATTCTTAGAAAATAACAATATTTAATTTCTTTGAAAATCATTAAAGAATAAAACCCCCGTAATCATGTTCGAATAACCTCAAAAAAAGAAGATAATCGGTTTAACTCACATCAAATCAAAACTGAATAAAACATTGACTTTCAATTTTATTTTACTCAAACTTTTTTTTTTGGTCTACTCACTCTCATCAAATCCTTTCACCATAGAAAACCCCAAAAACACATTTTCTGTAACAATTCAGAACTTTAACATTCCACTATTTTTTCTGCATTCTCATGCTCAACTGTGTAAAAAAAAAACTTTCATTTTGATCGTTGTATGTTCTGCGTCAAACTTTTACTGAACAGTTTCATTCAGTGTGTAAAATTTATGTTGAATAAGTGAAGTAAATTTCAAATGTGGAATGTCTATAGGACGAGAGTTAGTTTTTCAACATATTTTATATAAAAAAAAAGTTTGACTTCAAAGGGATTTTTATTAAGTTTATATGGAAATAATTTCTTTGTGCAACGAGTTGAATGTTGTTAAGGATGATTATGTGATGATGTTGAAGTTTTGTGATTCAAAAAAGTTTTTAGAGTGGAAACAAATTAAAAAAAAAAATAAATTTAAAAAATTCAAAAAGTTTGCTAGAGTTCCATTCAAGTTATCCAAAAACCCTCCTTAAAAAAATTCACACAATCAAAAGTCAAATCGAATTTTTAAATAGAAAAATATTTTTTATTCATTCTCCATTTCCCACATCAATCAATCACGAGTATGGAAATCAATCACGCCTGGTGATGTCACAAGAGATATCTTTGTGGTCAATATCAAGTCAAAGATGACAGATGGGTATTGTATTGGATCCAAAAATGGTCCGATCATTGTCGATAATAATTGACTATTCAAATTTATATTGAGTTCGGATTTATTTTTACATATTTTTCTTTTTTAAAAAAAGGATCTGTTGATATGTATTGGATGTGACATGTTTTGGGTTTCGGTATTGTAATGAAAATTTGTAGATTTTTGAGGTTAGGATTTTTTCTAATTTTCTCATTTTTAAGGGATTTTATTACGATTTTAAAAAACTTTTCAAAGCTCATAAAAGAGAATAAATTTTTCTATCCCAAAATTATTCATCCTTTTGTATCCCATCCATAAAATCCAATTCCCATATGAATTTTCCCAATTAAATCTTTTCGATTTTTTCCTTTTGTAAAGAATTAGTTCTGTGACTCATCAAAATTAAAATCTACACCATAATTTATTTAGAGAAGATTAATTTTCCTCAATCTACATCTGCTCATATACAAATTTACATATTATGGCACATATCTGTTTGTCTAATGTTTCTAACAAGTATTTACATAAAGTATCAGAATTTATCTTTGAATCAACAAAACTGTAATGAAATTATAGCATTACAGATAAACGTATGTTACTAAAGCTATTAATTTTAAGTTAATTAAGGTTCTTTTTAGGGATTTTTTTTTTGTAATTAAGAAGATTATTTGAGATTAAAGTGAAGGAAAAAGTTCTGAAATTTTTATGTTAAGATATATTAATTCAAAAAATAAACCTAATTTTGGAATTTAAACATCAATTTATAAATAATTTTTTTAAAAATCTAATTTTTTAAAAAAGTAAAAAACTTAAATTTAAAACTTTTCAATTTTAGAACAATATTTTAAAATTTGAGGATTGTTTTTTTTGCTTATTTTTTGAAACTGTAATTTTAAACTTTATATTTTTGATTTAAAAATAAAAAAAATTGTTAAATTTTAAATTCTTATAAATCCTTAAATTTTTATAAAAATCTCATAAATTTAAATTTAAATTTTCAAAGTTTATCAAATATCTTAGCTATCAACACTTTTCACAACTACTTCCATTTTTAATCTGTTGAAAAAAATTCTCACAAATCCCAACCATTTATATTCAGCTATCCATGACTACATGGCGGAATTAATTCATAAAAAATTTATTTTGTTCAAACTAAAGCGATTACGTTTAATTCCAAAACTTTTAATTCCGTTAGTGAATTTTGTGAATGAATTTTTATATGAAAAATAAAATATATTCTAGAAGATAATTGAATAAAAAAATTACAAAAGTCCTCGTGTTTTATATCGAGGGACTTCAGCGCATTTTTGACGCAGCGATTAGCAATTGATTAAATAGAAAAGAATGTCGAGTTTTAAAACTCTATTGCTGTTTCTTAAATCATAATGCATTTCAATAATAAGTTTAAAACTAAAGATCAAAATTCCTTTAAAATTGATTTTTATAATGTTCAATGCAAATAATAGCTTTACGATTTACCGGTTTTTTGAAATTCAAAATTTTCCATTAGCGAAAAATTTAAATTTCTGAACACATCCATTATTTTTCAAATTTCTAAACGCACTTATTTGTATGAAAAAATTAAATGTTAATTAATTAAGGTGTATAAAAGAAAAAAATTTAATCCGAAATAACGGTCAAAAAAATTTCAAATTTTTTAACGGTTAGAAAAAATTCAAACTTATCATCAGCATAGCTTTGCCCTGCATTGTTTACATATTTTTTTTTTGAAATATAAAATCGATGAATTAAGCTATTTAATGAGTGTTTTTTGACTTTTCAATAAAAACGGCGGGAATAAAAACATTCAATGAAGCTATTAAAACAATTCCGAGCTTGCTACGAAGTCTAGATCAAGAGATAATTGGGACCCGAACGACCGAACGACCGAACGACCGATCAAAGTGTATGATTGAGCTTCCTTTTTGAAAACAAGTTTTCAAAAATGCGCTAAAAAAGAATGAAAAGTTTTCGAGTTTCTTATGCTGTGAATGTAAACACACCGCAGAACTTTTTTGCCAAACTATTTTTTTTTTTTTCATTACTTCCATGCATAAAAAATGCAACAATAAAGTTTTTATTTTAACAATAAAAAATTTTCTTTACGGAATTAAATCAAAAGAAGAACTTCCAATCTTTGTCACAAAACAAACAGTCATGAATGATGAGAGTTGTAAAATGTTTGTCTAAAGTCAGTAGAAGAAAAGTCGACGCTTAAAAAAGATGTTTGCAATGATAATCAAGGAATCGTGAATCAAGTTGATAACAATGCAGTAAAAATGAGATAAGAAGCGAACGTTTCTGCTTAAAAAAAGTTTTAGTCTGTTTAGTGCCAGCATAGAGTGAAGAGTTCATAAATCTGACAAAGATTAGCTGGGTTGTAAATGTGATGGCCTAATTATTTTGATGATAGCGGAAATGGATGAAGGCTTACCTTAGTTGAGTGTTTTATAGTCAGCTTGAGCAGAGATCGTTAGAATTTAAGTCAAAGAAAATATTCAAAAATTATCACGTCATACATGTTTCACCGCATGCCAAACAAACTTTCACAATCAATCCAATAAACAAACAAAACCTTCAACAATGATCCGAAAAAATTTTCAACGGCATCAATTACATGGAATATCAATCAATTCCATTACTTCCAATTTGTAAGCATCACAGTCTAGAGACAAGAAATTTATGCTGAATAAATCACGTTAAATGTTGAGGCGTCGCGAAATCGATGATGTTGTTTGGTATGTCATGTAAAAAATTTTTATATACGCTGCGGTCGCATGAATAATCTTATTAAAACATGTGCAGAATGCTGTAGTACCTCCTGTCGTTTCTGATTTTACCACGCGATACATTTTTCTTTCCCTCCTTCCTGTAAATAATTTTCAGCATAAAATCATAAAAGTATATTAAAATGTTTACAACTTTGTGCCTGTGTGCTTCTTCCAAGCTTCTTTTCCTGTGTGTGTGTATATATGTGGAACGAACTGTAACTGCAGAAATGAAGAAACTTTCTCTTTTTGTGACAGTTTGATTAAAGTTTTGACTTCCGTTCTTCATTGTTGACTTCCTGCTTTTCATTCATTTCTAATGCGTATCATTGAAGGGAAGGAAGTTGTCAGAGAAACTTCATAACCAACGTAATATTTTAATGATTTTGGGGGGTTATGGTGAAAATTGAAGTTTAACAAAAGTTTGAATTTTTAATGATTTTGTAAAATTGAAAATTTTATTGATTTTGTTAAATTTTAATTTTTTAGAGCTTGTTTAAAAATTTAGATTTATAACGGTTTTATAAAATTTCAATTTTTGACGGTTTTATAAAATTTTAAATTTTAGTAATTTTTTAATATATAATTTTAATGATTTGTATTTGAATCTTAATAATTTTCAATCTGAACAACTTTTCATTAATCTTTAAATATATTCTCAAAAAGCTCTAAAAGCATCAACTAAATAATTTATAGCCTCAAAAAAAAAAAAATTCAAAACCTCATCAAAATCTTTTCCACTTCACTTCATGCGATTTAATTTTAAATTATTTTCCACTCACAAGTGCTATTTGTCCTTATTTTTTCCCACCTACTTTCACGTCCCCAAGCATTGTTTATTTTCTCAACTTGCTTTTCCTTCGCTTCTTTTAAAAATATATTTTCATTCATTTCACATCTAAAGCAATTAATCATGCAAAATAAAGGCAATTTGAATATATTTTGTTCTCATTCTCGGTGCTCGTTTTCTTCTATTCTTGCTTCGTGTTGATAAAGTTTTAGTAGGAAAATTTTCTACATGCTCATGAGCTTGAATTTCCTTTTCTTTTGTGCATATGAATAAATTATTAAGTCTTGAAATAAAAAAGTTCGAATGAAAAGGGAACTAGAGAAGTTGTGGTGAATTTGAATGAGGTTTAAAAAGCATTTTGATTTATTTTTTAAAAGATAAATTTTGAATTTTTTGAAAAAATGTGAACGATAAAAGTTTAAATTTACAAAAACCGTTAAAATTCAGAAATTTCAAAAACCGTTTAAATTCATAATTTTCAAAACAGTTAAAATTCTTAATTTTCAAAAAACCGTTGAAATGAAAAATTTTCAAAAAATAGTTAAAATTAAAAATTTTAAATTAGATAAAAAAATTTTCATTTTAAGTTTTTGAATTCTTTAAATTTTAAAATTTTAAATTCCAATGGCTTCATCTTCAAGCTTCACCTTTATTGCCTACTTAATACCAACTAAATTGCCTAAAACAGTCATTAATATTCAGCTACATCATGCATAGATTACATCCATTTCCAATGAGCATAAGCGATAATAAATGGACAAATTGAGAAACCTTAAAGCTTCTTTTTTTTCTCTCTCTGCGAGATTTTCGTTGCATATCCAAAAATACAAAATTATTGCTTGTGGTTGGCTTCTTTTATCAGATTTATTTATTTTTATTTACATATTCAAAGTTATTTTTGCTCTACAAAGTTAAGTCTTATGCTCGTTACTTCAATATTATATTTTAAACAGAACATTGATTATGATTTTTTTTTTCAATAAAATAAACTTTATGTTGCAAAATTTTGAACACAAAAGAAATATTTACAATTTTTTTATTCGTATAGAAAAGTTTTCTTTTTTGTGTGTATTTTATTCAATTGAGGTTCTTACTTTGTTCATTCTGCAAGCTTTCAACATGAATGTTTTTTTTTTGTTGAATTATATTTCAATTATTTACATTTTACATCGTATTGAATGCTGTGCTTTTCAAAATTTATATTCATGAAAAGCAATAAAATAAAAAATGAAAAAAAATGTTGAACATTTCAGTACTCTGTGAAAATGTTCATTAAAATTGATATGTAAGCGAATTTGCTTCAATGAAGATGCTGTTTATTGAATATTGAAAACATTGAAATTGTTTTAATTTTTTCCAAAAATAAAAAATAAAAAATTTAGTTTGATTTAAAGTTTCAAAATTTAAATTTTAAAAATAATTTTAAATTTTAAACTTTTTCTTATTAAATTCAAATTTTCAATTTTCCTCAAATTTTAAAAAATTAAAATTAAAAAAAAAAAAATATTTAAGAAAAATAGAAGAATAGCTAAGAAAAATTTTTTTTCAATTTTTTTTTATTTCAAAAATATTTAATTTAAATTTTCTATTTTTTCAATAAAATTCTAATCCTAATTTCTTTAGTTTCTTCAAAAAATAAAGTTCACACAAAATTAAATTAAGAAATTTTCAGTTTCAAAATATGTTTTTCCATAATCCTACACAACATCAACCCAACTACCACAGATTTTCAGTTCATAAAACTTTAGTGAAAATTTTCAAGCCAAGTATTTCTTATTAAAAACTTCGTCTAAGACTTAATCTTCTATATTTAGAATTGATAATGCCATCGTCAGATTTCATTATGAAAAAATGTAAATTTTCTGTTGAGACCTTTTTAAATCTCACACAAATCCCTTAATGGATAGTTATAATTTTTGTAAAAAAAAAAAACAAATAAACTGAATTTGAAAATTTTACCTCAATAAAACTGTCACAGCACTAAAATTTTCCCACTTTTTTCTGCATATTAATTTTCTGTAGAAATTTAAATTAAATAAAATCCATTAAAATATAAATGTTAATGCTGGTTTTAATAGCCAGCAAGCTTGAATGGGCAGGTAATATTTTTAGATTCTCTCATGTGTATGCAATTTTCCTACAATTAAGTTTTTATTATTATTTTTTTTTTTTTTTCAAATTAAATTTGCATTTTTATAGTGCTGGTTTATTACGATAATGATGAAAGCTACTGACCCCTGTGTATAGCAATATACTGTTAATAATTGAATGAGTTCTGAAAATTTTATGTTTTCAGACTTAATTAATGGTAATTAGCTTGTTGGAAAGTTATGAATAAAAATTTGATTTTCAATAAAATTTTTCAAGTGTTCAATTTGAGAAAGAAATTATATTTGACCAGTTCAAAAAATTCATTTACACATGAATAAGCTTTAAAAAAATAAATATAACGCTTCCTGTTGTATCCTGATTCATCCCTACAGATATCAAAAATAAGCTCACGAAATCCTTTTAAATCAATCATAAAAATTATATTCGTGATGTTCTGCATGTTCCATTTTTATACATTTATTTATCATCATAACAAAATCTCTGTTGAACTTTATGAAAGCATTTATTAGCGAAGCAAAAGTCAAGCTGCATGATGAAAAAAAAACGAATGAATATATATGTTGCTTTTTGTTTCAATCTCCAAATGAAAGGAGAATGAAAAAATCCCCAAAAGGGGGAAAGATTATCCCATTTATGCGACGACTGTACAATTTTCTTGTTAACTTTCTTCGTCTATCTACAGAAAATGAATTTTTACGGACTAGTTTAGTCATTCAAATCATGTAGACAATTTTCAATGTTGTATTTTTTTAAGGGTTGAATTTTGGTGGAGAGATGTGGAAGAGTTTGTAGTCATTTTGGGTCTGATGAATCGTTTTTGGTTTTAAAATTAGATATATAATTTTTAAATAAATTTGAACGTGCTCAAAAAAACTTATTTTTCAATTTAAGTTTTTTAATTTTAAAGTTCTTAATTTATTTTTTCACATTTAACTTTCTTTTGCTTTTTTAAAAAGCTTATTTATTTAAGGAGCTTAAAACCCCACCATTCCAAAAAATTTCTTACTTGTTTTATATTATTCAAAAAACGAATTGAGAATGAAAGACCAAATGATAATTTTAAAATGAATAAAATAAGGCCCCAAAAAGACTTTTTTATCTTTCCCAACATAATTGTATGAATTAAGCAAATAAATTTTCAAATTTTATCATATTCACACCAAATTTTCAATTTGGGTGAATATGTTGCTTTTGTATAAAACTGAAAACCACATTTTCTAACTTGCTACTTCAGGATTACAATTTTATCCCATACTGTCTATGGTGAAAAGTCTGTGCCTGAAAATACCAATCTAACAGTGAAAACCGTATCTCATTTGGTGCTCACAGTCAAGAGAAATCGCAAAATTTCGTATTCTGTTATTTAGTTAGTTAGTTAGTTAGTTAATCGGAGCGATAACTCGACACCAACTCAATATTAAGACTTCGGGTTTTTTGCGTCTGGTTGGAAACAGTCTATAGATTTGCTGTATAGTTTTTGGGGTCATGAGATGCTTCCAGTGAGGCACAGTGGACGAAAATGTGCCATTTTTGACCAAAATATGCAAAAATTTTTACATTTTCTTTAATATCTCAGACATAACTTAACCAAATGATTTCAAATTTTCGGTGTTAGATTAAGCATTATTTAAGGTATAATTCACACTATAATGACAAAAAAATTTTCATGCGCAGTGTAACAAAAAAGTTGAAAAATCGAAAAATTTTCGCCGACGCAGGCTGTACTTTAGTTATAGTGCTAAATGCGCGCTGAACAGATGTTTTGTTTTAAAACGATTAAATATGATGTTATCTAACAGCCAAAGTAAGTGAAGGTGTTAAAATATTCCCCAACCGTTCACAGACTTTCTATTCAAAAGATAATGAGGAAATGAAAAAGAAAAATGTTCGAGCAAAGCTCGAACACATATAGTTTGAACACAGTTCAAACTTGGTTGAGCGAAGCTCACAAATGTTTACATCCTGAACGAAGCGAAGCAAGTGAAGGTGTAAAAATTTTCCCTAACTGTTCCCAGACTTTCGATTCATAAGATAATGAAAAAGTGAAAATCAAGAATATTTGCAAAGCTCTAATATAGATTTTATGTTATTCACTAAAAGTGAATAGAAAGTTTCTTAAATATTTTAGGCAAATTTTTTAATTAGATAAGTTTTTTTGCGATTATAAATAAATCAGTAGGTAAAGTATAATTATTTTTTTCTCTAATTGAAATCAAAAGAAGTTCTACTGGTGGTGTGAATATACCCCATGAAGCGTGATCCGCTTCATTACTAGTTTCTTTCGGTCTTTTGTTGCTTCTTATGCCTTTTAGTGCCACTCCATCATACTCAGATAAAGAGACTTGATAAGCGTTGAGGAAATTTTATCTAATAATAATGCATGATTTGACATCAATTCGTATTCATATTCAATAAAAGAAAATTTGACTATATTAGAATCAAAACTTATGTCAGACTTATTCAATAAAATGGAATTTATGGCAAATACTCTTAAAATTGAGAACTCGAATATTTTTTTCAATATGAATTGAATGTGAAAAATTTTCACATTTCTGATACTTTATTTCCTATCATAGAACGTATAAATTGATGCTTATGCTCATGTTATGAACTCTATTAAGTGAACTCATGTGCTAGGAACTTTTGCTCTACTTATAAAGTCTTCAATTTTGTAAAGATGTGGAAGAAATTTTGAAATTTTATAGCAAATATTGAGTTTGGTGTAAATCAAATTTACTCTTAATATAGAGCATGTTTATTGAAGAAAAATATGCAGGATGTGGAAAGGAAGAGCAAAATCAGCAATGAAAAACTTTATTTTAAAACATTTTTCTTGATAAAAGTTGAAAAGCTTCAATTTGACTATTAATTAAGATTGTAGATTTTTCTTTGGGGAAATGTTCAAATTGCATAATTTCTGTTGATTGATCTAAATTCAATGTTTTGAACAATTGATGAATTTTGTATAATTTGAATTTTTTAAAGCAGATAGATGCAAATAAGGAATGTAAAAATTGAATTTGATTAAATATTTTTAAGGAATTTAACTTAATTTTTAATTTAAATTTTTCTGAAATTTAATTCAAAAACCAATCTTTAAAAAATTAAAAAATTTAATTTCAGATATTTATGAACATGCAATAACCATAAAATTCCATCAATTACTCTAGATGCTCTAATAAACACCAACCATCCTATCATAATGATAAAAGACATTTTCATAATAAAGTAAATGAAGAGCTTCCGACCTTTCACTTCTTCAATTTAATTTTCCCATCAACTAATTAGAGCTCATTTTTTTCTAATTATTTCCACTCGCATTATGCAGCTGTACAAAGAAGTCTCTAATGCTTCTGTTGGAATAAATCTCACATCGTACATTTTTAATGAATAAATCGGATTTTCCTTTAAATTGATTTCATCTGGTATCAAATGATTGATCTCCTTTCCTTCTTCTACTTTATATAATTACATTTTGTAATGTGCGGTGATGGTGAATGGAGATGAGTAATAGAAACCCATTTGCATGTTGGGTTAATAATAGATTATTTTTTTCGCGATGCTCGTTAGGATTGTCGAGTGAAATTTGATGTAGAAGGAAAAAGAATCAAAATTTGTTAAATTGAATGTTTGTCCCCAAAAGACTCAAATTTCATGGCCAGTTGATTCCATCATTTTCAATCTTCAATTTAAAAGCACATCTAAATCCAAACATGACCAACTTTTTTGCATATTTACTAGATCTCTTCTTTTCAATATAAATTTGATGATAATCCCTCAAAAATGAGAATCAGTCCACAAAAGCCGTTGGGTAAACAGATATAACGAAAATAAACAGCCCTTTGCAGTTACTGCTGCAAGCATTGTTTAAATATTGTATCAGTAAACATTGAACAGAACCTTTCTAACTCTCATGATGATGACATTACTAGGAATTATTGAGTAACATGCATAGATGATATTGTGGATATAGATTCATCAGGATTATGGTGTAAATACTTTATGTGAGATGTTTGTTTAAGACGACAATTTAGATGGATTTGATGAATAATTTTTGAGAATTTATTGGGCATGTGGATGGATTGAAGGATGGAATTAATTATTGATGATGGAATTTGATGTTAATTTTAGAAAATTAATTTTAAGATAGAGATTGGAATTTTTGGGGTAGGAATTTATTACAAAAAATTTTAGTAATAAAATTAATAATTTGAAAACAATTTTTGTGTCACTAAAATTAGTCATCAGCCTATCAATTCCATAAATTACTCGCAATAAAATTTCTAAACCTGAACAACAATAACAAAAAAATCAAAACACTTAGAAACACCATAAACGTCAACAATTGAAATCTATATCAAGTCAGATAATCAAATTTCATCACTAAAAGTGACGACAGACATTGAAAATTAAGGTTGTCTTTGACACACAAATTATGATTGATAGAGCTTTTATTTTCAGGCGTTTCTGTGAAATTAGAATGTAGAAAAAAGAAGTTTAAATGAATTGTTTATTAGACAAGATGAAGGTTGGCTGTAGGATACTTGAGATGATGAGCTGATGATGTGGGGTAGAGATTATAGTGATTTTTGAAGACTAGATTTTAGAGTAATGATTTAAAGTCGATTGAGTTTTACTTCAACTACATCCCTGATTCAAATTTAATATGAACTTTAAAAAAATTGCAATAAAATCTGTTACAATTCAACATAACAGTAAAGACATAGAATCCATACAACATAGCAAATCTCAAAAAAAAATCCCAAACATATTTTAAAGCCATTCCAAAAGATTGAAATTTCGCAACGAAAAAATAAAACTGCACACAAAATCTTTTAAATTCTTTATAATCCTGCAGACATGAAACTAAAACAAGAGCCATAACATCCCCAAAAGCATTAAAAGCAGGAAAACAGAAATTAAGCAACGAGGTGTAAAATTCTCCAATTTTCTTCGAAACAATCTAATCTGCTTATTATAGTTCCTTAAATCTCTTAACGAATTAAAAACAGAATCCCTTCCATTAGCAATAAAAGCATACATTTTATAAAAAAATTCTAAAGCAGCAACTCAGTTTCATTTCCTTTTAAAAATAAAGAGTTTAAATATAAATAATAAACAAGACCTAACCCAAATAATTTGCAGGCATTTTATGCTGTTTGCTTTTAATTATCGAAAGATATTCCCGAGGGGAATTAACACCTTCTGAGATTATCTTCCCTTTTGTGTGCAATGTGAATCTCTAAATTTATTCTGTTAGCACATTCAGTCTTGTTTGATAATATTTTTGTCGATTTTATGTTTACGAAAAAACTTATGCTGATTTTGCATCCTTTTCGTGATACCTTTTTCTTCTTGTTATTCTAGAAGCGTATTTTTTTTTTGTGTATTGTGAATGAAGCTTTTAATGCCATTTGACTTGAGAGTAGAAGAATTGTGACGGGGGAAAAAGTTTTTTTTATGAATAAGAGGCAATAACGCCTTTTTTAAATTCAATCAAATGATCTGTGAGATATGACACACATAGAGTAGATTTTTATGTGACATAAAGTTGAAATTTTTAATGGTTTGATCTTTAACCAAGAAATTGATAATATATGTATTTGAAATTAAGACTATTAAGTAATTTTTCATTATTGAGGTGTAGATAGAGATGAGGACTTATGTTGTAAAATTTGACATGACATTTGAAGGTTCAACTTTCAAAGAATCGCTTTTGAAAATTTTTAACTGCACACTTTCGAAACTAGTTCCAAAATTCACAAAATAAGGCCTTAAAGTCATAGTAAAACATCGTCTTCAACTTCTTATATTCCCGAAATATTCGCTAAAGATCAACAACATAAAGAATCACAAAAAATATAAAAAGAAAAAAAGGTGCGGAAGATGACGAACATAAAGGAATTAAATTACACATAAAGGAAGGAAATAAGCATCCCTTTCACATATATATGACTTTATATGTTCACCGTGAATTGAAAAGCAAAGCGGAAAAAATCTCACAAATTGTTGATGGAAACACAACAACAACAAAATCTTTGTCATCAATCATAAAAAAAAAATTCATTCCCTTTTTTTCTACTGCGTAAATGTGTTGGTATGAAATTTCATTCACTGAACCTCAAGGCTTTGAGATGTCCCGAGTGGAAATTCCATTCATCGTACAAAACACCTCTACAGCATTTACCGCATTATCCCTCCCCGTTCTATCCCATTCAAAAATCTTTCCAAGAAAATTTGAAAAGAAAAAAAAATTCACAAAACAGCAATTTTCATTTTATATGATGATGGAAGTCAAAATCTCAGTGAGTGAATATAACAGCGTACTGTCATTAAACGACATTAATCAAATGAAAAATGTTTGTAAACTTAAAAAGTGACTTTTTTAACAAAAGCCATTTTCAACATTCAGCAACAGTGTCTCGGTGTTCATTACACGCCTTAAGACTAATTCAATTTTCTAGCTATGAAATAAAAGTAAGAAGAAGAATGACGTTATTTCCATGATTAAATTTTTTCGTACTGGTGGGTTGATTTGGAAGTGATGGAAGTAAAATTTAATTTAAATTTTATTTCAAACGGTCAAAAAATATTTGAAAATTATCAGTCAAAGTTTTTGAAAAATAACAGCTTAAAAAAATTTAAATTTCAAATAAATTTCTTTAAGTTTCAAAATTTGCTAAATTATTTCCAGAATCTCCACTATCACATCCAAATAACCCCAGCAATCCTGCCTTTCATTGTTTTATGCACCATTTGCTCTATGAGGTTTTCATAATCTTCATGACATCCCACAGAGCTCAACTTCTTGCTTTTTGTTTTCATCTTGACTACAAAGTATTGTCATGTGCGGTGCTAAGCTTTCCTTCTTTCTTTTTTCTGTCCTTTGTATCATGTAATAATAATGCATTAGTTGCAGCATAGATGCAATTTATTTTCTTGTTTTTTTGGCATTAGCTTTGTAAAGTAGAATTTATGTGATGTGGGCGTCGTAAATGACTCAAAATGCATACTGAATATTTCAAGATCTAATTATTCTTCTGTGCTGAATAAAATGATGAATAATGGAAATTTTTATTGAGCTTAACTAAAAGCTATGATTAAAAAAAAATTGAGGATTCCGTCTTCTTTTTTCAAAATGAGACAGTTTTATAAATTGTCATTTGAAAACTATTAGGATCTGCAACTGATAGCTTTTAGTTAGATTTTATGTTGATACTTTAATATAAAATGAGCTAACCGCTGTCAATTGACAACAATAAAGCAATATTTGGTATAATATTTTTTATTTGGTTGATTTAACTGCTTGAGAAGCTTCAGCAGCTATCGACAGAAATGAAAATGCTTTTAGGAGTTGCAGATGGTGAATTCTCATGAAAAAAAAATCATTTTAAATTATTATTAATCGAAATAAATGATTTATTTAGAGATTCAAATAGTGAAGGGGACCCTCCGAAGTATTTAACACTTAAGCAAACTTAAATAGCCTCCCCTATTTTCGCGAAGTTATTGAATTTTTCAGATTCAAATAAAAAAAAAGCGTCAAAAAGTAGTAAATCCCCCCTCCCCCCCTCAAAAAATTTTTTAGTTACGCCCCTGAATTAGTTCAAATTTTAACACAGTTTAAAGTCCTCAAAAGCCATAATCTACTACAATTCAACATTTATTGAAGCCTTAACCTCAATAACACCTCTTCAGTCTCAAGATACTCACATCACCCTTTCACTCACTTAATTATCCATTTCCATTCATCATATTTCCACTCAACAAACAATAACACAAGTAAATGATATTGTACAGCAAAAAATGCAAATTTGCAGTTGTTAAAATCTCAAAACCTTCATCGACGACGACATTTTTTTCTCTACTCTCTCCTGCCTTATCTTTTAATTTAGTTATGATGAAAAGAAGTGATACATTACCGCACATAAATAATATGTCACAAAATATACGTACATAAACAATTTTTTTCTCTTCTCATTTTGTTCGCTTCTTCTTGATTCATTGTACACCTCTCATAATGACAAACGTTTTATTGTTCTTTATGATAGCGAGATGGGAAGAATAATGGTAGAACAAAACAAAAGGAGAAAGAAGAATGGAATGGAACAGTTGATATGGAGGGGATGTTGTGGGGGTACTGGTGGTGATTAGAACGCATTTTTGGAATTTATATTTGAAAATATTCAAAAAATCTCAAAATATTGTTTGAAATTTTTCAAAAATTCTGTTCGAAATTTTTCAAAAATATTTTTTTTTTTTTTAAGGAAAGAAAATGCAAAAAATTCCAAAAACTTTTTCTAAATCGAAAATTTACAAAAATTTTGTTTTGAAGCAAAAATGGTTTTAAAAAAAGATTTTTTAAAATTTAAAAAAAAAATATCTCAAAATTTTTTATATAAAATTTTAAAAAAATTGATTTACCTAAAAAAAATTTTAAAAAATAAATTTAAAAATTTAAAATCTTAAATTAAAAAATATTTTAAGCTCTTTAAAATTCTTAAAAATTTTCAAAAAATTTACTTAAAAAAATTCACACCTCCAAAAACTTTTCCATCTCTATCCATCATCCCCACTCATCATCATCATCAGTCCAACAAGTCATCAGAACTGTCTACAAGAGATCACTTACCCCACATAACTATGCTTAAAAAGAAAACAAAGTGGTTTTTCGAGCACATAAAACAGAAATAGGAGTAAAAAAAAATGTATAAAACCATAGTGACAGAAAGAATATTTATTGCTGTTAAATTCAACAAACATAAGTTTCTTTTCACTTTTTTCCCATTTTGGTGCCTCTTTTTTCCTTCCTCTTTTGCACATCTCTATCAACTTTTATTTCTTTTTACACGCACAAATACACACTTAGACATAAAAAAAAAAACCAACAAATTTTGTGTATGAAAAATGAATGAAAATATTATCGTGTGAAAAAAAAGGATCAAAATTTTTTCGTGTGGGAAAAAGAAAAAGATTTTTTAACACAATTGTGGCTGATGTAAAGGTTGAGAGATGAGTTTCGTGTTGTGAACAAAAGTTTTTGAGTGAAAATAAAACTTTAATGTTGAAAAACAAAAAGAAATTAAAAAATTCATGACAGAATTTAATAAAAAAAAGTTTTTTTTTTGTAAACATTTTCTTGATGTTTTTTCTTGAGATGTGAGATGTTATGGGTTGGGATGTGAGGATTCTCAAGTTTTTTTTATTATATTGACGACATGTATAGGATTAATGTTTTCAAAAGTTTATTCATTTTGGTCATGCTGCGAGGAATTTGATGTTTGGAACTTGGAAATGAAAATTTTGTATTTTTTTATGGAAATGGTGGGAATAGGAATTTAAGTGTTAACATTTTAACATTTAAAATGTTTTTGTGAAGTCATTAAGAAGTTTAAAAATTTCAAGACATTGAATTATAGTTCAAATTTTAAAACTCTTTTTTTTAAATTTATCTAAAAATTTGAACCAAAAAACTTCTAAATAAATTTGAGTAAAAAATTAAACTTTTTTTTTTAGATTTCTAATTTGTTCTCTTAAAAAGTTTATAAAAACCTTTCATTAACATTGATTTCTTATTTTCTAACACTTTGGACACTTTCCCACGCCTTGAAGCATTGTCCAGTTTGCACCTTCTCATAAAACCTGAACTGAATGTAATCTTGTACCTTTTATTTACCTCATCTAATCACAAGCATTTTTCTCAAACCAAAAAGTATGAAAAAGTGCAATAAAACTCATGAACAAACAAATAAAAAGCAGTGTTATCATGACAAGCACAAAAATTCTTTCATGAGAAAACAGAATTTAAATCTAAAGCTTCAGCATGCAATTCTCATAAAAAATTTGAAATCTTTTAATTTGCAATATTTGTGTAGAGTAGTTGAAAATGAAAAATCCTTAGTTGTTTATTATTTTTCACTCTCTTTTTTCATTTGAAAAGCATCTTCATTATTTATGAAATAAAAGCTTTTAGTTAATGGAAGGACATCAGTCATGAGTTGAGTGGAAAGATGTAGCATGAAAACTAAATTTTAGAATTTCTCTCATGCAATTTTGATGGAATAGTTGATATTTATCACAGATTGTGCAGTTGAGTGGAAATGACAAGAAATTGGCAATTTTTAGTTGCTTTTTGAAAGCTTTTTACAATAAAAGTTAAGTGATGTGGAAGGAGATAAAAGTGGCGATATTTTTTGATGAATAATTTTTAGTTGATTTATTTTTGAATGTTTATCAGGGCTGTAACTTTATTTTAAGTTTAAATCCCAAGAATTCTTCCATAAACATTAAAATTAATGTCAACCTACTCATTGATCCTTCCTAACCCTAAATCACCTCACAATTCAACTCACACATGCCTTCTAAAAATTCAATAAAAATTCCAACTAACCCATCCAACTACATACAATACTGGTCACACCATCCCGACAATAAATCTCACAACAAAAAAAAACCCATCAGAATGCAATACAATTCGACTAGAACTGATAAAAAATGCATTCATTGTGAATCAGAATGAATGTCAGAATTCATAAAAAGCTACATTCAAAGCATTGTATTGTAAAAAATAAACGTGAATTTTTTCGCAATCAGAATAGACGACAATGAATAATGCAGGAGGAACAAGACACAGAGATTTATTGTTTTCATTGATTTTGATATTTCATATTCCGGTAATTGGAAAGTCGTGAAAAATGATGAAGAAAAATTGAATTGTGGTGATGATGGGATTTAAATGAGATGTTGAAAGGATATTAGAATTTTTATTTATTTGAAAATTTCATCTTTACATTCTTTATTTTATTTTTTATTTTTTTTTTAATTAACAACTAATTTTGGCTAAAACTAACAAAATCAGTTAACGAATAACTGTTTCAAATTTTTTATTATGACATCAAAATGAAAACATCATAAAAATTTCACACTTCCCAAACCACATAAAATCCATTAAAATTTATTTTCGCCTTCAAAAAAAAAAATTCATAACATAAACTTATTCCCCCCAACCACAACGAAAAGTTTTATTTATATATTTTCTAATTTGAAACTCAATTTTTTATTATGTTTGTCATGACTTTTGATAAATTGCTAGCATTATCATAAAAGTTATTATTTTTATTTTCAATAATGCTTGCACAACGAGGAAGAAAGTTTTTTATTGCAATTTTACTCTTTTATACTGCTGATTTTAGTGCTATTCATATTTGTCATTTTTTTAAGTGCAAGCAGTGAGAGAAAAAGTTTATATTGCTGCAGGGTTGGTTATTAAAATAAAGTAGAAGTTTGTTTAAATTTCAAGTTTTGATTTTTTTAATTTATTTTGATCGTCAAAATTCAAAAGTTCAAGCAAAAAATCATTAAAAATATTTTTTTTTAAAAAAAAATTTATTTTGAACTTCAAAAATCAAACATTGAAGTCAAAAATCCTTAAATATATTTTTTCAATTTTTAAAAAATAAATATAATAAAAATTTTGAGGCTTATAAAATCGGTACAATAATTTTTTAAGTCTCAAAATTCAATTATAAAAATGTCCAAAAATGCTTAAACACACAATAAAGACACAGAATCCACCCTCAAGGACTGTAGCTGTGTTCAAGCACCTAAGAATCCATAAAAATTCATAGCAATAAAAGCCTTCCATAAATGAGAGGAAATCAAGGTGTGAGAAATGTCCATTATATCCATGAATGACCACTTTCATCGTTTACTTCCTCTCCTCTCATTTTCTAAATGAATTGAAAAATTATGAAGCTTCAATGTGGACAATGACAAGGATGATGGTAATCTTCTGCTTCCGTTGCACATTTTTTTTATAGCTTTATATCACACACATATTCTCATATTTAACATAGGGATGGATAAAAAAGAGAGATTCTTTCATGTCATCCATTAAAGCATGAATTGTGTGAATTTATGTTATCTAATATAAGAACATAAACGTAGGAAATGCATCAATAAAATATGCCAGAGCTATAATAATATTTACTTAAAGATTTATTAATGTCATCATCCTATGAAAAGAATGAGAAAAAGTCTCAATAATAATATTGTGTAAATATATTAAATTGTGAATGTTTTTGTCTTGTGTCATAAAAATGTGTGGATGTCTTTAAATGGCGTGGAAAACACTGCGTGAATAAGTACTTTATATGCGATACATCAAGGATAATTTTTTTAATAAATATTTTAAGTGAAGAAAAATTCGAGGAAGCCTAACAACTTATAAAAGCTAAAAAAGTCTCAAAATCCAAGATTTCAACAAGTTTTCTTCACAATCATCCAATACCCTTCACGAACACAGACAAAATAATTCCAGAATCTCATCACTTTCCCTCTTAATCCTCCTCAACAACATACACATACAAAAAAATATCGATACTCTGCAAACAATAAATGAATTATTTAGGAGGAAACTCGGGGAAGAAAAGCATGAAAGTGTGAAATTAATGTGATGGAATAATAAATATATATTAATCTTCTTTCAGCTGTGCCATGTATGTACTATATTGATGAATGAATATAGCTTTACTTTTATTTTTGTTGATGTTAGGCGAGAATTTATTGAGGTGCTGAGATAAATGTGTTGGCTCAGTAGCATTGGACCTACGGAATTATTCCGCGGAAAAATTCCGCGGAATATTTCCGCTGCGGAATTTTATTCCGCGGAATTTTTCCGCAGAAGTTTTTTTTAAATTTTTATTTTTTAAGAAATATTCCGCGGAATTTTTCCGCGGAATAATTCCGCATTTAATTTTCAATATAATTCCGCGGAAATCTTCCGCGGAATTTTTCCACATATTTTTTAAAACTTTAATTGAATTATTATATTTTGAAAATATACAGAATTATTCTTCATATACGGGTTTTATCATCGAATAACACCAATTCTTATAAATAGGTAGTTATTATAGAGCTCAACTCAGACCATAGAGTGTTGCAAATTTTGATCAAATCTCTAATTTTAACCAATGAGTTTTTGCAGTGTTTACAGCTCGATGAGATCTTGAATTATTACTGATGATTTGATGAAGATAAAATTAGAAGTAGAATTATTTCTTGAAAGAAAATTAACATTTTCCAAGATCTCAATTTATTTGACATACAATTTTTCAAATTTTCTGAAGACCAACATCGTTGACCAATTAAATATTAATAATTATGAATGTTCATTCAATAGTATTCAAAATGGAGGTATTAATTTACAGCACATGACTTAAGAATTGTTTTAAAAAAATTTGTGCTACCTACTTATTAAAGTTTTGAAAATTTCATAGGCTGCAAAAATTTTCCAAGTAATATTTTGTACATTTAGACGTAAGATATAGCTCTACACTATTCTTACTACTAAAATTTCCGGAAATTTTCTAAATGAATACGCCTTGCTAAAAGTTTTAAGTTGTTACGAGGTCTATGGCAAAAAGGATGTTTGCTTTGGTAGAATATACTAACATCTGGATGATTTTATGAAGATACTTGATTAGGTAAATTGAGGAGAGCATCAGATCGTTAGACTGACTCGTGTCTTTGAAATGTTACCTCCCAGTGATTTAGAGTTGAAAAGCAGATATTTAGAGCAGATATATATAGCAGACAGATTTTTTTCATCTGCATACAGATAGATTCTGTATATCTACATGCAGGTGAAAAAAAAAATTGTCACCATACAGATAATATCTGCATACAGAAAATGGCTTTTTATTGATTGAGGTCAGATTTCAACTCTGGCTGTAGGTTTATTGTATCTTCAGTTCAAAAGGCTAGACCCTTTCTCCAGATTTATATTTAAAAATTTAAGTCTTGTGCTTTATAACTTATTACTACTGAAGATTACTGAAATATTATAGGTATTTGAAGTTTTTAATAAATATCGAAAATATAATAATTCAATTAAAGTTTTAAAAACTATGTGGAAAAATTCCGCGGAAGATTTCCGCGGAATTATATTGAAAATTAAATGCGGAATTATTCCGCGGAAAAATTCCGCGGAATATTTCTTAAAAAATAAAAATTTAAAAAAAAACTTCTGCGGAAAAATTCCGCGGAATAAAATTCCGCAGCGGAAATTTTCCGCGGAATTTTTCCGCGGAATAATTCCGTAGGTCCAATGCTACGCACCCAAATGTGTTGCAAGAATTTATTTGATACTTTGCGAGCAGATAAGTTGACAAATTTTTGCGTTGTTAGTGGGATGTTGTGTAATGTATGGCATTGGAGATTTGGAAATATAATGACAGTTAAATATCTGGGTATGGAATCTACATGAGATTTGCAGCTTGAAAAGCACATTGTAAGGGTTGAAATTTTGAGAACGCAGTTGGAATCAAAACAGGTTGTAAACTTCAAAATTTCTTGGTTTTTCTTATCTTAAAATCTAGAATAGACACTTTTGATCCTGACAATATATCCAATATTCCAATATCATTGCCTCAATTCAGTTCCAAACCACATTATCCCCTCAACAAGTCCCTTAAACACTCTAAGCTCATTACATTTTTATTCCAAGAGCCATAAAAAAATCTGCTATTTACATCGACGTAATCGTCTTTAACATTTAATTCCGTGATCATGACATTAAAGCTCCATCCTCGACATACTCGAAAACTTTTTTTTCTTGGCCAAGCATTTTATCGCTTCCGTTTTCTTTCCAATTTCTTCTAAAACTTTTATCATGAAAATATTCCCATGAATAAAGTTATAATAAGACTTCATTCTCTCAATGGAGCCTAACTAGTTCATTCTTACTTTATTTTTTCTAACCCTTGTCAGTAGAGTAAGAGTCTATGAATTCTTGTAAAAAGTTTCACTTTCCCTCAATAACTTCTTCACAAATATGTTTTTCCAATAATTTTTCGGCTATTCAGTGCTAAAACTTTATAGCTGCTATTTTTATATGAAAGCTTATGTTGTGCTTTTTTTGAAAGCTCATAAATTATTGATGACTTTCCTTTCAAGGCATTACATGCATGAAGTTATGTAGCACTTAAGCAGAAACGTAGAATAATCTCATATTCAATTACATGTATCATGGAGTTCTGACAACAGCTTCATGCGCGATGACTTGATGGTTTTTTGTGTTTAGGAGTAGGGGCCTGAGTAGGAGTATTAAAATAATAAAGAATCATTCCAAAATACTTTAAAAATTTAAGAAAAAATACGTTTCATTTTAATTTAGAACAAAATTCAAAATGGCTTCTTTTTAGAACTTCATATTTTAGTACAAAATGGCCAGCACAAGAAGAAAAGCTAAATTTCGTAAAAATTGAAATTTTTAAAAGCTTTTTAAATAACTAAATAGCTTTAAATATCTACATTAAAACATTCAACTTCATTGTCTCAAAAGAAAAACTTAATATTCTTTCTAGTTTCTTCAAAAACTATGTCATTAATTACAACAGCTATAAAAAGACAAAAGAAAAACTTTTTCCTTAATGAAACGAAACTAAGGTTGAGGTTAAAGACGTAAAAAAAGAAACTTTTTTAGTTTGGCACTAAGTTTGACATTCGTACTGGGAAATATAATAATTGACAACATTTTCAGCTCTTATAATTTCTTGTTAGTTTCACTCTTTATGAAATGAAATTATTTGCTAGATTGAAGCTTATGAAGAAGACAACTGCATTGATGAAAATGAATTGAAATGTGAAAAAGTTCTTGAAAGCTTATTTTTCCCTTTTTTTTTGCTGCATTAAGAATAAGTTAATATTGAGGTGAAGTTCTGCATGAGATACTCACATGAACTATATTGAATTGAATGAAAATCTTCACAGACTACACAAAAGATACCTGAACTTTACCTCAAATGCTCTTTTTGTCTCTCTCATATCTACCACAACTTAATCTTATTTTTAGTACTATTTCTATTCATTAAATACAGCATTTTCTTTTTTTTTTCTTTTTCTCATATTCACAGGAGAAAGAAATAAAAAAAGAGGCAACAATGTCCATTTCAGCATTCAGAAAAAAGAAGCTCCTATACGTCTTTAACGTATTCTTCGGTAAGATACATTTTCTTATTTCAAAAATTAATTCATTATATCATATCCCCTTAGTAAAGCTTGTGATGTACGTACATGTACGTATTTATTTATATGAGCATAAAATATACAAAGAAGAATGAAATGGATACGAGAATGAATTAATACATTGTGCATGAGGATGAAATGTTATTTTTAAAGACTTTTATGACTTCAAGGTTCGGTTGGAGTCACGGTTTAGAGTCAGGAGATTGAAAGATAATACGATTTATTATTTTAAGATGATTATAGTAAGATTCAATATTCTTATTAACGAGGAAGTTGCGAGGAAGTATTGTTATAGCCTAGATAAAAAATCAAGTTTTTCATAAAGTCAAGGTCAAAAATTTTCCTAATAAAAAATTTCAAGCAACTTAAGCAGTTAAGTGAATCTAAGGCGTTTGACTCAAATTTGGTATGGTTTCGAAGGTCATTGGTTCGAATCCAACCATTTTCGAATTTGTCCTTTTTCGGAAGTTTAGATACTTCAACTGCTTAATATTACGAAATCAAGTCATAAATTGGATTCTGGACAATGTTGGATTGAGGAACGGGTCGAAAAAAAGCATAATTAGAAAAATTGGAATGAGAGGAATCGGAAGATTACCACAGTATTAGAATATTCGAAATATCCGAACCTTGCACCATACTCTTTTCATATCCTCTATTTTATTGTACCCAAACAAACGCTCATGTGCTCATACATATTGTGGAGAAAAGTCATTAGTTATTTAATGCTAAAAGAATTCAGGTCCTTAATGCTACTTTACCATCTCTTTTCATACATTCTTCTTATTTTTCTATCTTTTCTTCCTCCACAGACATAAATAATAGTGGCGAAATCGACAAAAAGGATTTCGAGATAGCAATTCAGGTGAGTAAAAAAGCATCAACAGTCATTACGAGTCGAAATATATTACAAAAAAAAGAAAAAAGAAATACACAAAAAAAAAGAGAACGAGATGCTTTAAGATATTTAAGAATTGGAGAAGCAAAAGAAGATAATGTACGAGATTTGGGTGTGGATTGGATGGTTTTATGATCGAAAGTGCATTTTTTTTGTGAAAATCTTTATTTTATGCATGCTGTGATAATAAAAAATAAAACAATTTTTTATTTCTATGGCTGTGTTTTTTTTCGTTTCGTTTTTGAGGGCTGTGAATGAGAGCAAAAAATAAAGTATAGAATATAAGAAATGTTATTTTTGGAAAGGCTGAATGAAGAAAATATTTATAAGCTCCAAGGGGATATACGGCATTTATTATGTTACCTAGAGCAAAACAAAAACTGAACGTTCTGAATTTTTTAACAATTTTTCAAGACAACGGTGAAGGATTTTTTCAGAGGCTTTAAGATGTTATTATTATTTACATTGTAAAGCTATTGCAGAAAAAAATTTTAAAGGCGTAATTTTATAAATAAACCAAGATTTGTGGCAAAAATCTTCAACTCACTTAAAAGCCTCCGAATTAATTGTTTTCACAGCAATCAGATACACTCTATCCTAATTACACACCCACTTTCCGAAAAGCAAATCCGTTATTTATGCTACAAAACGCAAAACAACAGATAAAATTAGAAACAACAAAGCCTAAAATTAATTCATCGTTTCACTGATTAAAGAAATGTTTCTTTTATCTTACGATGAAAATCTCTTTCTGAGTTTCTGTGGAACAAAAGTTTCAACCCAAAAAAAAAAATAATACAAAGTTTTTTCTGCTTTCATTTCCTCATTAATCCGACTGTTGAATGCTTTGAAACACAATGAATGAGTTAATTTATGAAGCACAAAAGATAAACTTTAAAATTATGTCCACATACATGCGAAACAATTGAAAAATTAATGAGAATGTGTGTTTTGGGAAATAAAATTTCATATTTTATTGCCGGTGTATGCCTTATTTTTACTCATTATTGTACATTTGACCTTTTTTCTGCTGTTCTCCAATCTCTTCATTTAGACATTAAAATTTCATTCATTTTTGTTTTTGTTGTTTCAAATTAATGAATTTTCTTTTTCATTTAGAAAATCTGTGACCTTCGAGGATGGCCTGCTGGAAGCCCAAAAAATACTGAAACTCATGAAGTTATGTTTAAAATCTGGGAGGGTTTGCGGTCAAAGGCTGATAAGGATAATGATGGACAGGTTAGTTACAACTACCATGTTTGTTTGTTTGTTTGTTTTTTTTTCTACTGTGTTGTTAATGTCGTTGAGACAACCACAATAAACCCCTTTTGTTTCAATCTTGTATGTCCTTGTCGCTATATTACAATGTTGTTGCTTTTATTGTTGAAAAGTATAAGAAGTCTCGTTGGATTAATTTTCGGAATTGGACATAACAAAGAGCTTTTTTTATGAAGCTCATACGGAGAATCGTTAAATTGGTGTCTGGGAGGCAATGCTTATGAAGCTTATTTATCCCTTATGTGGAATTTTTCTGATGACAAAATTTACAAAAACATTGAAAGCTAAACGTTTTGTTCTAGCCTTCTGCTTCTGAACGCTAGATGTATCTGGGCTCATTCGTAAAATTACGAATTTTACGTTCGACCCCTCTAGTAATCAACCCTAACATAGTATCTTTCAACATAATTCTCTTCAAATCATCACAGAATTCCCTAAAACTCTAATAAGATATCCATAAAAAATTAAAACCCACCTTTCAAAACTTCCACAAGGGAGACATAAACATGATATAGAATTGCTTGTTACATTGTTTTATTTTTTAAATGCTACAACACATACAACATAAGAATTATATTTTTCTATAAAATAAATGTGCAATTGTGGTGAATTTACACAATTATCCCTACCCCTTAAAATAAAGAGAACATTTTATTCTTGTCAGTGAAAAATTTTCAAGCATAAAACACTTTTTTGCCCTTGTTCTAAACGCTTCGTTCACCTCAATGGCCTCATGTAAAGTTACCCTTTATATTGATTTTTTATTGCCTGCCGGGCATTAACATGAATATACGTTATAATACATGTGAAACTAAAATAAAGGAGATGAAAAATGGAGTAGAGGTGGCAGGAGCGTGTACATAGAATGAGGAGATTTATTGAGTCCACATACGTAACGAACATGCTTAAAAGTTTTTAGTTTTCCTCTTTTTTCATGCATGCATGTAATCAAATTCTTTTTTTAACTCATGCACAACAAAAAATTGGATTCACGACAAAGAAAGAAGCATTGTAAAGGAAAATTAATAAGCTTTTTTCCTGGCTTGATATTTTATTTTATTTTTTTAAAGAAATATTTATAAGGCAGAATAAAAAGGGTGGAAAATGAAAATTTAGTAAGATTTATTCTACGAAATTGTTTTCCAAGTAATAACAAAGGAAAGCCCTTAAGGTTATCAAGGAAAATTGAGTTCAATCATGATTGCTTTATTTTATTTTCTTTTGATTTTATCAAATTTAAAAAGCTTTTGTTTGTAAACAAGTGGATGATTGGGGAAGGAAAAAGATTTTTTTTTTTTTTTTGTGGGAGAAAAAATTGAGAAAGCACATGGAAGTCGAATAAAAACGATTTAAATGAGATTTAAAATTCAAACAAATTGTTAAGTACTGTATTGGTTGAAACTTATTGGGAAAGTTTTTCTTGCGCTAGATTTTGCTTGGGAAATATTACTTTAAAGCCATAGAGAAAGTTTGACCTGGTTTTGTCATTATTTACTTTGTTTTATCTGGAATTGGTTTGAAGTTTCAAGAAAAAAACATAAAAAAAATTATTTCAAAGTTTAAGTTCATGTCTTTTTTGAATTGCAGTTTACCTTATTACAAAAAAAATGTTCTCCTTTATAACTTTTAAAGCTTTAAAATTCTAGAAAAATTACAATTTCGAGTTCAAAACCTTTAAAAAGTTTGAATTAATTAAAAATTTATTTGAGTTCAATTCCCACTAAAATTTCATTACGAAACCTCTATATTCTAATTTAAAACCTTAGAAACAATCTCAGACAATTTCCAACACAAACATTTTAAAAGAATCTACACATTCATTAGCCGATGCACCTCACATGTTGTTAAATTAAGCCTCAATTAAACTATATAACGTCTACCGTGACTGACTATAATCATCATTACCGTATGCTCGTTTGTTGCTGCCATTCAGGTGCTAATATCCAAAGCAAAACATAGCACACAACACTTGTCAATAATGCACTGCCATGGCCATTCAAAGAGAATCGCAAAACGTCCAAAAAATCGATTTTTAAATTAAATTTTTTTAAACTTTATAGCATAGCATACAAAAAGCTATTCTAGACTTCTATAAAAAAGAGCCTTTTAAGTATCACGAAAGTGTTTTGTTGAATCGAGGGTGTGGAACCGATTGCGTGCAAACATCCGCAACAATTCAAACAATTGTTTGCTCACAGTACTCATTTCCATTAGTTAACAAAAGTGATTTTATTTCAAGCTTTACACTGACTATATACAGACATAAAATCCACAGTGTTTAATCTAATTTAGTTGAGTATTTGCGGGTGTCTGATGAAAGAAGGCTTAAAGGAGGGAAATTGAGGAAATTTGTGTTTAATGGATTAGAAATGATTCACATAAAGAATCTAGTGAACTAGAACTCAACTTTAATGGAAAAAATGGAAATATACCATAAAGCTCCAACAAAAATGAATTAATCTCATCGATTAGCATCAATTACAGGCACTAAATTTTTCAGAAGTTTCTTGTTTCACTTCCAAATGAATTATTAACGTAAATTACTTGCCACATGATAAATGATCTCCATTATTAGTCGAAACTTTACGTGTGAATAAATATTATATTCAGAAGAAGAAAGTGGTGAGAATAGAAACTTGATGGTTGGTGTCTAGAGCGCATTTTTTGATAAAATTGTAATTTTATAAATTGAAAGTCATGTTTATGCTAGGTTATTAAAAAAAATTATTTAAAAAAAGTGTAGTTTTTTTAGTTCAAAGGTTCAAGTCTCAAATTTTAGAAATTAAATTGAAAAATCAATTGAAAGTTTTTAAAAGTTTGCCAAAGGGCAAAATTGAGTCTGTTGGCTCACACCTTAATATGTCACTCATTATACAATAGAAAAATTCCACAAAACATTCCATCTTCCTTGCAACATGAGGCAACTGCTGTTCTAAACTGTAATAATATAAACTTCTTCTCATTAACCCGCATTATGAATCCATTAAGTCACAAGAGGAAATAATAGTCTTGGTGCTTTATGTAAAAAGATGAAGATGTAGAGGATTTAATTGCATTATAAAGATGCACCAGACTTTTACAATAAACGAGCTATTTGAATGTACTGCAATATAAATATATCCTCTTCAAAAAAATTTATTGTTACTGCCTGCAGCTCTTGTAAGAATTTTCTTCATTTTTCATTTGAAAATAATTCCTTATTTTTTTTCGTCTGTATTCATTTCTCGTCCGTGAATGAGGACAAAAAAAAGTTTTTTTTTTATTATTTTAAGGAAAGACACAAGTTCCTCATTCGAATGAAATGAATTGAGACATTAAATTAAATGAAGAGAAAATGAAGCGAACAGGAAAAATGCAATAACAATTCTCTCTCAGCAAATACAGCTATCTGTTATTTCTATCTCTCATACAATCCTAAATTAAGTTGGAGAGGATGAAACAGCACTTATGTCCATTTCAGGAAGAGGATCTCTTGAGAAATATAAAAGCCAAACTTATTTTTGTTTCATTTCTAAAGTTTTGTTTGATCAGAGTTGTTGAGAGGTCTTGAGGAGCTTAAAAGTATTTATATTGTAATTTTTAAAAATATGCAATAGTTTTTTTTTAAAAACTTTCAACTTTTTTTTTTCATTTTAGACATTCTTTAATCCCTTTAATTTCCAATAAAATTTACCAACTCTGTCCAAAACTAGAAAAGCTCGTCTTTCTCGTTCACTGCTTTTTATGAGGTCAACATAAAAAAAGACTTTTTTGTCTTCATATCTCAATTTTATTCTCTTTTCCTTTAATGTGCTCATCACTATCCGCTTTCATGCTTTGGAACTAGATCATCTTTTGCTCTATTCTCAAACTTTTCAATTTATTGAAACACGAAATTCCATTAATATTGAATTTTATACTCTTTTGAAGAAAAATTTTTTATGGAAAGGTCGTGCTTTAAACCCAATCGATAATCTAAAAAGTCAATATTGAAAATGATTTCTCATTAAATTTATCTTTGTATTTTCAGGTATCAGTCGATGAATGGTGCAACATGTGGTAAGTGTGCCTTATTTTCTCTAATGCTTATCATTCAATCAATCTAATTTATTCTCATGAACAAGTGATGATGCTTATTGATGTTTCATTTAAATCAATTTTGAATGATTTAGGAAATGTGATTTTAACTTACAAATTGGATGATCAAAAACTCTAGTCATCTAATTTAAAAAACATTTCACATTTTGAATTTAATTATCAGAAATTGTTTTGAATTTAAATGAACGCATGAAATAAGCTTTGAAATGAAATACATACATTGATATTTTTTCACTGCACCAACAATAAACACTTTTTTGGTAAATCACATTCACAAAATGATGTTCAATTTTTAGGGGGTGAGTTCATAGATGTTCGACATTCTACCCAATCCGAGAGCTCTTTAAAAACCTTAGCCATTTCTTTCAATATTTTAAATGTACCGAGATTCCTTTATTAAAACATTAAATGAAACTTTTCCGACTCCTACAGCAGCAATGGAATTAGTTTTAATGCTATTTTTAAAGTTTTATATTCATTCATGGCAGGAAATATGAGCACATTTAATTTAAGTTAGAAATAGACTTGCACAAGAAGTTTCTGCAATTGAATTAAAAACAAAGAAGTTTAAAGTATCAAAAAGGATTATATTCATCCTCCAAAATTCCACAGAAACCTTCCTTATCTCATGATAAATCACCATTGCACGTCAGTTTTCACCTTAATCTCGCATAAATTTCAAAACTTCTAAAAATATTTGTCTAAGGAAATAATGTCATTTTGATTATGGGTTGAGCTTCTTAATAGATGTCATAGACCTTTAAATCTACTATAAACTCGTTAAGAGCTTTTTTCTCTCAAATATTTGGCAATGTATCAAGTATTAGTGCTCATGGAAGACAAACTCATAAACTTACCTTTTTTTTGTGCTTCTCATTACCCTTGTCATGCCATATATCCTTTTAAGACATTTAAATTTATCTTTCTGCATTCATAATTTCATTGATATCATGAAAAAAAAATTTCTATTTCAGGGATTCTTATGCCAAGGATCCAAGCAATGCATTAGAATGGCAGCAAAGGTGAGAAACAAACTCAAAACTCATTTCAAATTAATTGAATTTTGAATTTCTATGTCAAATGAAACAGATACATGAACTTTATGTTCGACTTAGAAGATGCTTCAAACGATGGTGCTATTGATGCGTCTGAGTTTGCAATTGTATGCTCAAGCTATGGTCTAGACAAAGCAGAATGTGAAGATGCATTTGGAAAAATGTCTCAGGTAAGATAAATATTTTTATTTTTTATCTGTTATGAATTTTTAGTAGGCAAAATAAGTGTGGATTATCACTTTGTTTGGGATTAGTAATCTGTGATTCTGCTTGTATATCTTTTTGAGGAAAGCTAGGGGAGGATTTGTATTGGATTATTGATAGGTTATCGATGATTTTGATGTTTAATTTTTCCGATCGACACATGCAATGCATATCTAATTAAGTACATCTGAATGATACCATTAGAGAGTTTCAAGCTTAATTTTTCTAGAGACGATAATCAGTTTTTGGCTTAAACTAGTCTTTTTTTCTTCAAAAAAAAAATAAATAAAAATAAATAAATAAATAAATAAATTAAGTTTGCAAAAATTATTCTAATCTCAACGAATCATGCAAATTATGGACCTGCTTCCATAACCAATTTCACCCTCAAATCCAAAAGTTCAAAAACAACATTCAGAATTGCCTAACTAAGCATGATAACCTTTACAAAAAAAAAAAAACTTTTCATGACAAATGCACATAAAGAAACTAGCAAGAAGAGAAGAAAAAAAATCCATTAAAATGGCAATGCATAATTCATGAAATTATTTTATCTCAAATAAATTTTTTTTCTCATGACATTTTCCATTTCCCATCTTTTTATTCACAGGGAGCAACTGAAGTTACTCGAGAACAATTTGCCGTCTTGTGGCAAGAATTCTGGCAATCTGACGACCCAGCCGCACCAGGAAATTTCATTTTCGGTAAAACGTCCTTTTAACCAAGCTGATTAGAGTGTCTCACTGAATTTTTCAACTCAAAAATCTTGAAACAATTAAAACTTTAAATGAGATCAAGTTCAAGATTTTAATAGACGTAGAAGATCATAGAATAAATATTTTCTTTTTGGAGGAAGCATAAATATTTTTATTTTCATTATTATTTTATGTCACTGATGCAGAAATAAAAACAATAAAAACTTTTCTTTTGCTTTCTTTAAAACTTTTTTTTTGTCTTTTTTTTTCATTAAAATTTTGTTCAATGAAATAAAAAATAAGAATTAAATGCTTTTTTTTGTGTGTATGTACGAGATGTTAACAGCATAATGACGATAAAATTTAGTGTTATGTGAAAAGAAAAAAAAATAGTTGATGAAGTGTAATCGAAGCAATTAAGCGGAAATATTTATATAGTTTATGAGATGATTTATTTATTGTATTTATGTATGAGGAAGACTTTGAAAGCTTTTCTGTATAGAAAGAAATTTTAAATTGAATTATTTTTCACTTTATTCAATGGATAATGGCTTTATGGGTAATATGAAGGTGGAAATTGCTATTTTTAATGATTATATGGATAGAATTTTGCATTATTTTGTGAACGTTTTTCAGATAATTCTTGAAAGAAATTCAAGCATGAATTTTAAGTTTTAAAAGCAACCATAAATTCAAAATCATTTTGACTCCTTCAATTGCCCCAATTATTTAACAATTTTACTATCCATTGAACTAAAATCGAGAATCACACTGCAACTAAACGACAGCATCAATAAGCTTGCATGTGTTACTCAGAATTTATATGTGATCAATTTTCCTATGTTACCGACACATTTACATTTTCAAATTACAAATTTTCTCTCATTCCACTTTTCAATGCATTGTTACTTGGCTGGCTTTCAATTCTAGCACATTTGTAAAACATAAAAGATCTGAAAGAAGAAAGTTAAATGGAAGTTAATTGGCACAAAAAAGAGATGAAAATTGCTTGCCGTAAATTTTTCTTGGATAAAAAGAAGAAAAAAAAGTTTTTTTTCCACAAATAAAAGTTTGGAAAATTTATCAATGAAAAATCTCAAAGGTAATTTTGGAAGTTTATTTTTCCCATTCAAAATGAGATTTTTCAGCTTGAGTGAGCATCAACATACGAAATGAACTTCTTTGAATGAGATTTGATGATTCTAATGTGAATTTACTACAATGGAAGTGAAAGAACTGGATATGATTATTGTTATGATAATCTTTCTGGGTTTCTCATAAAAATGAACAGTAAAAAATGAGAAATCTTAAATCACTTCACAGGACATAAACAAGATTGCTAATTTACATAAATTTACAAGCAATCTGTGACAATTAAAATCTCTGAAAGGACCTTTGGGGAGATTTACTTCATCGTAAGAAAGTAATAGACTCGAATTTATTAGAAAATCTACTTTAATGATAATAAATATGAATTTTTCATGAGAAGATCAAAGTTAAAGCTTGAATGAGATTTTTACCACAAAGTTTTATGGCAAGTAAATTTCATGTCTGAGATGGGTGAAAGCAAAATTCCTAATAAATGTAAAGTAAAAGCTTGCATGTAAGTTGATGGACACTCTGGATCAATTCTGTGGTTTTCTGAAGTGTTATTATTACTACTTGATGATTAAACCACTAAAGTAGTCTTTGAGAATGGTTAAGCAAGCAGAATTGAACATAAAATAGAAAACTGATAAATAATCAAGTATTCTTGCAGATTAATAACTTTGTCAATTTAAATTTAATTCAATTTCTTTTAACCACAAAATCCTAATTTAGCTCAATTCAAGCTAATAATAATAATATGTTTATGACAATTATGCTCATTACTAATAAAAATAATTGCAGTTTGCGACACAAATTAAATTTTAACATCCTCAATTAAATTCTCCAAAAATTGAAAATTACGAGTTGAAAAATGTCGAATCAGATAAATGAGACACTCTTAGTAAATAAAACAAATAAAAATATATATTGATGAAATTTTATTCATTAGCCAAAAATGAATGAGAAAATTTTGAATAAAACATGAATTCCAAATCATGTAACAATTTTAAAACACAAAGAAATTTTTAGAACGAAGAAAGAAAATTAATTCGGAAAACTTTTTTAAATGAAAATTAAATTTTTAATGAAATTGAAGAGAATTTTGGAATTTTCATGACATTTCTTGAAAGTTCTTTATTTAAAGGAACAAATGTTCAAAAATCAGATTATTTTTATTTAAATAAGAAGCGACGTTTCTGGAACCAAAAACAAAGTTTTGATAAAAATTCATCAAAGTTAGGAATTCATCTGAAGTAGATCAGCCATTATCAGAATCTTAATACTTTTAAATTTTGAGGAATTTTTAATAGAAAACCATAAATTTATTTCGAAATTAAAAAATTTGTTTTCTTAATTTCAAAAGTTCTTAACTTTTTAAAAATGCTGGTTTTTAATTCAGCAGATATTTCATTAATGTGGGCGAAATCTCCTCATAAATCATACAAATTTAAAAAAAAATAATAAAACTTAAAAACTTACATCCCAGAATCTTATAAAATCCTAAAATTCTCTTCAATTTAAAAAGAAACAAAACATTTTGAAAATTAAGTAAAAAAACAGAAATTAATTCATACAACACAAAAATATTAAATTAATGTATGTGTGTCAGTAGGATGAATTAAATCAGATAATTAAGACAGATTAAAACTTTTTAAAAATGAGCGACCAGATGAGAGAAAATTACTATTAATAAGATGAAAAAATAATAATAATAATGTTTTAAGCTTTAGAAATTTTAACGGATCAATTCTATTTCAAATAAAAAAATGAGAAAATAAATTTTTAATGAAAATGAGTGAAGTAAGGATTATGGGAGGGTTTTGGTGGGGGGATGAAGGATTATTAAAAAAAAAAATTGAAAGATTGTTACTAGTGTTAAATCTGAAGCTAGCACATGTCATTAACAACTAACAAACATTCTTAAAATGAATATTTTGGTCCATCAAGCCCCTAAAAAAGCTCTCCTCTCAAAACATACTAAATATGCGATAAATTTAAAAATCACAAACCTCTATCACGGAATCGAGCAAAAAACTCTTTTGTAAAAGATGAAAAAATCCAAAAAATGTGATTGATTGAGATATTGAGCATAAGCATAATCATATTTACCCCTTTTATCAAAATATTTATCCTTTTAATTCTCATGGCTCATTAGACGACTAGGCGAGGTAAAGATATTAAAGATCGATGATACAGAGGGGACTCTAATGAGATTCATACTTATTAGAGTACATTGCCCGGTCTCTAACTAGCCATGAACGCACAATGAAAAAGAAAAATTATATTATAAAAAAATTTCTTCCTTCTACTAGTTCTCTAATTCTTCTTTTATTTCTGTTGCCAATTTATATAAAGCATTAGAAATTACTCCTTAGGATATAAAATTAAATAATAATGATGAAGTTGGCGAAGAAGAAAAAAATAATAATTGAAATTGTATTAATGTTGTAGGATTTCTATCAAAACAAATACTAAATACCGAAGTGACTTTGCAAATTCTGCTCTACTGAACTATTTATTCAGTTCTTCTCCTTTTTACTTTTATCAATAAATATATAACAAAAAAAAATTATATTGAGAGAAAATTTTTATTCCATTTCATCAGCATTTTTGAAGGTAGTTCCATTTTGTGGTTTTTGCACCGTAGCTTATAAATCATGCCTATGGTAAAAATGTTGGGTTATTTTATGTTGTTCATTAAGGTGAATGATGTGTACGAAGTTTAATAATGCTTGAATTTCATGATGAAAATATTTAGGTCAATATTAAGGATTTAACGCAGAACTGAATGATTTCCTTGGGAAATAATTTATATGATCTGAAGGTGTTGATGAGTAATTTCATTAGTTTCAAGCTGTGGGTTATGGTTACTACAGAATAAAAGTTTACAAATTGAGAAAAATTCTACATTTCATTGATTATTAATTTGCTAAGATTCTTAATTTAAGATTTAGTTAGAAAATAGATTTAAATTACTTTAAATAGCAATTCTCGATTGATTTGCAATAAAAATTTTATAATAAAAACTAAACCCCAAAAAAATGCTGATTTTTGGATAAAAAAGTAATCTCTCAAATTTCCTTTCCTAATTCACCATATAGAAATTTTTAAAGTTGATAAGAAAAAAAGCGAAATATAAAAAAATGTGAAAAATTTTGAGAGGTCAAAACTTTTTGGAAATTGTCTTTAAATAAACTTTTTTAAAAAAATTATTGACCTCTTGGCATGAAAAATCTTATGAAATGAAAACAACCTCTCCTTTTAATAACCATTAAACTATATATCAATTCAAGTAATGAGAAAAAAAAATATATTAAAAAAATTCAATTATCAAACTGTCAATTCTTATAAGCGACCGAAAAAAAGATAAAATGAAACTGATATTTCCATTCATTCTACACATATAGCGTGAAATAATTCAAAAAACATAATAAAAATTAAAAAAATAATTGTTGAATGTGAAATATGATAAAAAACAAACTGATGAAAATTAAATGTTAAATGTAAAATCTTTCCAAGCATGAAAATTAAATAAAATTATTTTTTCTTTTTTGTTTGATTTTTTGCGGCTTTTGTGCATAAAGTCGAAAAATATTTTTCGTGTTTTTATTTAATTAAAATTCTCTCACGCTAAATTGGTCACAAATGAGAATAATTTTTTGTGCAGAGTTGTTGGTTCAACTTTTAACAAAAATATAACTTTTTTTTAAAAAAATAAAAATCTAATTTGAAAATATCTTAAATCTTTTTTGAAATTCAAAAATTATTATTTTTTTTTAATTAATTAAAAAGTTTTGCAACGTTTTTTTTTTCAAAATTCATAATTTTTGAAAACTTTTAATTTAGTAATTTTTAAATTTTCAACCCTTAACAACTCTGCAAAAAACCACTAACCGAGAAAAAACAAAACTAATTATTAAAGTTTTATTAACAGCTTCATAATTAAAAAAAAACAAAAAAAAAACTTTTATTGCAACTTGAAAACTTTTTTTATTCTCTTACTTCTTTCTCACTTCCCTATTATGTGAAGTTTTCTTTTTCTTATTCCTGTGAAAACTAAGGTATATTAATCAAGAAAAATGATAATTAATTAATTTAAAACAAGACGGAAAGTAATAGAAAAGCATATAATGAAGATAATAAATAAATCAAAATAAAATGAAGTGAAATAAAAAGAAAAAAATGTTCGTTTTGAAACTTAAAAAAAAGTTTTTTAATTTTTTGTTCTTCACCCTTTTATAAAAAAAAAAAAAAATTCAGGCAATTCAACAACATACAAAAAAAATTTTTTTTCATGTCACAAAATTACATTTTCTCCAACAACAACAAAAAAAGATGTTTTTTAATTTCAGAAGGACTTTTAAGTTTTGCAAATTATTTTTGTAACATGACAGAACATGTTACATTTCATCATCAAAAGAACTCAGCTTACTTTAGTCATCAAATCATGAAATTTACATTCATCCATTACGTCAACGCAAAGCTCATTTGAATTATTCACTAACCAAGTCTTCTCCTCTTATATCCTTTGGGGATGTTTTAATAACATTAATATCAACAACAGGGAGAACAACTTTCACTACTCAACCTGAATTTTTTTTTTTATTCTTTTACGTCAGTGATTATACAACGGTAAAGTTGTTATTTTGTTTTTTTTTTTTTCTTATCATGAATGAGGAGAAAAAGAGGATGAAAAATTTTGTTTGAAATATGAAGTGAAATTCTAAATGTTATCGACTCATGACTTTCTTCTTACTTATTTTCATTCATTCGTTATGTTGAGGAGAAAACAAATTGTATAATCTAATATAATATGAAGAAATAAATATAATTTATTAGCTTGGATATCTATAGTTAAAGTAATCATTTTGAGCTTTTCAGTTATTTTCAGAATATCAATCAAAGTTCTATTTTAAAGCTTGTTTTCTAAAAAGTTTTTAATTACAGAGGCCAAAAATATGTTGTTCAGATACCTTAATGAAAATAATCTAAAATTTCCAACAAATCCCTTAAAAATTGCCCCCAAACCCCCAAAAAAATGCGTCACAACCCCCAAAATTCCAACTCAATTTCCTCTGACATTTTCAAGAGAAAGTTATGAACATTGAAAATCTAAACACCTGTTTCATTCAGCAGTTCTCGGGGCTCTTTCATTCTCAATATTATAGCATACATTCATACATTTCAGATAGAGTAGCTGCTTTTTGTATATACAAAGAAGAAAAATTCCATTTATCATGCTGGATTTTTTTCATTCCTTTTCTCTTATGTACGATACACCATTCATAATTTGTATTTTCACTCTAATATGCTGAATAATGTTTCATTGAATCGCGATTTTCACTGAATGAAGGAAGCGGGTAGGAGTTGAGATAAAATTGCGATCGAATTTGGCATGAAGAGTTTGAACATTTCGATCTTTTTTTTATACCAGCGTAAATTTATATTTTTAATGCAGGTACACACTAGCTTTTGTACATCTGATGCCTATGTCTGATTTAATGTTGAGATTAAATTATTGAAGCGAATTATGCTGAAAAGCTCTCTGTTTTTTTTGGGTATTGATGTGAAATCTTGTATGAATGTAATTTATTAAGCTTCTCTGTGGAAAAGGAATATTTTTGTACATTTGTGCAGAGATAACTGCTGAAGAGGACATTCATGAGCTTTTATCATGAATGCTGATAATTTTAAAATTTGTGTATGTTTTTTGGTCCTCGAGAGTATTTAATAACATTTTCAGCCATTGGCATATGGGCAATTCTTTAGATGAGTGGAATTTTTGAAAAAGAGCTTTTGAAATCCAGTATCACTAATGTTTGAGTAAAAAAATATGTTTTGTTGAATTTTGTCTTCATATTAAGAATTTATAATCTAAAATGTTCATAAATGCATAAAATATTATTTAATCTAACATTTTTGTTTATAAAAACATTAGAATTTGTCGTATATACTTAAAAAATCAAGAAAAAGGTTTTTAAAATTCTGTATTTTTTTGCGGATAAGGTAGAAAAAAAGCTCAAAAATAACTCGGTGACACATTAAATTTTTCAAAGAATCAAAATAACTCATTAATTAATGAGGTAAAATATAAAGTAAAAAACACAATTTGTAGATTTTTGGTTCTTTTATGATTCAGTAATAGTTTGGGTTTATAAATTTCAATAATTTTCTTTAATTTTTGATTCCTTGGATGATTCAAAGACAAAATGTCAATTTTTGTCACCGAGTTATTGACCAAAGAATCAAAATAACTTAATTCCTACAGACTTTAATTATCCTAAGTAATGAAAATATGATAAATTTGAGAAAAATACACTATTTAAAACAATAATATTAAAGCCTGTAGTGGAAAAATTTTACAAAAAATCGATTCTTTGATGAAAAATTTTCAAAATTCATCCAAAGAATTGCCCATATTCAAAATTGTTGAATATCAGTATTTTTGTTTAAAATCGACTTTTTTAAGTTTTTCTAGATTTTTGAATTTTAAAATCAAATTGAATTCATTCAAGTTAAACTCAGTCGTCATAAAATTCATAATCTCATATTTCATATTAAAAACCAATCAAATGCAGACATAAAGAAGAAATCCATTTCAAAAATACAATCAAGTCAAATTTTTCGAAAAAAGAAACTTCTGAATAAATTTAATTTATGAAATTTAAATATTAATAAATGAAAGGTTAAAGAAAAGTAATGGACTTTCCGTGGAAGTAACGAAATTTCATGACACCCACTATCAAATCTCTTTCTCGTTATTGCTACTTTATTGTACAAGAAAGGACAGAATTTGATAAGATTTTTTATATTCACAACAACAATAGTTAGTAAATAATTTTTATGTACCCAAAAAAAGTCAAAAATAATGGAATGGATCATTTTTTTTAAAAAAAAACTGAAATCTGATATTTTGAATAAAAAGGTCTGAGTTATGTTTAATGAGATACCTTATTAGGCTTAATTTGGATATATCAAAGGATGAATTTAGGGTAAAAAATATTGAAATTCGTACAAAACGAAAAAATTTTTTTGAAAGTCCTGTAACTTTTATTGGAAGCATTGCTGATTTCCCAAATTTTTCCTACGACTTTGCTTGTCCTCCAAATTTTTTTATTCGAACCTTAAAAGAGCATTTTGTGCAGCATAAAGCAGTAAAAAATCCACTTTATTTCAAATATTGAAATTCGTACACACAAATATTGAAATTCGTACACTCAAATATTGAAATTCGTACACCAAGTACTCATGATTTTTGCATCCAAAACTTGAGAAAAAATTAATATTCTTGCAGTATTTTCATTTGAGGAGGTTTTTATTCATCCTGAGCTACTTCTTTGTCCTTAAAATTTAATTTATTTAATTTGTTTACACAAAAACAATTAAAATTCTTCATCGCCTACTATTGAAATTTTGTACGAATTTCAATATTTCTTCTGTACGAATTTCAATATTTGGAATGAGGTGGATTTTTTTCGTATAAGCAGTGCTAATTTATGCCTTGACTTAATTTAATTGGAAAGTAGAGTGCACGAGCAAAGTCATAAGATCTTAACATATGACCAATCTTGAGTTTAAAGGCAATTTTTTCAAGTCTAAAAATTATGAAAAATTTTGTTTAAATTTGTTCGGCTTAATTTGGATTTATCAAAGGATGAATTTAATACAGAAAAATTTTAAAAACATTTTTTTTTTTTTCTAATGCAAAAAATAAATATTTTGGATTTTGAATTTCTGCTTTTTATTTTGAAAGCATTTATTCAAAAATATTGAAATTTCATTCATAATTCTTGTATAGCATGGAAAAAGTAAAAAAAATGCATAAAAAATGAAAATTTTCATAAAACAATCAAAAGAAGTTCACAAATCTCCAATCAAAATCTAACGACCTCAAACCAACTCATAATTTCCCAAGAGACCTCCTACAGTTCAAATGACAGACTTCCAAACACTTTTATTGTCCACAGATAGCTTAATACATTCGAAATGAAGCCATGATTAATGATTTTTTTTTTCTCCTCTTGTTTCGTTCTCTCCAAATTTCCATCCGTAATAAATTGTTATATCGATTAAATCGCACGATGTTGCCGTACCTAAAGTCTGAATTTTTTTATTTTTTATTTTCACCTTTAAAATGTATTTTTTTCGTTTTATTTCTTCTGAGCTCTTACAAGAAATGTATCCTTATAATCTCAATCACATCGTTTGCATAATTTTCGATTTATTTATTTTTTGGGCGAGAAAGTTTTCATTTTCATTTTCCTTCTCCGTCTTTAATGGATGGTAAAAATGTTTGTAATCAATCATAATAATCGCATAATATGATCGAAAGCATGAAAGCAATATGCTGGGTGTTTGTGTGTATGTGAGAAAGTTAGGAAGTAATAAAAAAAAGTTCTGTGTTTATTATTTTTGGGTATAGGTTACAATATGTGATTGGTACCATGAAAATTGAGTGTAAATAAAATTTGAAATTCTTTTAAAAATAAATCAATGCTTAAAAAAATGAAGATTGTGCTAAAATAATTTTAACATTTTCAAATTTAACTCTTATCAAACAATCAATGTCCACCCACCAAATCTCATTATCGTACAACGTTTAATGTCAAAATCATTCTCAAATTGCTCATAATTTTCTTCTTTCTCAACAACGAAGAAAAAAAATTGTTTACGTTTATTTTTTCGATATTTTTCTGTTTATTTCATGAATGAGAATTGAATTGAAGCATTACGATAATTTATCGTAAAAAAAGGCATTGCGTAAATGTGAAAACTTTTATTTAACTCGGAAATAAAATGAAAATTTTTTTTATGAATTTATTGTTCATTAAAATCCAATTTTTCACATCCATTCATTGCTCAGGTGTGAAGATAAAAAGGGTATAGACATGCATGAATGTGAATGGTAAATGTTAAAATACTAACAAGAGATAGAGGCTTGAGAGTGTTTTTTCGTGATCCTTCAACAGACTTCAGATTAAATTCAATTGAAAGTTTTTTTTAAACATTTTTTTCGAAGTGAAAATTGATTTTTTCAGGCATCATTATTTTGAGTAAATTCAGATAACTTATAGCGATTGTAAAATTAAATTTGTGACGCAACAAAATAAAACAAAAGGTTCTTATTTCAACCTTAAAACAGCTTAAAATTGAGATTTATAAAGATAATATTTCTTTTTTCTAACTCAATTTAAATGTAACAGATAGAACAGTTCAAACAAATTTCATCATGCATGTATATTATATGACACTACACAAAGTTTTTAATTGCGGGATAAAAGTTTATCATTTCACAATGGGAATAACTTTGAAAACATTTAATTAAAGATCATTTTTCTCTTCTCATGCTGCATATTGTGATGAGTATTTTAAATTGGCCCGAAAGACGACAGGAAAACTTCAAAAACTTAAATTACTTATTAATACTCTTTTCAAAGTAAAAGGAGAAGGGTTTTAAAGAATATGAAGAAGACAAATAAATTTAAATAATAAAATTTGTTCTGAATCGATTTGATATTATTTGAAAGTTTATTAATTATGAATTGTGGGCTTTTGTTAACTAAATGGAGCTTTGGAGAAAGTTTAGAATTTTTAAGATCTATTAGATGTAAGCAATTTCATTCATATAGCTTCATATGTGTCATAAAACAACAAAAACTTTATCAAATTAAAACAATCCAGAAATAAAATTTTCTAAAGCCATTTTTATCTCCTTGCGGAAGCAATAAATCAATAATTTAAACCAAATACAGCAGTTCTTTCACCTCTAAACTCTCGACAAATCTTAATCATTTCTCATTTTCCTTCTTTCATGGTTGTTACAATTCTGGTTTAAAAAGAAACTAGATATATTTTGAGATCATTAAATTTGAATATAAAGTTAACTTAGTATTGTATTTGTGTGTTTAAATCACTTTAAAATTGTATTGGATCGATAGATGAAAATTTAGTTAAAATAAAATGAATAAAAAAAGGATAAAATGACATAAGGGGTAGTTTACTTAGTACGTAACGCTCTGAGGAGAAAGGAGGTATGAGTTATGGTCACTTTATTGCTCACGTGTGATTCTCTTGTTAAATACATTACGCATGGAGGGAGGAAGGAACCTGAATTTTAGCGTTACGTGAACAGCTCCTAAGGTAGAAAAGGATTTCATTTGTGTCAATTCAAAGATAATGGAATGTCAGAATGGATATTCATTGAAATAAATTTCAATTTTGCTCATTGAGCTACCAAATTTTTGCATATACATTCAAAAATATTGTGGATATATTTGGGATAATAACCTACAAGCTACAATGAACTTGTCACCAAAAAAATATTTCAAACTTTTCTTTGTGAAAATAAAGTTTATGACCCACAAAAAATTTATTTATGCCTAAAAGAACTTTTCAGACAATTTACAGAACAAATGCATTTGACACGTTGATCAATAAACCTCAATTTTCCAAAACTTTCTCTTTTTCAAATTTCCCAATTTACTCAACAAAATATGTCAATAAAATTGTCGTAAAAAACTTTGCAATACAAACTTCAAATTAAGACGAAAATGTCAATTTTTATAGCAAACACAACAATGACATCATCATGAACATAACATGAGTATTGCCGTTGGTTGGAAATATGTGAAATTTTTTGTACGGCAGACTTTTTCACGACACACACACACACACACACACACACACACACACACACACACACACACACACACACACACACACACACAAAGCAATTTCCAGAATGTAAATCAAAACTTTTATTTTATTCATAAGGCTTATGTTCTTCTTTGCAGGCAGCACAAGAAGAACAAGTGAAAAGAACAAGAATGACTGCAATGAAAATAAATTTAGAAAGAACAAATCTTATTCGTTAAAACTTGGCAATTGAAACATCCAATTTATCATGTAACAATAAAAAAGTTTTTTTTTGTATATTTTTTTGAAATTTGAAAGACATAAAAAGTCATCGAATTTTTCCTTTTCGGATAGGAAAGAGCAAGTGAAATTTAAAAATTTGCTTCCTTTTCTTAACCAATTGAATGCAATAAATTTAAATCGTTTGTTAAAGCTTCAAGTATGAGGTGAGATTGGATTAGGTTTAGTAGCTTTTTCATTCAAAATGATTTCACTTATTAAATCCAAAACTAGAGTTCAATCCCCGAAAAAATATAGTTTCTGTTAGCTTGATAAAAAGTCATTCAAAAATTCTAAAACTGTTTCTAAAGAATAAAATTAAATAAAATTTATATTTTTATCTTCACTATTGTTCTTATAATTGCATTCACATGATTATTTACTGCTGCGTATAAGAATTATCTGGCACTTATCCAGTCATTTTGTTACAAAATATGCTGCTTTGTTAATCTAAAGTCAAGGACAAAAAATAAATTAAAAGCATAGTTTTGAATGATAAATTTTCATTCACATTCAAAAGACAACTGGACATACTAAATTTATTTATCAACTTTTTAACTTTCCCACAAAAAAAAAAGTCTAATCGAAAAAAAGAGAAAAATGCAAATTCAAGCAGAACAAGTATGAATAACAATTGAAAATATATATAAGACATCGCATCGATGAATAAAAAGGATTAGAAAATGATTCAATTCATTGGACGTTCGTCTTGTTATCGAACGAATTACGTGATATTATAATTCTATTCAACAGAAACTTTTCGTAGCTCTTTTTTTTTATTTTTTGAGGAAAAAGGAAATCGAAATGAAAGAAAAATCCTCTGCCACTTTTAAACATGCTTCCGAAAAGAAGAGAGAGAGAAAAAAATTGCTGCATGAATGCTGGATGAGAACGAAAGGATGGGAAATGAAACTGATGAAATAAAAATATATTAAATTGACATACTCTGTATGCATTTGAAAAGTGATGAATTTATTCGTGCGAAGTAGCTGTCGAAAATTTCCCTAGTGGATTTTTTAAAAAAAAATATATAAAAAATCTTTGAGAATTTTTTCAGTTTTTTACTTTTTGTATCCAACCACCGAGGGTTCTTGATTTGAGCAGATTCAATTTAAGGTAAAATTTTCCCACAAAAAAATTCAAATTTTTATAATTAACGGAAATTTTTTATACGTTTTGATTTGAATAAATTCAAATTGAATAAGATTTTTCTAGAACAAAACAACTGTTCAAATCGAGGACCCCCCGTATTCCTTTTCAACTAAAGGTGACGAAAAACATGCTCCAAAATAAATTCATCGACTAGCTTAATAAAATCAAATAACTCAACATCCACATAAATTGTTAACAAGCTTTTTTCTTTACCCTCAAAAAATTTCACCAATTAACAAATATGACAAAAGCAATTATTGTGTTTTGTCTGCTCGCCACACTCAATAGCATGGAATGCAACACAAACTTACACATGCACATAAAAAAATATATTTCTGACTACTATGCACAACCGGAAATTCAATTGATATTCATTTTTCTCAATTATCAATTTTTCATCAAAACATAAATATCTCACAATTCACTAAATATACACATTCGGTGTACAGACTAGTCGTCAGTAAATGAACATTATAATGAACTGACAGAAAATTGAATTCTCATCGGAATGCATTTTATGACGCTATTCTGTGCCAATAATATTTTATAGGGCATTGGTTGGAAGAAGTTTATGATGCTATTAGCAGTTTGGATTTTTTTGGCCTAATTTATGTGAAAATTATTATCGGTTGAGCTTGTCATTGGCAGTTGAGTGCATTAAAGGTTTTTGGCTTAAGATAAAGGTTTTCAGCGATAAAGTTTGTGTAGCAAAATTATGCGCTTCTGATTATCAATATTAACACATGTTTTTTTTAGCAATCTGCAATTTATATTTTTTATGTATTTAAATCTGTGTCGATTTTATTAAAAACAAAAATTTCTGCGGCCTTTTTTATGTGTTTTAATTGATTCGCATGTTTACATTCCCAAATATTTTTGTGTGATAAAAAAATGTTTAATTTAAAAAAAAAAAATGTCTCAATTTTTTAAAAATGAAAAATTGTGCGCATTTTTTGATAATATTTGCTCTATAAAAACATATATTGGCTATGAAATGGTTTGTTAATAGTTTGCACAGCACTTTTGAAATGCTGTCGAACGAAAATTAATTTGAATTAAATGGAATGAACAAATGAATCAGGAAGAGTATTTTATTGCAATTTAAAAATTTATTATGTGATCAAATTCATTGGAATTAAATTCTAATTTAATTTCTAATTTTATCAAAATTATTAATGAACTCAAATCAATATTTAATTAAAGGTTGTTTCCTCATATCAATTATACACTCAAAACAATTTTACTAAAAAATATTTTTTATCAATAAATATGAAAAAGCGTTTTTCCCAAAGATTCTCAAACTTTACTTTGAGCTTTTCTGTCCAAATGCATTCTAATGGAAATTTTTTGAGCTTTTAGGATTTTAAATTTACTGGAAAATTGTTAACGTATTTTATCCTTGTGAAATATTTCTCAATTTTAATATTTGATTAAAAATGACCTTATTTTAATTAAAACACGATTTAATGTCATTTTGATGAATTTTTTTTTAGGGCCGTTCATTTATGACGTTCAACAAAAACTTGGATTTTTATACCCCCTTCCCTCCTTCTGTCACAAAATATTCAAACAAAAAAAAATACTTTGTTCAGAACTGTCAATCAGACCCCTTTTCCCCCTTAAAAATCGGACTTTTTTAGTGAACGACTCCTTTTCTCTTTTGCATTTTTTTCTAAAAAGAAAAATCAATTTGGCAAAAAAAAACGTTGTAAAAATTCCATGATGCAATCACACAAATTAATTCCGTTCTTATCAGTCTCTTCCAAATACTTGCACCAATTTTGGAATTACTAGTTTTTGCTTACAAATTATTGATAATATCAAAGCAATCGCTCAAATTTATTAATCTTAAATCGAATTTTAATCTTTCATTGAATTACATTCCCCCAATAATTAGCCAACTTTACGTAAATTTTGATGTTTCACGCATTTAGTTGTCTGTTAAGTACGTGTGAATCACTACAATTATTTTGTGTATCGTTTGCGTGGAGTCATAAAGAACTTCATACGTCCTCGATTTGAACAGTTTTTTTGTTCCAAAATTTTCCTATTCAAGTCGGATTTATTCAAATCAAAATGTATGAAAAAAATGAACGTTAAAAATGAAAATTTAAATTTTTGTATGGGAAATTTTTTGGTTATTCAAACCGAATCTGTTCAAATCGAGGACCCCCTGTACTGGGAACTTCAATTATAATTGATTTTTTCGATAGATTGCAAATTTATGACCGCGAGAACTCAGCTATTGACGTCTGAGATCAGTCAACAAAAAAGTAATAAGTCATATTTGCAAAAAGCAGTCAGTTCTTTTTAATTTCAAAATTCCTTAATTCATAGCTTCAAACGCATTGCATCATTGTAATGATAAAAGCAAGTTCAAAAGCAGTTTAAACAAAAAAAGATACCTTCCTAACTTTTGCAATGCGAAAAAAAATTCAATTAAGTTTCTTTCTGCTATCTATGAAAGCCTCTAGTAGACTAATTTCATGTTCATTCATAATTTTTAGCGCATTTTTGGAAACTTGTTTTCAAAAAGGAAGCTCAATCATACACTTTTTCGGCTGGCTGCAAATTTTCGAAAAACTATCTTTTAATCTAGACATCTTAGAGAGCTCCGGTTTGTTTTATTAGCTTCGTTTCATCGAGTTATTTGCGGCAAATGCATTTAAAAGTCCCAAATTTATGTTTAAACACCTTAATTAATTAATTTTTAATTTCACAAAGAAAAATAATCAACACATGACTGCAACTTCACGTCATAGAAATTTCAAATATTTTCTAACCGTTGACATTTGAAAATTTTTTGACCGTTATTTTTTACGAAAAGTTTTTTGTTCAGTTTTGCAAGTTATTAGTTTGTGCATAGTGAAAACACACTTGTGCATGAACAATGAATGTGAGGAAATTGAAACTGAAGGGTTTTTGATTGTTGTTGTAACATTTTTGTAAAATTATCGTTATTTTTATGTAGGTCTGTCCTGAAAGTTGATATACTTTCAATTCGTAGCTCGATTACTGATCGCCGCGCCAAAAATGCGCTGAAGTCCCTCGATATGAAACACGAGGACTTTTGTAATTTTTTTCATACTTTTGGAGTCAGCTCCTTCGTGGAATGAAATATGAGAATATTTACCAATTTTTTCGAAAAAAAAAAAAAATTTAAAATGACAATTTAGTTGCTCATTAACAGCAAGTTCAGCCTAATGTTTATCTAATGACGACTTCTATGGGGTCGTTCACTTAGTACGTTACGAAAAAAACGACTTTTTAGACACCCCTCCCCCATCCTTGTTACGCTTTTTGTATGAATTTTTTTTTCTTTTGTTTGACTTGAAAATTCAAGACCCCCCTCCCCCCTAAAAAGCTAACGAACAAACTAAGAGAACGGCCCTATATACAAAGGTTCATTTGTTGGTTTCAGTTTTGAAAATATTTTTAATTTTCTAGGAAAAGGGAAAGGTGAATGAAACGTGTTAATATTCTACAATGCGTTTTGTATTTTCTAAATTTATAAACTCATTGATCTAAACTTTTGATTTTTGTGGTTAAATGCAAAATTCGCAGAAATTGTCTTCGTTGTTTTTGAAATATTTTCCATAATTTCATGAATTTATTCATTTGTAAAGACATGAACACCTTTAATGTCTGACCTTTTAACTTCTATTGATTCATCAAACATCAAACATTTGGAATTTTTCAATATTTCACAATATCGTCATTCATGTGTGGCAAAATATTTTTCCACAGTATATGACATTTGATATGGACCTTCCTTTTTAAAAAGAAATTTGGCTCATCAAATTTAATGACGACATTCTCATGACGACAACAGGCCTCAATTTCATTATTTATTCCTTGTCAGTCATTTAAATGAATTTTTTTTTATTCATTTTCTCGTGTCCATTCCTTCTTCTGATTATTCCTAATTAATTATTTATTAAGGTACATTTGTAATTCTTTTCACCTTTCTTCTATTCTTATTTGCATTTATTTATTTACTTATCTTCTTCTGTTGGATATCTTAAAAAATCAAATCAAAATTCTGTTGTCTTCTGAAGTCAGTTTTTAATTATGAAAATGTACCGAACTGCAAACGCAACTAAAATTAGGATATAAATTTGTGATTAATAGCCCATAACGCAGTATCCAAACTTTTTTGTATCACGACACATCTTTCAGTCAAAATTTTTTCTCGGAGCACTAAATTTTTAAAATCATAAAAAATTGTGTCCAAAAGTTGGTCGAAATCACTTCAAAAGTAGGTTTCGTGACCTTTTGTTAAGCTTAAATTTCTACTTTATCCACAAACAGCTCTTCTTTGACCATTTTAAAATTCTGTTGCGGAGCAATAAAGTGTTGTGGAGTATAGTTTGGACCACTGTTATAATGAAATAAAGAAGCCAAAACTTCATAAAAACAAAGAGTTTTAAAAATTTACAACAGTCAAAAAATAAATAAAATTTCCTAAAATTACTTTTTTGAGCCCAGAATTTAAGGCCTCTAAAAGTCCTCTATCATATTATGCATCCCGGACACAAAAGAAAGAAGACAAAAAAAAAAATCTAAAAGTAAAAAATTTCGAAATGTCAATGTTGACATTTTATTAAAAAGAAAGTGTAAATTCATTAAACTTTTATTATGAGATGCATTAATTAGCCTGTTTTATGATGAAAATAATGTCCTTACATTCTTTAATTAATTTACCAATAAGTATACTCGAGTGACTTTATGATGGACAAAAATCATTATAAATCTCTTTGTAGTGCGAAAAATGTATTAATGACGTCGTGGTTATCGTCACTACATATGAGTAGGTAGAGAAACTTCCATTTTACTTAAATGAAGCATAAATGTGTTTGTTGGATGACTGAATTAATGTGAAGGAAAAAAAAAATTGAAAAACACAAAGAATCAAAGAGCCAGAGCCTTTTTACATTATCACCATACAGTGGCGCATCTTCACAACGTTGCGGAAAAAAAAGCATGGATAGAGAGTAGCAACAGGTATAAAAGCAACATGATCGTAATGCTCATCGGTTAGTGTTGAAACATTTGTCGTGCGAACAAGTCGGAAATTTAAAAAAAATATATATTCATGATAGGAAAAAGTGAAAATTTGTGAAATATTTTTTAAGTTCATTTTCACACAGACTGTTAATTAAATTTACTGCAAAAAATTAGACAAATTAAATTTTAAAAATTCACATTAAAAAATAATAATAATTTAATTACTGCGTCCAAAAATTGTCAATTTAAATTTTACAATTATAAAATTATTACATATTATTGAGAATAAATTTTTGAAGTGAAACATGATACATCTAGTGAGGTTCTATACGTGTCTGATGATTGTGCTTAGTGTGGCTAAATTTATCGATGGTGAGCAGAAAATTTACTTTTACTAAAAACTTTTTTTTTTAACAATGTCAATTCATATGAAAGAAAGATCATATTTCATTAAATTGAATTTCTTTGAATTCTTTTCCTGCATTTTGTAGGTGTGGAAATTTTAGTGGCGAATAAGAATGTGATGAAGAAATGTCTATTGTTTTTGAGAATTCTAGAAAATTTTTGATGAAACATTTTTTTTTGGCTAAAAAATATTGGAAATTAAGAAATTTTTTTAGATCTTTACAAAGGGGTCGCAATATTAAAAAATCGCCAACTTGGATTAAAATTTGACTTGCAAAAAAAATTTTTCATTTTAAAAAAATTTTGTTTGGAAAGTTAGAAAGTGTGCCATGAGTCAAAACTAAATTTGATTTTTCAAGGGATTTAAACAATATTTTTTGGAAATAAAGCCATTTCTGTGATCAGGCTTATTCCAACTGTCGTTTAAAAGCTTAATATTGTAGATAAACGGAACAAAAAATCATTACACATTTTATGATTTTTTTCTCATCACGGCACATTTTCTCACTTTTCATACAAAATTTTTTTGAAATCAAAAATTTTTGTTGCCAGTTAAATTTTCATCTAAGTTGGCGAATTTTTAACATTGCGACCGCTTTGGATCTTTACGAACTTTAATAAATTTGAAAAAGTTAAGATTGAAAAATTTCTAATTAGAAACTTTAACTGAAGAACAATTTTTTAAAATAAAAATTTTAAGTTTAATAATTTTAAAAGTTGCAAAACTTCAATCAAAGATTATAATAATTTTTTGAGACTATTTCAAGATTATTGTTATCAGATTATAATCTAAAGAAGCCTTTTAATTTATTAAAAAAAAGTTTAAATTTCTAATTTTGATAAATGTCAAGGCTCAGACACTCATCAGAAAATTGAAATATTGTACATTTTTTTTTTTTAAATTTTAATAAATTGTAAAAATTGGAAAAAAATTGTACAACTTTAAAATTTTTGCATGGAAAAAATTGCAAAGTTGAACTGAAAAATTGTACAATTTTCTGATGAGTGTCTGAGCCTTTATTAATGTTTGGAGATTCTAAATCAAAATGTTAAATTTCAAAAGAGTTACAATATAAAAACAAACAGCAATTCCACCCCACTCAATTCTTCCAAAATCAAACAAATATTCAATGACTGATTGGTAGTTAATAGCTAGAATGAATCCCATTCTCATGTAAACATTAAATAAATTTATCAAAAACAACTAAATCCATATCATTTTCATATCACCTAATAACATTTATTACCGTGTAACAGAGTGTAAATATAAACAATAATGTGCGGTATTTTTGTGTCTTTATTGTTTTTGTTTATTTTTTGATGACCTTTATGAATGAAATTGTGATACGTTTAGGATGAAGCGTTGTTTTAAGGATTACCTTAATGAATTTTTAATTTCGGTAGACTTTTACATCCTGTGCAATTTACCATTAAATATTTAATTCTGTAAATTATCGTGCTTATGGGTATGAATTTGACAACCAAAATTAAATTATCACAAACCTGGGAGCTTATTATATCAATCATGATCTCTGACCTCTTAAATTTGGTTTACTACCATAAAAAAAAACTTTTTTTAAGATTACAAATAACTTCGGGTCAATTGGTTAAATTTGTTAACAATTTTTTTTCCTATTTCATATTAAAATTTCATTAACAATTCAATCTTGTCGAAACTTTTCATTAAAGTCAATTTAACAAGGTTTTGTGTTCGAACATGAAAACGACCGCAGGAATTTGTTGACAGAAATTATCTTTAAAAGTCAGTTTGAAAAGTTATTAATCTTAAACTTAAAATTGAGGAAAGAACACAAAAAGTTAAGCAGACATTAAAGAATCTTCAGTAAAAATTTCCCTTTTTCTTTTAAATTCGAAAAAATTAGTTTCGTATGTTTCTTTGTCATTTCTTCCCTAACCAGACAATAGTGCATGGTTTTATGATAAAGCATCATCAAAGATTCTTAAAATCACTTTCATCAATTCAGGGGGTCTTCGATTTGAACAATTGTTTTCTTCAAATTTTTTTTTTTGTTAAAATCAAATTTATTCAAATCGAAATATATGAAAATAACTGTTAAAAATTAAAAATTAAATTTTTGCTTGGGAAATTTTTGATTATGTATTCAAATCGAGGACCACCTGTACATCATACTTAATGTAATGCTGCCTCAAAAGCAAGCTAAAAAACAAAGAAGTATTCTACTTGCTTATATTTTTATGATGTTTTTAATTTTCTAAATTAATGCAATTTTTAAAATTACATTTCATCATCATTATATGAATGATATGAGAATAAATATGCTTCTAGTCTTAATAAGTGCTTTAAAATAAATACGAAATTATTTACGAGGGTTTTTAGCTTTAAAATGTTTGATTTTATATTTTTAAATACATACGCGTGTCTTTTATTTTTAATATTTTTGGAAAAGAATTAAAAAGGAGTAATTTTATTCTATTAGGTAATAGCTTTGAAACCTTATTAATTTTTTTTTTTTTTTTTTTTTGGCATTTTATTCTAAAATTTAAATTTTCCTACACTCTTAGTTTTATCAGAAATTTTAAAAACTCTTCTTTTGCTTTTTATTGAAAACTAAAATGTTAAGCGGTGAATCGATAAAAGTCAAAAGACAATGGATGAAAAATACCTTTTTTAGCTTCCGCGCAAGCTCGGAAGCTGTTTTGGTACACTTTGAAAATTTTGTCACCCAACCTACAGCTTACCTATTTGGTCGAGAGGTATTGGTTCATATCTCAAAATTTAGGTATTTTGGTCTAGTAGGTGGGAAATTTAGGCGGAATCCGGGAAATTTTATTTTACACCCGTGGTGCCACTTACAAGGTTTTCATACAAAACCCCTAGAAAACTCATTTTTGCTATAACTTTTTTTAACAGCACTAAAATGGAAAAATTCTGGTACTTTAAATGTTTCAAATATTTTTTAGAATTTTTTGGAACAAAAATCCAAATTTTATAACCTCAACCTGACCCAGCAGAACATGTAAGAGGTTTTTCAAAGAGGGATTAACATTGTGGTTGATCTGGTGGTCATGGGTGGGGGAGATTTGGGATAAAATATTTTTTATAAAATAGCCCTTAAAATTACCTTTCCAATGATACCAAACGTGACCCACTTTGATTAAACTGTGAGTCAGGAAAATTAATTCAAAGTTTTAATCCGTCGGATTTATTTTAATCCTTCCCTATTAATTACGTTTTCGAAAAGGGATTAAAATTTGTCACCCAACCTACAGCTCGCAGGTCAACATTAAATATAATGAATTATACATCGTTGGAAAGCTACAGAGGTCTAGTAGGTGGGAAATTTAGGCGGAACTCGTGAAACTTTTTTGTTTTCAAGAACGAGCACGAACAATTTTAATCCATCGGATTAAAATTTAAATCCATCGGATTAAAAACAAAACCCCTTCGTTCTAAATCTTTTCAAAACTTTTTTCTATGAATGATATATCAAAATAAAGGTAAAAAATAGCAGAATTTTATGAAATAAACAGTTTTTCAAAAAATTTGAAATTTTAGGCGAATTGAGCCATCTAAGAGTTAATCCCGACTCAATTTTAATCCATGTGTGAGGATTAAAATTTCGAAATTAAACGAATTTTACTTTTTTCACTCGAAATTTTTACAAAATGGTTAGAAATGACTAAAAATAGCTAAGTAATGCTAAAATTGAAGAAAAAAAATATTTTAAGCTTTGATTGGTAGTGGTTGGATTTAATCAAGATTTTAATAAATCAGCTTTATTAAATTTAATCCAACTCGATTAATTTCAGATTTTTGGTTAAGAATTGATCATTTTTGGCATATTTTGACATATTATAATGTTTTTTGGACATTTTTGGACAAATCGAGCTTGATTTAGTAAACATAATTTTTCTGAATTTCATCGTCACTTTAGGTACTTAATCCAGATTTAATACTTCTACAAAATTTCAATCTTATGCAAAGCGAAGCTTTGCTGACCCGATCGAATCCTAATCTTCAATCTTATGCAAAGCGAAGCTTTGCTGACCCGATGGAATCCTAATCTTCAAACTAATGCAAAGCGAAGCTTTGCTGACCCGATCGAATCCTAATCTTCAAACTTATGCAAAGCGAAGCTTTGCTGACCCGATCGAATCCTAATCTTCAAACTTATGCAAAGCGAAGCTTTGCTGACCCGATCGAATCCTAATCTTTAAACTTATGCAAAGCGAAGCTTTGCTGACCCGATCGAGTCCTAATCTTCAAACTTATGCAAAGCGAAGCTTTGCTGACCCGATCGAATCCTAATCTTCAAACTTATGCAAAGCGAAGCTTTGCTGACCCGATCGAATCCTTATCTTCAAACTTATGCAAAGCGAAGCTTTGCTGACCCGATCGAATCCTAATCTTCGAACTAATGCAAAGCGAAGCTTTGCTGACCCGATCGAATCCTAATCTTCAAACTAATGCAAAGCGAAGCTTTGCTGACCCGATGGAATCCTAATCTTCAAACTTATGCAAAGCGAAGCTTTGCTGACCCGATCGAATCCTAATCTTCAAACTAATGCAAAGCGAAGCTTTGCTGACCCGATCGAATCCTAATCTTCAAACTAATGCAAAGCGAAGCTTTGCTGACCCGATGGAATCCTAATCTTCAAACTAATGCAAAGCGAAGCTTTGCTGACCCGATCGAATCCTAATCTTCAAACTTATGCAAAGCGAAGCTTTGCTGACCCGATCGAATCCTAATCTTCAAACTTATGCAAAGCGAAGCTTTGCTGACCCGATCGAATCCTAATCTTCAAACTAATGCAAAGCGAAGCTTTGCTGACCCGATCGAATCCTAATCTTCAAACTAATGCAAAGCGAAGCTTTGCTGACCCGATGGAATCCTAATCTTCAAACTAATGCAAAGCGAAGCTTTGCTGACCCGATCGAATCCTAATCTTCAAACTAATGCAAAGCGAAGCTTTGCTGACCCGATGGAATCCTATCTTCAAACTAATGAATCGAATCCTAATCTTCAAACTTATGCAAAGCGAAGCTTTGCTGACCCGATCGAATCCTAATCTTCAAACTTATGCAAAGCGAAGCTTTGCTGACCCGATCGAATCCTAATCTTCAAACTTATGCAAAGCGAAGCTTTGCTGACCCGATGGAATCCTAATCTTCAAACTAATGCAAAGCGAAGCTTTGCTGACCCGATGGAATCCTAATCTTCAAACTTATGCAAAGCGAAGCTTTGCTGACCCGATCGAATCCTAATCTTCAAACTTATGCAAAGCGAAGCTTTGCTGACCCGATCGAATCCTAATCTTCAAACTTATGCAAAGCGAAGCTTTGCTGACCCGATCGAGTCCTAATCTTCAAACTTATGCAAAGCGAAGCTTTGCTGACCCGATGGAATCCTAATCTTCAAACTTATGCAAAGCGAAGCTTTGCTGACCCGATCGAATCCTAATCTTCAAACTTATGCAAAGCGAAGCTTTGCTGACCCGATCGAATCCTAATCTTCAAACTTATGCAAAGCGAAGCTTTGCTGACCCGATCGAGTCCTAATCTTCAAACTTATGCAAAGCGAAGCTTTGCTGACCCGATCGAATCCTAATCTTCAAACTTATGCAAAGCGAAGCTTTGCTGACCCGATCGAGTCCTAATCTTCAAACTTATGCAAAGCGAAGCTTTGCTGACCCGATGGAATCCTAATCTTCAAACTTATGCAAAGCGAAGCTTTGCTGACCCGATCGAATCCTTATCTTCAAACTTATGCAAAGCGAAGCTTTGCTGACCCGATCGAATCCTAATCTTCAAACTTATGCAAAGCGAAGCTTTGCTGACCCGATCGAGTCCTAATCTTCAAACTTATGCAAAGCGAAGCTTTGCTGACCCGATCGAATCCTAATCTTCAAACTTATGCAAAGCGAAGCTTTGCTGACCCGATCGAATCCTAATCTTCAAACTTATGCAAAGCGAAGCTTTGCTGACCCGATAGTCGAACGCGGAAGCTATTGACTTTCTACGTAAGTCGTGTTTTTTTGTGTATTACTCGTGCCTCTTTCATGTACGAAGCCTTAATGAAAAATTCCACAATCACTTTGATTGTTTCGAGTAAATATAATTACAGAAGATTAAATGAAATATTTTAATGCTCGAAGCTATTTTTGTGGGTGATTGAATTGCGTGAATTGAGTTAATTTTTAATCGGTTGAATATTTGTGGATTATCTCGTAAATTTTTTTTGTTGGTATTCTTTTTAATAAGCAAAAATATTTAATTGAAAATTCTTAATTGACTCGATTTAAATAAGATTCTTCATTAATTATCATAAAAATTAATAGATTTAAAGAATTCATAGGGGGTCTGTTTACCTATGACGTCGATCATAAACATGAATTTTTAGATCCCCCTCTCCAGTGGCGTAGCCAGGGGGTGATTGTGTGATTTTTCACCCGCCTTAATGGCAATTTTCTTTAATTTGCTAGGGTTTTTTGTGAAAAAAAAAAACAAAAATTCACTTCCTCCTCCCTAAAGTTTCCATACAAAAAATTGAATTTTATTACCCCCTCAAAATTTCTGGCTACGCCATAAAGAAAACCGTCACAAACCCTCAGACCCCCCCTCCCCTCCTAAAAATCGGACGTCATAAGTGAATAACCACCAAGCCTAGAAATTATTTAATTAAAATCTCAATCATCGTATAAATGTAATCGCATTTCCCATTTTCTAAAGAATTATGCACAAAGAAAACGTAAACGATGCTCTTTCTACTTAGTACCTAGCCTACACAGAGTCTCATCACGTTTTTCATAATTTATAGAAGAGAAAATTCTTTTAAGAATAATGCAAAAGTTATTGGATGAGCATCATTCATGTTCAAAAGAATCTCTTTTATTCAGCAGCTAGCCTCCTTTTATATTAAGTGCAACTGCAAATTTTCAATGTATACCCATAAATTAACTATTTTTCTCTCTCTTATGCTCTTATCATTTTCAGCATCATGTTTAAGCTATGGACATTCTTGCTGGGGAGGTAAGTAATATCTTCATTATATTGATTTATGTGCGAAAAATGACTCTTGGTAATATCTTTCAATTATTTTTTATGAAGCACATGGCAAACGATCATACAACCCACAGAGAAATGTTAAAAGTAATGATTTTAATCATTGGGCTGCTCTGAAATTCCCAGAAAAGGTGAGATTTTTAATGTTCATAGTTTTGGCATGATTATTAAAATGATATTTTGCAGAATGATGGATTTCCATTTAAGAAATTATTTAGAGACAGTTCCATCCAACAACAAATGAGATATCCAAATAATGACATGTAAGTAAAAATTTAAGACTTACCTTTTTTGGGATGTTGAACGATTTATTTAGCTTTTTTCCGCTTTTTTGGGACCTGATTTGATATTCACGATAATATTTTGGTCATTTCACTTATTTTAAACTTTTCAGAATCACAATTAAAACCAACTTTCACGATTTTCCACTTATTTCACTAAAATTAAATTAATTAATGATTTTTTCTTGGCTCACTTTGATTCAAAATTGTAGAAATTTTTTTAAAATGATTCAAAACTATACAAATTCTTTTTTTTTAAATTCAAAACCTTACAAATGCAAATTAATTTAAATCCGAAAAAACCGTTAATAATGTAAATTTCTGATTTTTACTCAACAGACAAGCAAATTTCCCAATCATAAATCCACAATTCCCACTTTATGAAGAAGATGAGTCTGATAGAAACTTAAGGACGATTGTTGAATCTTCAGACGAAAACGAAGATGTTCCACAAAGAACGTCAGCAAGACTCAACGAAGATCTAAAGCCATATCAGACAATGAGACTAGCAAAACAGATTCCAAACATATCACAATAATGGATATAAATTTACACGTTTCTTCCTTCAATTGAACATCATTCATACAGCATCTCGGATTTTATAAAAAATGGGGAAAAAAATATTACTGCATATTTTCTTCTTACTTACTGATCAAATATCGTTTTGATTTTTAAGGCTGGATTTAAAACTATATTTGGTCATCGAACTAATTATTATTGTACACTAAAGCATTGTAATTATAGATTAATATTAATAATGATATACATACTATTTAAATAAAGAGAAGAGGTCATCAAAGAGAGAAAAAAAACTGTTGTGTGGTTCTAATTTAACGAATTTTCAGGTTTTAAAAATTTCAAACTGTTGTGTTGTTTTGATTCAACTGATTTTTCAGATTCAAAATTTTCTAGGTTATTCTGTCTTAGCTTTTTGATTGTCATTCACGTTAAGTATATTTTCTGTAATATTTTAATTAAAACACGTTTTTAGATAAAACTAAATAGATATTTCAGTATATTTGTTTGTATAACACATTATTTACGTCCAAAAGTGTCAAATTAAAACAATTAAAGCCATGAAAATTTCATTTTTACAACTTTCTATTATTTTGTTAATTTGCGTTGCTGTAAGTTCTGCTAATAAGCCTTATAAACATGCCAAAAAGGGAAGAGATGTTCGCGAGTCCAAAGATTACAATAAAAGGTAATTAAATTGATTAAAAAAGTATATTTGAATGATTAGTAATGACATTTCATTCAGATCTGATGATGACGGGTCATGTTGCTGTGAAACTGAAACTTTTGAGAAGAGGCAGCATCATAATGAAGAGAAAATGAGTCGTTTCTATTATGATACAGTCAATGAAGAAGACGACGATGATTTTAAGCACAAAAAGAATTCAAAATCCAAGAAAAGTGATAAACCATGCAAAAACAGCGATACAGACAAACGTGCTTCCAAAAAGTCATCAAAAAAGGTTAAGGATGTTGATGACGAAGCTACTTCTGTTTTTAAAGTGCAAGCTGAAGACGATTGTGATTCAAAAATTAAGAATAAGAATTGTCAATCAAATAATGCCCAAAATGTGAGTAAAAATAATTATTAATCCTCATTAGTTGACTAATCTAGTTCCTTTAATCATCCTACAGTCATCAATATCATCAGCAATTGTATGCTTGCAAAAATGTGTGGAAGTCTTAACAAAATGGAAATTGTACTGATTTGGTATTTAGCACAGCAATAGATATTAAAGTTTGAGTCAAATTATAAGCTATATTTAATGTTAATCTATGATTTTATTAATTCCTTTTTTAAGCGATTAAAATTAATTAACAAATCATTTTCTATGTTTAAATAAATTCAATATTGTCACAAATGTGACAGACTATTATTTCAACGGTTGTTTGAAATTTGAATTCTCCTGCGATTATTATTGAACTTTGGAGAAGTTCAAATCGCGTAGTTTTTTGACCCTTTAATTTGTATTGAACGCGCGGTGAAACAGGACAAAATATTGTAAGTTTATATTATAATTAATATATTTAAGGATATATTGTTAATGTGATTTCACCTTACAGTGAAATATTTATCGACCTAGCAAATAAAGTATTGGATTTTATTGGAATTTGGCTTTGTCGATTTATTTAAAAGTTTGAGCACGCCGCCTTCAGTACATTTTTCAAATATTTTTGATTTTGGATTGGATTTGGATGATCGGATGATTAAGGAGAGGCATAGGAGGAACTAGAGAACAGTTTTGGAGGAACTGATAAAGATCCAGTAAGGCAAAGAAGGAAGAAATTATAAAATTTTGGAATTGGACACGAGATTGGTTTGAGCGCACTTTTCACGGCAAAAAATATTGATTTGGACCGATTTGGATGAAACACGAGACAGTCGAAGTCCTGAGGGATGTATTGAGATACAAATTGTTGATTACAACTAACGTGCAGTAAGTTAATAGTGCTGTAATGTGAGAAATCGTGTTTAATATTAAGAAAATATCCAGTTGCGAAAATCGCGTCACATATAGCCGTTAAATTAAAATTTGAATTTAGAAAGGTTTGCGTCTTGGATAAAAAATTCATAAATTAAATTGATTTGTTGATTTTGATTAAAATAAATTAAATATAGATTTGTGGCATAAATAAATTAGTTGAAAAGTTTATAGAACAATCATTAATGTTGTTAGTGGCAAATTAAAGTAATTAGAATCATTATTTTAGTGGCAATTACATTAAATAATTTCAGTCAAATCCATAGTCATTATTGTGGGAATATACATTGGTCAGTTTCGTTTGGATAGAATATTTGAATTGGATGGAACGGTTATTGGATAAGTCAAGTGATTGAGTGATTTTGGAATTAATTTAATGCAAATTGATTGAATTTAATTGAAATTTAGACTGGAAAGTGACTTGACTGAATGGTTTACTTGAAAATTAATTTGAAAAGAAAATTACAGTTTGTAATTTCGTATTTATTGTGTAATTGAAAATAAGAAATTCATATACGAATAGCTGATTGAAATAGTGATTGATAATTGAATGTGTAAATTGATTTAGTATCTCATATGTGCTTGATTGTTTGATATTTATTTCTTGAGTGGTTATTATTGTTGATTCATTAATTAATCTCACCTTAATTATGGATACTTTGAATGGTTTGTTTATTGATACAAATTGGATAGCAGAATTGCGTAATAAAGATCCAGATGCATTTTCAAACGATAGTTACATTTTAATTGGTAAAGATTTGAAAGAAGATGTAATTTGCAATAGTTCTAATTGTAGAATTGGAGTGAAAGCAGGCAAAGGTGAGCCTGGTGAGAGAAAGAATGATAAAGGTGAGACAGTATTGACATCGATTGTATATCAATTTGTGTTTTGTTATGCATGCAATTGTGTGAATCATGCGTATTGTGAAGGCCTTAAATCTGCGGATTTTAGAGGCAAATCGAATATATTTCCATATCGATGTTTAAAATGTCAAACCACGCCGAATAACGAGCAAGCCAAGAAATATTATAAGTCGAAAGAATGGGTCGATGTTCCAGTGGCACGTAGAAAAGAATTGTTTCTTCGTAGCATTGATTTATCACAGACAGCAGATGATGGAGATGATCCCAATCAGAAAGCATTTGAGGAGCTACAGGCTCAATATAATCAGCAACGGATTGAATGTGAGAAATTGTTTGAAAGATTTACAGAGAGTGAAAAAGAGAAAAGTTGTTTGATGAAAAGATTGGAAGAAATGACAGTAAATTTTAATGATTTAAAGAAGGAATTAGAAATGGTTAAAGGGCAGTTGGATAAGGTTCAAGCGGGAACTAGTAAAGATGGTTTGTTGAATGCTTGTGATAAAAGAGAGTGTCATAAGAGTAATTCATTTGTTATTCCTCCTGTATTGACGTTTAATGATTTAATGTCAAGGTACAATGTGAATGCATCACATGATGCAAATGATTTGTCGGTGCCAGTACCTAATAATAATCGTCGTTCGTTTATTGATGATATAAATGTAAATGAATTGTCGCGTGCTGAACGCATTTCATTGGAACAAGCTAATGCACAGATGGAAGCAACAAGAGCTCAAAGAGAGATTGCTTCTTCACAGAATTTGGATGTTATTAGAAGAGCATTGCCAAAGATTATCAAATTCGATGGTGATTCATCAAAATATATACGTTTCAAACAGGATATTGAACGTTATCAAGTTGTTGGTAGATATCGTGATGATGAAATGAAGTTGCATGTACTTCAAGCATTGGAAGGTTTAGCGCTAGCAAGAGTTCAAAGCTTTATTGATCGTGAATCATTGGCAAAGACATTGGAAGTTCTAGATAAGAATTTCGGTGAGCCATCTCGTATCATTGAGAAATGTAGTCGAGATATTTTGAGTTTAAAGCTTGCTACTGAACTTTATAAGGACGATGTGCTTGTTATCAACAGTAAGATTCAAGCTTACTTTTCGGCATGTGAATATGCCAACGTTCCTTATGCTAATTCTAATCAGTTAGCAACGCATATATTTAATCAGTTGAGTTTGTTGCATAAGCAGATGTTCCGTAATAAATTTCGTTCTGATAATCCTGGTGTTGTGTTTCGTCTTGTTGAATTAGATTCACTTTTCAAATTCTTGGAAGAGTTAGCTGAAGACTTGGAAGATAAACGGATCGATGAAGAGATCAAATCGAAATCGTCACCAATGAATTTGAATTCCGTTTCGTATGATAGTAGTTGTAACAAGAGTATGAATAATAGAGATGCAATGTATGATATTGATGATAAAAGAGTAAATCCATTTGGTTATGATTTGAATGCTTTGAGTGCTTTAAATAAGTTTTGTCATTGTTGTAGTCAAGATGGACATTTCGTAGTTCAATGTCGTAAGTTTAGAGAAATGGATGCGACACAGAAGTTTGATTTAGTTCGAAGTACGAATTTGTGTAGGAATTGTTTGGTGACTACTGGTCATAGAGCATTTGATTGTACATTGAAAGGTGGATGTGGACATAAATTGGTGAATGATAGATGCAGTCGCAAGCATCATATAATATTGCATGAGACATACATTAATTATGAGAATAATAATTCGTATAGGTATGATAAAGGTCCTCAAAATGGAAAGGGAGGGAATGGATATAATGGATATGGAAATAAGTCATTTAAAAAAGGAAATAATTTGAATATGAATGAACAAGGAGTTGAGAAATCTGTTGAAAGTAATAAGAATGTCAATGAGAATGAATCGAATAGTGATAAGCCATCAAATATGAATGACCAGTCATTCAATGAGCAAATAGTTCAGAAATTGATTGATTTAGCGCCGACTGCTAGTCAAGTACGTGCTGATCAGAGATCACAAATGCCAGTGCAAACTCAAAACCTTGGAGTAGCCAGTAACTCAAACAATAAGTTTGGTAATGAGTTTTATTTGCACACTCATCAAGAATCGAAAGATTTAACATCAATCAATTCATTTGATGATAATGATGAGACAATTAAGGTTTTTAAAACCAAATTTATTGGCAGTAAAGGGTATGTCGTTGGATATGCTGTTGGCGATAGTGGAGCCGAAGTAACTTTACTTTGTGATGAATTGAGTCAAGTACTTGGCTTAAAAGGAGAGCAATGTGAATTGTCTCTGCGTTGGGTTGATGGTTCTATCAAGAAAGTTAATGCTATTCGAGTTGATGTGTTAGTGCAAGGTGTTGCAAATTATTGTGAACCGATTTTGTTGAAGAATTGCTATGTTGTTAAAGACTTAATACTTGCACGACGTTCTTTAAACATGTCTGAGTTGAAAATGAAATTTCCATATTTGAATGATGTCGAATTTGAAAGTTATCATAACATTTCACCTTGTATGATGATTGGAAGTTATCATGCTTCAATGATTGAGAATATTGGACGATTGTATGAAGATGGAATTGGAAAGCCCGTTGGAATTAGAACTAAATTGGGATGGTCTGTTTATGGAAATTGCATGGATGATAAGAATGATATTGGGAAGTTGAATGGATTAATTTCTTGTATTGGAATAAGGCATAAGGGAAACAAAATGACTGATGGTATAGGAACATTAAGGAATGGAAATGAATTTAATAGGTGGATAACGATGCCAGTATCTAATCCACGTAAGTTGGAAAGGAAATTTGTTGGTTCTTGTAGGAATAAAACAAGAATATTTTGGAATAGTCGATTGGTATTAAATGGATTTAATTGTGATAGGATGCCACATAATTAAGTAAAGGAAGCCACAATAGAAATAAGTTAATGGATGTAATGATAGGAATTTGTCTGGAATAAATTCATGCCGGTATAATAAGAATGGAAAGACATTTAGAATGTAAGAAAGGAATAGATTATACTGTAGTTATGGATAAGTGATTGTAAATCTCGTTTCACCTGCTGATACATTTAACTTTTGTTTGGGTTTGGGAGAATGTCACAAATGTGACAGACTATTATTTCAACGGTTGTTTGAAATTTGAATTCTCCTGCGATTATTATTGAACTTTGGAGAAGTTCAAATCGCGTAGTTTTTTGACCCTTTAATTTGTATTGAACGCGCGGTGAAACAGGACAAAATATTGTAAGTTTATATTATAATTAATATATTTAAGGATATATTGTTAATGTGATTTCACCTTACAGTGAAATATTTATCGACCTAGCAAATAAAGTATTGGATTTTATTGGAATTTGGCTTTGTCGATTTATTTAAAAGTTTGAGCACGCCGCCTTCAGTACATTACAAATATTGGACGATTGTATGAAGATGGAATTGGAAAGCCTGTTGGAATTAGAACTAAATTGGGATGGTCTGTTTATGGAAATTGCGTGGATGATAAAAATGATATTGGGAAGTTGAATGGATTAATTTCTTGTATTGGAATAAGGCATAAGGGAAACAAAATGACTGATGGTATAGGAACATTAAGGAATGGAAATGAATTTAATAGGTGGATAACGATGCCAGTATCTAATCCACGTAAGTTGGAAAGGAAATTTGTTGGTTCTTGTAGGAATAAGACAAGAATATTTTGGAATAGTCGATTGGTATTAAATGGATTTAATTGTGATAGGATGCCACATAATTAAGTAAAGGAAGCCACAATAGAATTAAGTTAATGGATGTAATGATAGGAATTTGTCTGGAATAAATTCATGCCGGTATAATAAGAATGGAAAGACATTTAGAATGTAAGAAAGGAATAGATTATACTGTAGTTATGGATAAGTCATTGTAAATCTCGTTTCACCTGCTGATACATTTAACTTTTGTTTGGTTTTGGGAGAATGTCACAAATGTGACAGACTATTATTTCAACGGTTGTTTGAAATTTGAATTCTCCTGCGATTACTATTGAACTTTGGAGAAGTTCAAATCGCGTAGTTGTTTGACCCTTTATTTTGTATTGAACGCGCGGTGAAACAGGACAAAATATTGTAAGTTTTATATTATAATTAATATATTTAAGGATATATTGTTAATGTGATTTCACCTTACAGTGAAATATTTATCGACCTAGCAAATAAAGTTTTGGATTATATTGGAATTTGGCTTTGTCGATTTATTTAAAAATTTGAGCACGCCGCCTTCAGTACAAATATTTTGAGCTTCTGGATCAAATTAAATAGATCTTGCCTTAATTACATCTGTTCGAGGTTGAAATAGATCCTTAAACATTCCTTATGAACTTTAGTGTCATTTTTAATTTCGTAATTTACAGTAAATCGACTTTTGCCTTCATATATGTCTGGAATCTTCTTAATAAAGTCACCAGATGCCAAATTATTTAATGATAGTACAGACTTAAAAGAAATAAGGTACCAATCAAATTATGACTAAAAATTTGTAGTAAAGCAACTTACATCTGCAGGAATTGGACAGTCATGCATATTCTTAGTAGCTTTATACCAAGGTTCATGTTTTGACTTCATTTGGACACAAAAGTCAGGCACATAGCGATTTAAAAAGGATGGAACCCTAAAATTAGCAATTTAATGGTGATTCACAATCTATGGAACTTAAATTTAGTTCCAAACATACCACTGATTATACTTGAACTGCTCAATCGCCAAAGACACAACAAATGGCTTATGAATTTCAACTTTAAAGACCACATCACCGTTCATGTACACTAAAAAGTTTTTTTAACGTATTAAGGCACGTCCATAATTTTAGAACATCCAAAACTTACTTTCATCATCATTATTATAAAATTCCAGCTTACTCAAATCAATCATCTCAATCTTTCCATTTTCTGTACAATCCTCAAACGTTTCATTTACAACAGGAATAACTTTTTGTGTAGACAGCTGTAAATAAGCCATACCTAACAATACGATCCTAAATATTTCCTTTGAAGTCATTCTCGTCTTGTTTAAGTACGTACTCAACTATTAAACAAATGAAACATTAGGTGCCTATACTTGATGCTTTTAATCATAAAAATTCGAACTCATTAAAAATTTTATATTTGTTTGAGTCCGGAAATCGATAATTATCAAACAACAGCACATGGACATAGATTTGATCCGTTACTATGGATAAGGACAAGTTTGATTATTAATTTAGAGCACGTGAAGATAGTTTGACATTTGAATGACAATTGAGTTATTATTTATGATTAAAAAATGGCATCTGTATTTGCGGAGCTTGTGCTTAATGTTTTGATTGATTATTCTTCCAAATTGAAAGGTTAAGTACAGTTAATTTATTAAGAAGTCGTTGTTGAATTTGTAAAAGGGATCGTTTACTTATTACATCCAATTTTTAGAGGGAAGGGGGGTTTGAGGCTGTGTGACAGTTTTAAACAAAAGATCTTTTTTGTTTGAAGATTTTGTGACAGAGGGGGTCTAAAAATTCAATTAGGGGCTCTTCACTTATGACGTCCATCAAAAACTTGAATTTCTAAATTCCCTCCTTTCCTCTGTCCTGTCTAAAATCTTCAAGCAAAAAATCTTCTATTTCTTAAAACTTTCACACAGCCTAAAAGCCTCTCTACTTTAAAAATTGGATGTAATAAGTGAACGACCCCTAAAAAATTTGAGGTTATTTTGTAATACTTTTGAAGTTATATGAACTGAATAATTGGTCAACAAACCTAATTTTCAGAACCTTTAAGAAAATTACCTTATTATCTTGGAAAAACTGTGGTAGAGGGGGATGTGATGGGGGATCATTTTATTTTTGAACAATACCTACATGGAAGATTTTTTCATTAAAATATTTCATTTATTGAGTTCAAAAGTCTACTTCTTAACAGTAAAATTAATAACAAATTTAAGCCGTTCCTTTCCAGTTTCCTGCATGATAATATTCATCTGATACTTTCCACTACTCAAAGGTTGAACTAAAGTCTTCGAAAAAGGCAATGAAAATTTCTGAAGTCTATAATGTCCCTGCAAAATTAAATATTTATCAGTAAACAGTTTTTAACTTTTAAAGTGTAACTTACAGCAGGAAATGGACATGGATGATTGCTAGGCATATTGCTTGATTTAACCAAACTCGGCCAAAATATTGTTTCTTCTCTCACAAACGGACAAAATGGCTTTACAGATCTAACCATCATTGCATTTTCATTGTGTAGTTCCAATACGACAAGCTTCTCATTTCCAAGATTTGTTAAAATTGTGAAATTTCCTCGAAAATAGATCAAAGTCTTGTCCTTACTTCTTGAAAGTTTCATAGATCTATAATTGATGATTTCATTTGAATCCTTTGGAAAGTATGACAAGTCATCATAATAAACTTCAAGACTGTACAGTTCCATCACTAAAATTAATAAAATCAGAATCGACACCTTCATATTGTGAATGAACAGCAGCAATTGAACATTCTGAACAGCTATTGATGATGATAAAATCAGAAAAAATGCAATAAAATTTGAGGTTACACGTGATGTTTACATAGGATTTATAGACTTTATCATTAATGATGATAACTACGTCATTGACCAAAGGTATTAATTGAGCGAAATAATTAGCATGTAAATATCATTAAGCCTTTGTGAATTGATGGTGATAATGAGTTAAGTATACATTGTGTTGCGTCATTTTTTGTGATTTACCCAAAATGTACATTTAGTGTAATTTATCAATTGATTGCTGATGCTGTTACTTCCTGTTTAATTTGTTTGGTTTAAATGTTGCAACTTTTATGTAGTTCAAAGGAACTTCAATGATACTTGGGCTGAAAATTAATATACTATACCATATCTGTATACTCAAGGATCCATACCATTCCAAAACCCCAAAATAACTTAATTCATCCTAAACTTTATTTCCGTATCAAGTCATAGTTAAAAATTACAGTATTAAGGAAGAATTTTACATTTAACATCAACAGCAGCAAGAACAATACGATTTTGAATAGCTGATACCCTTCCGTGATACTCGCCAGGTGGAATCATTGAAAACTTCTTCTCGTCAATCACTAGGTCCTTAATCCAGTACTTTCCCTTAAAAATCAATCAGTAAATCATCTTATTCAAGACATGCATCTAAAATTGACTATAAAGCTTACCTTCGGAACTGGACATGGATTATCCTTGGGAAGGTTACTTTTATTTTGAACATCTGGCCAAATTAGTTTCTCATTTTTCAGAAAATCACAAACTTTATCTTGAGTTTTTACAAAATGTATCTTGTCCATTTTATCTTTAACTTCTAGCAATAGCTTTTAAGGATCAAATTAAATTTGGAATATTTTAAGTATTTAACCTCAAAAAATCTTACTTCCTTTTCATTTCCGCTATTTTCTAGCAATTCAAAATCACCAGAAATGGAATAATGATTCTTACTCTCCCTTTTCAGCCTTAACGTTCCAAAATCAAAGAATCCAGTGTTTTTAACTTTTGGATCTGGTCTGAAGTATTCAATTTCTATTTCTCTTAAAGAAACAGCAGCAATAAAAGAGAAAATAAATAATAAACAAACTTTGAAAGCCATAACTTGTTGATCTGTCCACTGAAAATACTGAAAATCAAATGAGAGTAGCAACATAGCTTCATTAAGGTTTTATAGAGTTGCAATTTTTCAGATTTGACACTTGATAAAGCCAATTAATGTAAAATCATGGAGTGTTATTAAAGTAGATGAAAAATGTAATGAGGAATGCATAACACAAGCTCTAAATGGAAAAGAATAGAATATTTATATGTTTAGACACAAAAATTCTATAATTTGAACAAATAGTCATGCTGTATATTATTAAAAATAAAGTAATAATTTATAGGTATTAGTAGTAACATTATTGGACATAAAAGTCGTGATATTTAGGCCTTGGAGAGACCACACAAGCTTATGGAATCACTCTGCAAAGAACTTCAATAGCAGCCAAAACTTTATTATTTTGAATTGCTGATCCTCGTCCTATATATTCGCCAGGTGGAACCATTGAAAACTTTTTCTCGTCAATCATCACGTCTTTCATCCAGTACTTTCCCTTTAAAAAAATGAGTCAAAATTGCCTCAACCAATTTACCATAAAATGGACTTAAAAAAATCTTACCTTTGGCATTGGACATGGATAATCCTTAGGTACATTGCTCTTTTTTATAATATCTGGAATAACAAGCTTCTCATTTTTGAAAAAATTACAAAGCTTGTCTTGGGTTTTCATTATAGTGATCTTTCCTGCTTTGTCCTTTACTTCCATTAAAAACTTTTTAAGGATTGAAAAAAATATTCACAATAAATTCACAGAACTAACCCCAAAAGTAACTTACTTCCTTCTCATTTCCGCAGTTTTCGAATACTTCGAACTCTCCAGATATTGAATAATGATTCTTGCTTTCCCTCTTCAACCTTAGTGTCCCATAATCAAAAAATCCAGTGCTATTAACTTTTGGATCTGGTCTGAAATACTCAATTTCTATTTCTCTTGATGAGACAGTCAGAACAAATGAGAATAAAAATATTAGACGAATTTTTAGGTCCATAACTGTTCACTCCGAATTCGGAAAACTAAATGCTAAGCTGAACAACTTAATTGAAGATTTATATAGCAATGAAAAATCGAAGATTTGAACATCCGATAAACTCAATTAAAGAAAAACTCGTGGAGTGTGTCAATCAAGTGTGCATGAAAATGCAATTAGGCAGCAATAAGTAAGGCATGTGTTGACGATTAAGATTTCTATCGTAAAATGACATTTGCTGATTTTGCATAAAGTCATTTTGAGGTTATGCTAAAAGTTTTTGTTTATAACCTATAACTTTAATCCCTCCCACCCTCCAATATCCACAACAAATAAGTAGGTACCTAAGTAGGCAATTTTAAACATGAAAATTCAAATTTCTTTTATTAATTTCAATAAAATAATGTTCAACATAATTTTTTTTCGGACACTGAAATTCCAAACTTCAATGGAACCAACACAATTTTAAGACTCCAAAAGTGACATAGCCAGCGCCTCAGCATCATTCAAATTCAATTTAGATGCAATATTTTTCTTAGATTTCTTCTTTTGTGGCATTTCCACTTCCTCCTCACTTTCCTCATCTTTTGGACGCTTCTTTTCGTACAATTTAGTTGGCAGCTTATGGATTGGACCTTTGTCGCTTTCTGAATCATTAGAGTTATCTGACTCGGCATCATCGTCACTTTTATTGCTCGATTTTGCATTAATTTTATCGTAGTCAGGCAGCCAAGACAAATCAGGTTCACTGCCACTTTCAAAATCATCATCACCTTCCTCCTCGTCACTATCTTTCTTCTCTTCCTTCTTTTGCTTCCTTTTCTTTTTAATTTCGCGATGTTTTTGCTTAACAAGTTCCTTAAATCTCTTTTTATCAAATTTATCTTCTTCTTCCAGCACTTGCTTAGCTTTTTCTATGTCAATTCCACCTTCATCTTCTTCAAGATACTCTCTAGCTAATTCGGACTGTAATTCCTTAGCTGTATTAGTGACAACATTACCATCATCATCAAACTGGATCTTTTTATTTGGAACAATTTTCTTTTTTGCTAATTTTTTAGCCACAGCAGCTTTTGTGACGAGTTTTTGCTTTCTAGCTTGATTAAGATCTTCAAGCAGTTCCATTTCATCATTACTACCAATTTCTATGTCGTGATCTTTTCTTTTTACTCTAACTAATCCAGCATCGTCGTCATCACTCTCGTCAGCCATTAGAGCACTTAAATTAATCGATTTCATTTGTTGCTTTTGATTATTTTCATCACTTTCAGATTCTGATGCTTCTGACTGTTCATTATCACCTGTGGTTCCTTTTTGTTGTTGTTCCTTACGTTTTTTGAGTCTTTGAAGGAATCGAACTCGCGGTGTTACAACTAGACCAAAGGATTTAGCAAATTCATCAAAATTTATGGACTCGACATCGAAAACTTTTTTATTTTTCATCAAATAAACTGACTTGATATATGCTATAAATGCACGCTGTGCTGTGTCTTTTAAATCTTTTGATTGTGCTAAATATGCTTCCATTTTGACACGCGGTGAGAACAACTGCTTTGGATCAATGGAAATCTTTTCAATTGGAATTTTATTAGCTTTTAGTTCCTCTACCATCGGTTCCTCTTCGTGAGGTGTTAGAACTAATAAACTTTCACCAGTTGCATCATGTCTAGCTGTTCTACCTGCTCTATGAATATAAGCAGTTGCATCTTCAGGACAATCAAGTTGAATGACCCAATTAACAACTGGAAAGTCTAATCCACGTGATGCTATGTCTGTTGCAAATAACACAACTTTTGAACGCTTACAAAATTCATCATAAATTGCCATACGACGATCTTGATGTAGCGTACCATAAAGTGCTAATAATGAAACTCCTGGACGCAATTTACTAAACATTTCGTACACAAATTTAACTTGTTTACAGGATGACATGAAAACTATCGATTTATGTGTTTGATGTGTTTTAATGAACGACCATAACATCATGATTTTATCTTCTTGATTGACTACGACATAGTTTTGTTGCAATGCTGTTGGAGTTGTTGTGTCAGATTTTTCATGTGGTGCTATATAAACTGGTGATTTTAAACTTAAACGTGCTAAATCTTTGACAGATTTAGTTTGTGTTGCTGAAAACAGCAATGTTTGCCTTTCTGTCGGTAAATTATCAATAATAGCATTCATTGTCTGTGAAAATCCAAGATCCAAGCATCTATCAGCTTCATCGAGGACTAAAACTTGCATATTGTCACAATTGAATAATGGATTCTCGTCCATATGCTGAAGAAGCCTTCCCGGAGTGCAAATAATGATGTTGACTTGATCCATACGTGATTTTTCAAATTTTAAGTTCTTTCCTCCAATAATTAAGCCACTAGAAAAGTCATGATGAGCACCGACCTTCTTGAGTGTCTCAAAAATTTGATATGCAAGTTCTCGAGTTGGTGAGATGATAATCTAGAGGAATTAAGGATTATTAATGATCCAGGAAGCATACAGAATCAATAAATCTATACTTACAGCACCAACACCATCCATTCTCGACCATTTCTTAGTGAAAAGATTCTCTAAAATTGGAATTAAAAATGCCAATGTTTTGCCACTTCCAGTTTTTGACGCGCCAAGTACATCACATCCTTTTAATCCTGGACCAATTGCTTGCTTCTGTATCTCTGTTGGAACCTTGAATTTATTTTCAGTCAGACCTTTCCGCGTTTTTCGTGACAGTGGAAAATCATCAAACGTTTTTATGTCACGACAATTTTTGATATTTTCATACTCTTCCTGTAACTTCTTGATCTCGTCGTCTTCACGGACATGCTGTTTTACCTTTTGCTTCACTTTAAATGGCTTTTTAGTGCCGGGTTTCTTAAATTTCTTATTTTTATTGAATTTATTAAATTTTTTCTTATTTTTGAACTCCATGCTTGATTTGTTTATGTTTTTTGTGCTAACTGCAAATTCTTAGTTACATGCCCTTTGTCACTTAATGTCTGTCTGACACAAAATTTTGTTTTTATTTTTTTCTTCGCTCATCAAAATTAGTTTCTCTCGATTTTCACTGCTTCTACGTCCAATTGGACGCTTTAATTATAGTATTTTAAGAAGATTTGACAATTTTGCAATAATGGCATCAAAAGACGGTAAGAATGTCATCAATTAAGCTGTAAATTCATAAAATAATTAAAATGACGTTTTATTGTTGCAGATAAAAATGATGAAAAACCAAAAATTGGAAGTGACGAGAAGCAGGAAGAGAATCTAGCCGAACATGGTGACAGTCTTATGGATAAAATTGCACATTTCTTCTCTGACAAACTGCATTTGACGTCACAAACGTCGGACGAGGATGATTCAGGAGGGTAAAGTATTGATTTCCATTGATTATCGATGGATATTGGGTTGGAATAGATTTTCTAGCTCCTTTAAGAGCTATTGAATGTAAATAACAAGATCCAGTGAAATTTATTGCTTATTCAAAAGATCCAGTATAGAACAATCTCCAACTTAGCAATATCTGCATAACATCCACCCATTAATAATTAATCATATCAATTTTCTCTCAATCAGACATGTACTGCATCATGTAACAATTCAGGGAGTCGTAGACGCATGGAAAAGAGGCAGTTTTAAAAGTATTGTAACAATGGTGGGTGCAGGAATTAGCACTAGTGCCGGAATTCCTGATTTTCGATCACCATCATCAGGGTTGTATAGCAATTTACAAAAGTACAATTTACCATATCCAGAAGCAATTTTCGAAATTGATTATTTCCGTGAAAATCCACAGCCATTTTTCAAGCTCGCAAAGGAATTATATCCAGGAACATTTAAGCCAACACCTAGTCATTATTTTGTGAAAATTCTCCAAGACAAAGGATTGTTATTAAGACATTATTCTCAAAATATTGACACATTAGAGAGAATTGCTGGAATTGATGACGAAAAGTTAGTTGAAGCTCACGGGACTTTTTATACAAGTCACTGCATCGATTGTCAGCAAGAATATCCAATGGAATGGATGAAGAAGGAAATATTCGAGGACAAAGTGCCAACATGTACAGAATGTAATGGAATTGTAAAACCAGACATTGTATTTTTTGGTGAAAATCTTCCTGAAAGATTTTACGTTTTACCTCATCGTGATTTTAAGCAGTGCGATTTACTTATAATTATGGGAACATCATTAACAGTTCAGCCTTTTGCAAGTCTTGTAGACTTTGTGAGTGACAATTGTGTACGTTTATTAATAAATCGTGATAAGGTTGGCAAGACAACAAGTGGATTTTTACGTGGTGTCTTTTTCGGTGAAGGATTATGCTTTGATCTTCCTGGAAATCGACGTGATGTGGCATATGAAGGTGATTGTGATGATGGATGTTTATTCTTAGCTGATCAATTGGGATTTGGTGATGAATTAAGGGAAATGGTGAAAAGAGAGCATGAAAGGATTGATAAGGAGTCAGGAAAAGCAGATTCAGAACCAAAAGAGCCAAAAGAAGAACAAACTAAAGATTCATTCGATGATAAGCCAGAGGAAGAGCAATCGAAAGAGAAATTATTGAAAGACAGCGATGGAAAAGACAGTGATGTCAAAAGTTCAATTTAAAAGTTACCGCCATACATTTTGGGTTGTTGTAGTGCAGTTTTCAATTATATATTATATTATACTAATATATGGATTAGATTAATATTAAAAAGTATGATTTTATGAGAGATAAATTAACACATTTTATATTTACGGAAAATTTAAGATATAGAAGCTAAATTCGAAACATTTTGAGCTTCATAATCAGCATAAAATTGAATTTTAAGTTGAAAAACAAAATGAAATCTCGAATTCTGAATTTTAACTGTCAAAATTTGAATTTTGAAGACTCAAATTCAAAAATTTAAACTGAAAAAGTTTTAAAAAAAAAAAAAAAAAAAAATTGAACTTCCAGATTTAAATTTTGAACTTTATTGCTCGAAAAATTTAAATTTTTGAACTTTAACGATCGAAGTTCAAAATTTGAACTTTAACGATCGAAATTCAAATTTTTAAGTTTAATGATCAAAAAATTTAAATTTTTGATCTTTAACGATCAAAATTCAAATTTTGAACTTTAACTATTACAGTTCAAATTTTGAATTTTATTAATCAAAAATTAAAATTTTTAAATTTTACCGTTTAAAGTTCAAATTTTGAACTGCTCAAATTCAAATCAGAAATGGCAGTTAATTTTGAACTTTCGATAAAAATTCAGTAAACAAGCTCAATTAATCAGCGATAAACAAGCTTTCATAGCTTCTAAAAATTCAACCCTTATTTATTTATTATTATTCGATTGGAAATTAACATGTTAGTGACTAAACTGAAATCCAATACTTTAATTAATTTTTTAAAAAAATAATGTAAATTCGTAGCGTCCAAACTTTTTCGATAACTTTACAAATAACATTAGAATATATTCTGTAAATAAGCATGGATTACCTCATTCAATTGATGTGAATGAAATGTAAAACTGTGTAAAAAAAAATTTGACATTTGCAATAAAAAAAAAACTTTATCTTCAATTTAATTAAAATTTCCTGAATTTATTTTATTTTCCTTAATAATTTCTTTAAATAAAATCTTCACGATTATGATTCACATAATTTTGGATGTTAGCAATTTGAAAGTAAAAAGTACGCCTCCATTGAAGATAATTGTCCACAACATAATTATTATAAAGTTGATATTCATTATCATTAAGATGTAATTGAGCAAATTCTCGATAATTCTCTTGTGGATCTTCTTCCTGATCTAATTCTTCCTCCTCATCCTCTTCTGACTCACTTTCGGTCTCAACAGACTCAGAATCTGTTTCATTGTTTTCCGTTTCGGTCGTGTCACTTTCCATTGAGTGCTGATCAACGTCATCTTCTGGATTTCGGACGAAAATTATGCAGCGCTTCTCTTTTGGTGATTTTGAACTTTTTTGGATATTTTCGGTAACTTTTGGACTTTCTTGAACATCATCAAGATCTTGTGGATCTTTCCTTCCATTTTGAACGACTTCTGGATATTTGTACTGATTTTGAATCTCGTTGCTGTTGGCATTGTCGTTGTTTTTCGTTAAACTTTCATATTCTTTCAGCAGTTCATCGACATTTGAGTTGCTTGATCGATTGCTTGTTTCTATCTTTTTATTGCTACGTTCTGAATTGGATTTATTGTTTCTATGACTTTCCTTGACTGTATTTGTATCATAATCACTGCTATATCCGTTTGTGGTAGTTCCGTAGCTCTTTTCGTACTCATCTAACAAATTATTTGTGTCAAATGACTCATTTTTATTGGCACAGCTGCTTTCGTACTCTTCTAGTAATGCATCAGTATCAAAAGTGCTGGAATCTTCAGTTGACTGTTGATCTATTAATTTTTTAGTAATTTCTAAGAGCATCAAGTTCTCATCCACAATAGAATCATTTTTAGGACTTGAATGTCCATTTTGGATGCCTTCAATTTTTGTAAGCTTTTTAACTTGTTCCTGATCATTGAAATCCCAGAAGTTATATGCCATTGAGTCATCAGGGAATTTATAGACCATCGATTCATGACTTCCAATGTCTCCAAGCATTTTCCTAAACTTAGTTCCATCCTTTTCGCCATTTAAAATTGTTATGGCAATTCCATGTGTACCAAATCTTCCAGCACGACCAATTCTATGTAGATACGTAAAGCAGTCATACGGAAGATCCAAATTGATGACTAGATTGATATTCTCAATGTCAATTCCTCTAGCCATTAAATCTGTTGTAATTAAGATCCTGCATTTAAATTTGGCTAGTTTATTCAATACTTTTAATCGCTGTGACTGCTCTTGTGATCCATTAATGATTTCATTCTTCCAGCCAAGCTTATTTAGGTAATTTCCATAAGATTCTGTCTTGTATTGAGAATCAGTGAACAAAAGGCACTGCTTGAATGTTATTCTTGTGAATATTTTCTCTAATTTCGCTAATTTATGTCTCATTAACAAAATATTATCATTTTCTTCTTGAAGTTCCAATGCAAATTGTTTGATTCCTAATAAAATTGGCGCTTCCTGCTTTGGACTTATTCCCAATGGATTTTTCATATGTTTTTTGATCTGATTCTCAAATTGTGTCGTAACTGTAGCTGTTGCTGCTATGATTTGCAGATTTTTATGATTTATCATTTTAAATATTGACTGAACATCCTTTCCTAAATGTCCTTGCTCGAACAGCTTGTCAGCTTCGTCGAATACAATGGCTTTAATGTTACTAATGTTAAATATCTCGTTTTTAATTAAATGAAGGATTCTACCCGGAGTGCCTGTAAAAATGACATAAAAGTTATTAAGCAGTTATCGATTAAACATACAAATTTCCTTACCAACAACAATTTTTGATGTTTGAATCCTTTTTCTGTCATTTTTCAAGTCAGTTCCGCCAATAAATTCACATGCCTTAAAATATTTCATGTACTTTCCAAGTCCATTTAAAGTATTTGTGATTTGAACAGCTATTTCACGTGTTGGAACTATAATTAATGCTTGCGGGAACTTTAAATCCTCATCGTATGTCTCAAGTAAGCAAATTGAGAATGACAGCGTTTTTCCCGTACCGGATTTTGACTGAATTATCATATCAAGTCTACTTCTGGCTAATGGAATGATCTTTAATTGTATTGGCGATGGTTTTATGTAGTTCATCTCATTTAATGCTTTTAATAATTTCTCAGATAAAAGGAATTTTGTGAATAAGTAATTTTCAGCAACAATCACGTCTGCTGTGTGCACCTTTTCTTCCTTTTCAGTGTCCATGACTTAATAGAATTAGTAATTGGTACTTATTTAATTAATTAATGTGAGAAATTGTAAAATTTTACTTTTGTGAAAATTATTTGTTTAAAAGTTTGAGAGTCACTGACAACAAGTGTTTGGAAGTTGAAGCGCATTTTGTTTTGATGCTTGCAATTTTATTACTTTTAAAGGTTTTTACTAGCTAATATTATTATTTTAAATGCTTGATTTAAGTATAATTTCAAAATTAAAGCAATTTTGAGAGAAATTAAAAATTTTTGCAGTAAAATTTAACGGTTTTTCAAAATTCAAATTTTAAATCTAATCCAACATCAACTAAGTTTTTAAGAAAATTCTTAAAAATTGCTTAAAATTCCCCTAAAATACCTTAAAATTCAGCAAATACAAATCATAACATATAAACCCAACATAATCCAAAAGACGTTATGTCAAACCATCCACCAAACACTCCTCAAAACAGCTAAAATCCAAAAAAAAACATTCAAAAGTATTTTTTTCGGCGCAAAAATGAAGTTTCGAAAATCGTCCCCTGTTCACAACTGCTGTTAATCCCCTGTAAACCAAACAAAAGAAGAAGCAAGAAAGTAGGAAGTTAAAAAGTATTATTCACCAAAGAACCATTTATTAAGTGATCTTTGAGAGTTAAAGTCGTATTAAGAATTTATAAAATGTTTTAATTGCAAAGTTCACGTCGTGATTTACACATCGTTTTAGTTCATTTAGACGAATTTTTTAGTTTTTATAATTTTTTGCATTACTTCCTACTTTCATTTTTTGACCAAAACAAAATAAAGAACCTGTTATCAACAAATTAATCATTATGAGTCGTATATACAAAATATTTGCTCTTCTTTTTGGTGTTTTTATCGTAAATTTGTTGCATTGTGATGCCGTTGACCTAAAAGATGGCAAATTGATTGCTGCGAGTGTCGTAAGTTTATTTTAAGATCCATATTGTTCTATTATTAACCATTTTCTTTTTTTACACACTTCTTTTCTTCTCTACGCAAATGACAATGTATATTTGCAGATATTTAGACATGGCGATAGAACTCCTGTAGAGCCATATCCAACAGATCCTTATAAAGATGCGAAATTCTGGCCTGTTGGATTTGGACAATTGACTAATGTAAGTGTATTTGTATTGACTGGATGTTCGTTTGTCCCATATAATCATTATAAATCTGCCTTTCATGCCCTCATAAAAATTATCAATATTGTCCCTTTTTTTCAAAATTTTTTTTTTCGACAATATTTGATTAGCAATTATGATGGTATAAGTCACTATCAAAGTTTCTTTGTTCGACCTTATACATACTTTGTGTTTATTTACACGTATATTTTTTAACTAATTTGCTGATCTGTTAATTATTTATTCCAATTTTATTCACACATACAGACTGGAAAACGACAGCATTTTGAATTAGGAAAATGGCTTCGTCAGCGTTACAATTCATTAGTTAGTGAAAAATATAATCCCGAGGAGATTGTTGTGAGATCGACTGGTGAGTGTAGATTTTAGGCTGATAGTTTTAACGGATTTTTAAAATTTGAAATTTAACGGAATCCTGAAATATGAATTTTCTCGATTCAAAAAATTGAACTTAAACCAACTTTAACGGATTTTTAGAATTTGAATTTTGAACTTTAACTGTTTCTAAACATTTGAATTTTGAACTTTAACGAAATTTTAAATTTTCAAAATTGAACTTTAACGGTTTTTAAAAAAATTTGAATTTTGAAATATAACGAACTTTTTTCAAAATTAAAATTTTTAACTTTTTAAAAAAAAAGGTTTTTCCGTAAGTTCAAAAATTGAACTTCATCATTTTTCGGAATTTAAATTTTAAACTTCAGCGGTTTTAAAATTTTGAAAACTGAATTTTAACGGATTTTTTTTAAAAAAAATTATTGAACTTTGAACTTTTAAAAATTGAACTTAAAAAATTTCAAACTTTTAATAACCAGTAAAAATCACACTAATTTTCTTTTATTTATTCAACTAGATATGGACAGAACCTTAATGTCAGCATTATCAGATTTGTCTGGTTTTTACCCACCAAAAGGAGTTGATATCTGGAATGAAGAAATTGCATGGCAGCCAATTCCAGTTCATACAGTTCCTGAAAAATTAGATGACTTACTTGCTGCTAAAAAATCCTGTCCAGTTTACGATTATGAACTGAAGAAGCTCTACAAATCACCAGAATTTAAAGCATACGATAAGAAATACAAGCCATTATACAAATATCTCACTGAACATGCTGGCAAGAAGGTCGATTCACTTCAATCCGTTCAAAACATTTTCAGCTGTTTACATATCGAACAAATTTACAATTTCACACTACCCGAATGGACAAAAGAAGTATATCCAGATAAAATGTTTGAAGTATCAGGCTTATCATTTGCCGTTAAGACATACACAACGCAATTAGCACGACTCAAAAGTGGACCATTATTGAAGGAAATTTTAAATCATTACAAAAACAAAACTGAACATACAAAACCATCAAATGAAACAAAACGAAATTTATGGATATATAGTGCACATGACACAACTGTTGCCAACATGCTCAACACACTTGGTGTCTTTAAATCAATGGGTTATCATAATCCACCATACGCATCAGCAGTATTGTTCGAACTCGTTCAATTACAAGACAATTATTATGTACAAGTTTATTATAAAAATTCAACGGAAGCGATATTATTGGATCTACCTGGATGTGGAACTTTATGTCCTTTAAAACAAATGTTTGAAATTTATAAAGATGTATTACCTGTTAATTGGGATGAAGAATGTACATTATCATTATTACAAATGCCATTGGATATAAATGTTGAGGAATCATTGAGTATGATGACAATTTTTGGATTCATAGCTTTAATGTTATTTGTTGGCATAATCGTCTTGATTATTGCAACCGTTTATAAGCGACGTGATTATTTGAGTGAACAAAAGTGGAATTCAATCAATAATGATTCATTTATTTGGAATTGATTTAATGTCACCTTTTTGGACCCAGCACCAGTTAATGACATCGCACGTGATGAGCAAAATTTTGAGAAATTTAAAGTATTAATTAATAGGCAAATTGAAAGGTATTTTAAGCAAGAAGGAACCAGTTGTGATGTCATTTCTAGTGTTAAAAACATTTTTAATAATTATAAGACTGTAAAATTTACTTTTTTTTATTCAAACTCGATTAGTTAATTTTTTGCATGTTTTTCTCATTAAAATTTTAAGTTCTTGACGTAATTTAGTTAAATTTTATAGCAATTGCCAAGTGCATTTTTGCCTGATTATCAAGATCCAATAAGGATTAAAAGCAGCCAAAGATCCAATAACAATGAAAAGGTCGGTGACGGTCAACTAACACAATAATCAACATCAGGAACTACTCAGAAGGCAATAAACTAAAGCAAAAATGCACTTGGCTGTGATTTTTTTTTTTATATATATCAATTATACAGCCATACGTAGACTGTTTAATTCAATTTTTTTATTGTTTATTAAGATAATATTTTTTTAAATTCATAAATTGTTGTGAAAAACTCAATAAAAATATAATTATAAATGAAGCTATGCTGAGATGATAACGAATGTCTAATGTTTTACTTGAATATGGAACTTACAGGACGGCATACTGACAATTTCAGCTGTAACTATTGCATTAATGCCTAAATTTGCCAATGTTCCACGAATTAATCCGCAAGTAAAGACTACGTGTGCTGGTGCTAGATCCAAGTATTGAGATGTGTTGGATATTTGTCTTAGGAAGCGGAATGTGTTGTCTTGCAGGACATAAATGCCTTGATGATTTGTTCTCAAATTATCGACTTGCTTTTTGAAGACACTCGACCAGAAATCAGTGCAAATGAACTTTATTGTATCTAATTCGTCTTTAAATCGTGGCATTTCTCTTGTAAGTCGCTCAATTAGTCGATATCCAGTCGAAAATCCAACATACTCTAATTGTGAAATTTTTGTTGATTGAGTTTGTTCATTTTCCTGAAAATTTTATGATTAATCATTAATTATTGTATATTTCGAGTATTTATTAAGCATGATACCTTTTTGTCATTGACACAATAGTTCACTAGCTCGAAATGAAGGTATTCAAAGAGATTCTCATCGCCCATTCTTGATTAAATTAATTTTTCACTAAATTTCTTTTGATCAACAAAATCAAAACAAATACTCGATTAAGTATGAAAGGCAGTTGATTGTGTATATGATTTGCTACGCATTTTGATGAATGGTATTGAAATAATGCTTAATAATCATAAATTTTAATTTCATTAATAATTTTAGGTTACGTTTTCAATCCAATGTCAGTAATGTTCAATTTTTGTGGAAATCTAGTCATAAACAGCACTTTAAACAGAAATTACAGCATAAAATTTATTAATTTAATCTAATAGCATAGATTTTAATACTTAAATAGTTCAAATTAACAAAATAAAATAAATTTAAAAATGAAATTCCATGAAAAAACAAAATTGAAATTTTTAAAATTTAGAAAACCGTTACATTTCCAATTTTTTTTTTTTTTTTTTTTTGGCATTTATTGCCTATCAAATAAAGATCCAGCACTTTCACAAATTATATTCCGACATCAAATTCTTCAAAAATGATTAATTCTCAACACATCTTAATCCAGTCAAGACAAAGTGATCAAAATAACCCTCAAACAACTCGGAAAATCTGTTGTTTTGTTATCAAAGTGGAAAAACATTAAAGAAAAGCTGTGCGCAGTAAAAATTTGGCTGCTTACTGTACATTGGAAAAATAATGGCGAAAATTTTCAGTGTACTTTTTCTAGTTTTATTAATTCTATTTGAAGCTCAAAGTAAGTGATTTCTAGTGATTATTGAAGTACTTAAGTTGCTTAACAATAATACATTGAAGGATATTCACAACATGCTCGATTACTGATGATAATCAAAATTTTCCATTTTTTTCAGCCCAACTTAATAAAAATTTAAAGTATTTTGAGACTCTCCATGTCGACGAAATCAGTCATAAAGTGGTTAAAAGAGGCTTAAAGCACAGTGTCAACTTGCATAATAAGATCAGAGAAGTGGAATTTGAGACATTAGGAAGAAAATTTAAACTAATTTTACATCCACATCGAGATGTCCTTCATCATAATTTCCGTGCATATACAGTCAATTCTGATGGAAATGAGACTGTTGTGCATTTAGATCATGACAGCTTTTTCAGAGGACGTGTATTTGGTGAATCATCATCGCATGTTAGTGCTCATATTGATGACTCAAATGTACTTACTGCCACCATTATTCTTCCTGATGAAACGTATCACATTGAACCTTCATGGAGGCATTTAGAAAAACAGTTGGCAGAAAGTAGTGACAAACACATGGTTGCATATAAAGCATCTGACGTCAAGTTAAGTTGGGAAAATCATGAACATGCTGACGACGAGCATTTTACACCTGGAAAATGTGGATATGTTAAAGAAGGAGCTGAACTTGAAACAGATGATGATGATGAAGACGATGAAGATTTTGAGGAACCAGAAGTTGAAGCATACGGATCAACAGATGAGCCTAAGCATGAAAAGAAAAGAAGTAAAAGACAAGCTGATCAATATGAGTACACTCCAACAAAGACAAGATGTCCATTACTTCTTGTAGCTGATTACAGATTCTTTCAAGAAATGGGTAGTTCCAACACTAAAACTACAATCTCTTATCTTGTAAGTCGTTACTCATCATATACTTTAAACATTTGTCTAATTATTGTTCATATTCTAGATAAGTCTTATTGACCGAGTCCATAAAATCTACAATGACACAATTTGGCAAGATAGAGATGCAGATGGATTTCGAGGAATGGGATTTGTTATCAAAAAGATTCTAGTTCATAGTGAACCAACAAAAGTACGAGGCGGAGAGGCTCATTACAATATGATTCGTGAGAAATGGGATGTTAGAAATTTACTTGAGGTAGGTCATGAAACCTTAATATTCATACTATTCCTAAAAAAATAACACATCTCATTAACACATGCTTACCTAATTAAATATTCTAATGGATATGGTTTGATATTGATTAACTTAACTAACTATAATGGACATTAGGTCTTTTCTCGAGAATATTCTCACAAAGATTTTTGCCTTGCACATCTTTTTACTGATTTGAAATTTGAAGGTGGAATTTTAGGTCTTGCTTATGTTGGATCGCCTCGTAGAAACTCTGTTGGTGGAATTTGCACTCCCGGTACATTTTTAATCACTTTATTCCTGCTTTATTTACTGCATTCTTTACTAGATCTGAATTTCAATCTAAATTATCAAGTTCTAAACATTCAATCCTTGTCTCATTCCAGAATACTTCAAAAATGGATACACTCTATACCTAAATTCTGGTCTAAGCTCATCAAGAAACCATTATGGACAGCGAGTAATCACAAGGGAAGCAGATTTAGTAACAGCTCATGAGTTTGGTCATAATTGGGGCAGTGAACATGATCCTGACATTCCAGAATGCTCACCGTCTGCATCACAAGGAGGAAGTTTCCTCATGTATACGTATTCCGTGAGCGGTTATGATGTGAATAACAAAAAGTTCTCACCATGCTCATTAAGATCAATTAGAAAGGTTTTACAAGCTAAAAGTGGTCGATGTTTCTCAGAACCAGAAGAATCATTCTGTGGTAATTTGCGTGTTGAAGGTGACGAGCAATGTGATGCTGGTTTGTTAGGCACTGAAGATAATGATCAATGTTGTGACAAGAATTGCAAATTAAGAAAGAATCAAGGAGCAGTTTGCAGTGACAAAAACTCACCATGTTGTCAAAACTGTCAATTTATGCCAGCTGGAGTTAAATGCAGAGAAGCTGCATATGCAACATGTGAACAAGAAGCTAGATGCACTGGAAATAGTGCAGATTGTCCAAAATCACCTCCGATGAGTGATGGAACAATTTGTCAGGAACGAGGACAATGTAGAACTGGAAAATGCGTTCCATATTGTGAAACGCAAGGCTTGCAAAGCTGCATGTGTGATGTCATTGCTGATGCTTGCAAGAGATGCTGTCGAATGTCAATCAATGAGACATGTTTTGCTGTTGAGCCACCAGATATACTTCCCGATGGAACCCCTTGCATCCAAGGATTTTGTAATAAGGGAGTTTGTGAAAAAACAATACAAGATGTTGTCGAAAGATTCTGGGATATTATTGAAGAGATTAATATCAACAAAGTTTTGAGATTTTTGCGTGACAATATTGTCAGTAAGTATTTGACCGTTATTTCTTGAATTTAAATAATTTTTAACAGTTAATATTTGAATTTAAATAATTTTTGACGGTTAATATTTGAATTTAAATAATTTTAACCGTAAAATTTTTGAAAATAATTTTTGGACATTATTGACTGAATTTCATTCCTATTTTAGTGGCAGTTGTGACTGTAACAACAATCTTTTGGATTCCAACAAGCTGCTTAATCAGCTACTTCGACCGTCGTGCTAGACATGCTGAATTAAAGGAATACAATTGGAAGCAGCAACTAGATTTAATACATCCAAGTGATAGACGCCGTGTCATTCATATTCGTGTTCCAAGACAAAAAATAACAGTCGCAACAAGAATGTAATTCTTAATACTAATTTATCTGTAATTGTATGTCACATGCACACACAACTTTATTTCTTAATTAATGTAAAATAATAAAATTAAAAAATTAGACTTTAAAACTTTAATCATGAATCTTTTTCCATCGCCTCTGCTTGCCGTTTTTTGTTAACATACTTCTTCCATTCTGATTTATCCATTAATTGAATTCCACGCTTTTTTGCTTCTTCAAGATTCTTTTGGTGATTTGTGTGTCTTCTTTCCTTCCGTTCCTTATCATATTGCGTGAAATATTTCATGCGGAAATCAACATTTTCTAGTGCATCATTTTGGACTATTTCTCCTGATTCAGCTATTTTCTCGTATGTTAAGAGGATTCTTGATGTGTCACCAATCAGTTGCTGTCTGGATGTTGAAATGAGCCTTAATGCTGAATGTTTTGGGAAAATTGTGTCCTCGTAAAACTTATCAGGTATTGGGAACCAGCAAACGAGTCTGAAATTGATTATACTCGATTAATATGGAATTTAAAGGAATTTCGCACCACTTCTTACCGTCCACCCATTCTCAAATGCTTAACAGAGAAACTTAAAAGGTCATGAAACAAATTCGTCATTTTATAATCAGATAATGATGGATAATGGACAGCATCTTCTGTCATTGCCGTAAATTTTCGTCTTTCCTTCTTTTCCACTTTTAATAATCCTTCACGAACACCATATGGAGCTGTTAAGTAATGAAAAGGAATTAAACGGTTTAAATTGGGGATTCAAAAATTAACGGTCAAAAAATATTCAAATTTAAAAAAAAATGAAAATTGTTCAAAAATATTTTCATCAACCCTAAAAAAGTCGGTTTATACACAAAGCAAGTCTTATTTGTTAAAATTAATACATTTCATCACATATTTCGTTATTTAATGAGTATTTTGTTATAAAATTTACGCTATATTTCAAGATGGATGTGTTTGGAAAGTTAAATGACTTCTTAAACAATGGTAAGTCACAAAATACCACAAAAAATTACAATTTAAGTTAATCCATTCAACTTCCAGAAGAAGAATCGTTCAAATATGATTCTGTAGACATGACAGATGACTCAATAGTCAGAGATAATTCAGAAAGTCCAAAGCAAAATGAAAATCTAAGCCAAAATAGTACAAAAAGCAGTCAATCACAAGAAAATTCACAAAATTTAAGAAGATCCAAGCGAGGACGGTCTTCAAATTCACAAAACACAAGTAATGATGATATTCTGGATTTGACAAATGAATTTATGTTTCCAACACATGGTGGAAAAAGAAGAAATCGTAGAAAAATAGCTGATGAAATTCCAGCAGTTGTCATTGAGGAACAAATTGATTTATGCAATATTATAACACCAGATTCAAGTCTAAATATCAGCAATAATAGTCCAACAGTAGTTAGTGGACGTGGAGGTAAAAGAGGTCGTGGAAAGAAGGCAAAAGCACCAAGAAAAGTCTCATATAAAAAAGCATTAGAACTTCTTTCAGCACCCATTCCCGATGCGACTTTATCAAATAAGCCATCGAGAGAATTCATTCCAGAAGCAACATCCACACAAAGGACAAGGTCAAATGAATTTGCTGTAGACCTAACAGGCGATGTTGAAATGGGTGATATTCACAATAAAAATCCATTATTTCAAAAAGTCGATAAAGTCAAAGAAAAGCTTGAAAAGTCAGAAGAAAGATTCAGTTTGGGACTGGAAGATGACATAGACTTGATCTACGTTAATGTTAAGGTGAAGGAAAAAATTAAGAAATATCAAATTAAAACAGATCAGCGATTTTATGACTTATTTAAGTTAATTGCTGAGGATCAGGACATTCCAGCTTGTAGCATCGTTTTATTCGTTAAGGATAAAAGAATTCTTCCAGAAGACACGCCCGATTCGATTGGACATCGTGCCTCATTCATTTATACTTGTCGTTTTATGGACCCGTCAAACATACAAGTTAATAAGAAGGATCAAATTGAGATTAAGTTCCAATCGGATAAATGGAAAAAGCCAATAGCACTTAAAGTATCACGTTTTGAGCCATTTCAGTCACACATTGAGTTGCTGTGTAAGCAAGTTAATTTTAAGCCTGAACAATTTTCACTTAAATTTGATGGCGATGATATAGACATGAAGAATTCAGCAATAGAACTTGAATTTGAAGGAGGGGAAATTATTGACTGTCGTGTTAAGACTTAAATGTACAAATTTTTTATACTTTTTTTTCTGTTTCTTACACTCCAGTTAATGTTAAACAAAAGCAACCTTTTTAAAAATGAAATAAAGCTTTACTTACGATCACAAATTATTGAGTCAAATGTTAAATTGTCTTGTAGTGGATAATTGGCGAAGTCACCGACAAAAACATCCAGATATAAATTTTGTAAGTTATATTGCTCCATATTAGCTCGAATGCTCTCGTCTGCAGCGCGTACTTTTTGCAATGCTCGACTTGGTTTTGTTTTAGCATGAAGTGTCAAATAGTCAATGTCCATTCCAATTACATAGCTTCCAAAAAGAGCACCTGCTATCAACATTGAGCCTGTTCCACAAAATGGATCAAACATGAGGTCATTTGATTTGCATAAGCCTTGATTAGCCATTAAGATTGAAAGTTGAGGGTCCATGCTGTATATGAAATAATTTGAAAAGTTAACGGAAAATTGAAATTTAAATTTTTTGATGAAGTTCAAAAATTTGAATTTAGGTTCAAAAATGACCGTTAAAATTGAAAATTCTTAGTGGAAATAAAAAGGTACAGAAATTTTAGGTTTCTAATCACTTTTAACACTAAAATATTACTGAATATTTAGGGAAAAGGCACTGATACAACATCCAGTTAGCTAATTCCTTATAAATTTCACTAATTTTGAAGTCAGCCTTAATATCAACCAAAATCAACATACCTAGTATTTCCAATAAACTTCCTAGTCTTCAACGATATCTTATTGAATAAATCTCTCTGTCCATCAGCAATCCAACGTCCAAAATAAATGTCTTCTGGATTTTCCGGAACATTTAAGTCATCAATTCCATAATACTCAAAATACACAAATGTATTGTCTGGATTCTTCAAATCGATGGTTCCTAACGCAGTATCAAGATAATTCATTGTCTCAATCTTCTCAATCCTCTGTTTAAGCTTAATATGCTTGTTATATGTCTCAACCATAAACTTGAAAGATTCATTTTTGTATTTTTGATCAATTTGAGGCATTGACTTCTTAACATTTCCATGAAATTCATCATAACTAGTTCCACTTGACCATATTTCAGCCACCCATCGTAATGACACTGAACGACTGGCAATTTTTCTCACATCTGATTCATCAACATTCTCCAAAATCCAGTAAGGTCGTTCAATTGGTGTTACTTTTGGCACTTCCACATTAATTTTAAATAATTTAATTAACGATTCTATTTCAGGATAACGAAATTCAACAAAATCCTGTGCAAAAAGTAGCAAAAACTTTTTAATTCCTGACATTTTTATGCTTTACAAAAATTTACTGTAAAAAAATGTGCGACTAATAAAAAATGTAAACAAAAACCCAGCAAATAATGTTCATCTTTATGCTGCTTATGCTAAAAATTTCTTTTTATTTCATTAATCATCAAAAAAAGAAAAAAAAAATCATAAAATTATTATTATTATCAATGAATGCTTTAATTAATTATAAATTCTTGTTAATTATTTCAAAAGAAAGAAAAATTTAATTAAAAATTAAAATCAATCTCAAGTCATTGAAACTGCTGCTGTTAAGCATAAAAAACTGATTTCCTCTCGAATTCTTTTCTATTTTCATTAATTAATTAGTGTTGTTGATGCCCGGTATGGATTATTTTTTGAAACGTCGTCGTGGATTTTGATGCTGTGTTTGTTGCTGTCCTGCGTAGATGTTGTTGAGGAAGAAGTCTTCTTGAGGTTCACTGGAAGTGGATTTATGTGATTAATTTGTTGGATATGGACTTAACTGGTTGAAATTGTCATTAAAGTGTAAAATTTGCTTAAATCTAACTTTTAATCCTAGATTAATTTTTAAATCGCAGGATTAAAAGTTGGATTTAACTAAATCCTCAGATTTAGTCCTCGGGGTCCTCGATTTGAACAGTTCTTTTGTTCAAAAAATTTTTTTTTTCTATTTAAATCGAAACGTTTGAAAAATGACCGTTAAAAATGAAAATTTGAATTTTTGTATGGAAAATTTCTGATTATTCAAAACGAGGACTCCCTGTACATCCTTAAATACTTACTGAACAGGAGTATCCTTCTTAAATCGATCTCTATCCTTGTCACCAGTTTGCGTCTGATTCTGTTGATTACCACCGAGGACAATTTTATATTGAACAACACATGAGTTGGCTTGAAGATGCGATAATGCTCCACGTTGACAAAGTGCCCATTCTACAATATAAATCCACACTTAAAATGCATTTATAGTCATTAAAATGATCAATTTACCTGTTATATCGTAGACATTTCCTTCCATCAACGCCAAATATTTCCAACGTAATCCAAAAAATGTCGTCTCAGCCCAAATGTCACCTTCGCGTGCAGCATGTCGAATCTTACATGTACTACATTCTCGTGCCGCAAATGGCTTTCGTCCAGTCAATTTACGTGGGTGTCTAAAAGTTGAAAAATTCCAAGATTATTTCCAATGCAAAAAAAACTGTAATTTTGGTTCAAAAAGTGCGATTATGGTTACCTGTAACAGCAACTCGAACAACGGATGGTATTGGCAGCTTCCGATATTTTCGTTTGTAGCTGAATAAGGAGATCGTTTAATTCATTGAAAGCCTTTTCGGTGTGTAATGCTTTTGCTAGATTATCGTCGTATTGTTTACGACTCTCCTGAAATTCGCAATAAATTGTCATTATTATAGACTTAAATAACTGAGAATAACTTACAGGTTCCCCAATTAACTCAAACGAACGTTGCAAGACTTTAAAAGCTTCCTCAGCACCGGCCTGTTTATTTTTGTCTGGATGAACTAACACAGCTATTTTCTTATAATGTTTCTTAATTTGCTCTTGTGGACAATCAGGACTGACACCGAGTATACTGTGAATTTGATTAAATTTCCGTTAGAAATTGATTTTTGTTTTGAATTTTGAGTTCAAAAATTTCTTCTTGAATTCTTAAATTTCACATTTAAAATGATCGTTAAAATTCAATTAAAGGTTCAAAAATTGAACTTTGATAAGATTTGAACTTAAAATGGCAGTTAGAAAAATTTTGAATTCAAAGTTCAAATTTTGAACCCTTAATTCAACTTAAATTTAAACGGTCATTTCAAATATGAATATTTAGTTCAAATTTTGAACTTCAAAGCAAAAAAGTTCAAAAAATGAACTTTAAACAAAAAAGTTCAAAAATTGAACTTTAAGCAAAAAATTTCAAAATTTTGAATTCAAATTCATAAAAACCGTTTTTAAAAAATTTCAAATTCAAAATGACCGTTAATGATCCACTCACCTATAAGCATCCTTTTCTTTACAATTTAATAATGATTTCATGGCTTCCTCAGCAGTTTTCGGCAGTTTACCATCTTTGTAATAATCCTTAGCATTGTCAATATTAGATTGCTTTTTAAATAACCATCTCCAAAAAGCCCATTTTGATTTTTTATCAAACTTATTATCAAACTTTTTCCATACATTTTTAATCCATACGATAAGAGCTTTTCCAGGATTACTGCTTAATTCACGCCGTAAATACGACACACCTTGTAGACCACACTGATACGTCCAATTTAAACGATCCCAAATGATACCAAAACTAAGGTAGCTGACATCATAAATTAACATCCAAAGCCACTTAATAAAGATGTACAAATATTCAACACATGATGTAAATAATTTTTGTAGGAACTCGTGTTTCGGCTTACGATTAACTGCTGCCTTCCCAGACATTCGTTTCTGTCCTTTATCCAATTTCTTTGTCGATGTTGTCAACGTTGTTGTCGATTGTGCCTGCTTACTATTCTTTTTTGTATTATTATATCCCGTAGAACCTTTAATTTTCTCTACTTTATGATGTTCACCTTGATAGACATTCTTACGTATGTCATAATAATCTGACGATAATGTTGCATTATCTTCATCATTATCAGTATCAATCATACTTGAATTTTCGTCATAATCGTCATCGTTGGAGTCTGTTGCATATTTCTCATTATTCTTAACATTTACATCATTCTGATTTTTTGATGATTTTACATTAATCGAATCTTTCGTTTGTTGCTTCTTTTTCTTACCGTTATTATTATTATTGTTGCTAGTACTTTGTGATTGATTTTGAGCCGTTGTTGGCTTTTCAGCTTTTACAACAACGGGTGGATTCTTCTTTATTTCAATATTCGTTGTTGCATTGTTTATGATTATTGGATTTGTGGGACTTTTACGATTTTTATCGACATTCTCTTGTTGCTTCTTCTCGAAACTATTTGATGGTGTATATTTCACTTTAATTCCTTTATTATTTGTATTATTATTGTTATTATTTGTTATAGGCATTGTTGTGTTTGGACTGCTTGATGCTGAATTTGTTTGACCTATGTTTGAGGTACTTGAAATTGGAACTGTATTCTTACTGACAACATCTGAATATGACATTCTCATTGGTTTTACTTCAGCCACAATTCTCTGCTTTTTATTGCTGTTTGAAGCATTGTTGTTGTTGTTATTTGGACTAATAACATCATTAGTGGAAGTAGTTGGTGATGGAGATTGCATTGATGTCATGATGGGAGACGAATCAGCTGTGGAAGCTCCATTCTCAATATTGTTACTATTACTATTGTTATAGGAAGATTTTTCTAATGGTGGAATTGAAATGTTTAGTGGCGTAGCTGTAGAAAATGTGCTGCTGGCATTTGTTGTTGGATTATTATTATTATTATTATGTCCACCAAATGTACCAAATTCAAACTTTCCAGGACCCAAATTAGATGTTACTAAATGATGAATTACACTATTATTGTGACTACTCGATGATGGATGTTTTGGTGGTGCTTGGTTCATCATCATTGGTTGAAATGGCATTTGATTAGTCTGAGTATTGGGTATATAGTTATTAAACATATCCATATTATTCATGAACACAAGATTTTCTTGTTGATTACGATCAAATAACTCATATTCCTTATTATTATCGCTATAATAGATTTTTACGTATGGTCCATTGTTATCTCGTAGAAAGTGCACATTCTCTGGTGTAGTGGGTTGTGTTATTTCACGTTGTAAGTCAAAACCATGTTGCATTGGCTACAAAATATTGTTATTAATTTATTTACTGGATCTTTTGAATTTTATTATGGGATGTTTGATACTTACTTGATAGTGGTTCTGATAGAATTGCTTATTTTGATCATTTGGTGGATTTTGATGCTGCCAAATATCAATATTTCTCTTCTGTGATGTATTTCCGTTTTCCATTTGTAATTCTTTTTTTTTTTAGATATTATTGTGCAAAACTTTTGATGATGTCTTCTTTTTTTGTGTGTATTAAAAAATACTTTAATTCTTCTCAAATTCTATCCATTTGATGGTTTTACGAGATTACTCGTCGTTACACTCACAGATCGTATTTTAGTGGATGTTTTTGCTTAATTGTTGCTTTATTAAACTATTGTATTGTAATTAAATAGGAAAAATTTAATTTTGACGAGTTTTTGAAGATTTTTTTTTGTTGACTTAGTTTTGTGCCCCTGATTTAGCTAATTTTCATGAAATTTGCTGCTTTGAGCGATCAGATTGACTTAACAGTTGTACATCTTCTACGCATTGGTATTTATGCTTTTTTTCTACATATAACTTGTTGCTTAGTGCTGGATTAAGGCTTAAAATCTAAAAATTAAAATTATCCATAGTTGTAAGCCCTTTGAGTTAAAAAATTTCAAATTTTTAAAATCCGTTAACTTTTAAATTTCAAAAAACCGTTTAATTTTGAAACTTTTTCCAAGCAATCTTTATTTTTCTACATTTAACAATGTTTCTCTTTGATTATTAAACATTCTTAAAGAATCCTATAATTCATATTCAACAAATGCGCTTTAACAATAAATTTCTAAACTTTTTGAACAATTTTTCATCAAAACAAAAGAAAGTTTCCAAAATTATTGAAATTATATTTAATAGCCATCAAATAGGATCTCAACATTAATTATGTCAGATAAGCAGTCAGCAAAGGATAAAATGGCCGAGAGAATGGCTAAATTAAAGGCACTTCATGATGCTCGAAATAATGCAAGAAGTCAAAATCATATAGAAGTAAAAAAGGAACTAGAAAGAGAGCATTTACCTAAGAATTGGGAGATTAGGAAGCAAAAGGCAGATTGGTTGATTAAAGACAAAGCAAACAGAGAAGCAATTGAGGAGAAAGGACTGGATTATGATCGAGTAAAATTATTAAATGTTTCAGCACTGGATCAAGAAGTAAGTTACGTTTATAAAGGTTTTACAGACATAATTAATGTTGATTCTATTGTTTTTTAGAGAATGGACAAATTAAAGAAAAAGAGAAAAGTTGGTGATCAAGGATTTGCTGATTATGAGACACAAACAGCACGACAATATCAAAGATTGATTAAACAAATGCCACCAAAAGACCTTCATCGATATAATGAGCAGAAAGAAGCTTATGGCGAGGATTATTATTCAGCAAATCCAATTTTGGAAGGTAAAGCAAAAGATTCAAAGGATGCAATTAAACGGATGGTCGATGATCTTGAGGCACAGGCTGATAAACGTAAGAACTTCTCACGACGACGTATGCATAATGATGAGGCAGATATTGACTATATTAATGAGAAGAATGCCAGACTTAATAAGAAACTCGACAGATATTATGGCGAATATACGAAGGAAATCAAACAGAATCTGGAAAGAGGAACAGCTATTTAAAAACATTTACAATTATTTTTTATCACTTTCAGTTCATTTTTTTTTTTTTTCATTTCTTTCTCTTTTTAATGTAAATACAATTTCCATGAAGTCTATAATAAATTTTTTCTTTAAAAAAAAGAAGATTTATATTCCTTTATAAATGTGAATTTTCATTAATATATTTTCTTTTTTTGCTTAAAAAATGGTTTGCAATATTCGTTTATTTATTTCTTTCCTTTTCTGTTGTGCTTTGTTGGCCTGAGATCAAATTTAAATTGGTGCTATTTTCATGTGATTTATTGTAAATTTTTTACTTTGTTATGTTGTAGAAAAATTTATATTAAATTCTAACGGATTTTCTAGTTTTGAAATTAACGGGATTTAAAAATTTGAACTTTGAAAACACCTCAAATGCTGATGTTTGGGCGTTTCCACGGATTGAATTTTTCAAAAATTTCGTCTTTGAGTTAAAATTTCTCTTAAAAGAGCTATCCAGACGATTAAAAGACTCATTTATGTCAAGTAGAACGCTGAATTCTGCTTATTTCTCTTTATATCTTACCTCCACATGTATTCATTGATGAAATATTTAAGTTTTAGTGAGCGTTGGTACATTTCAAAATGTGGAATTTTTAACTTTAAACTTAAATTTTACACTATTTAGACATCCAGACAACATTTTACTGCCGTTTTCATGCACATGGTGTTTACTTTTATATATTTCAATACTTTAATTCACTTTAAATACACTTATTAAGAAGAAAAATGAAAAATTTGTGAAAATTTTATGAAATGTACCAACAAAAAGCGTTTACTTGAGTTTTTTAAAAATTTGAAAATGAAAAAAACCGTTAAACTAGATACCAAAAATAAACAATTTGACTTGTTTAAACGCTAACTTAAATTAATTTGTGATCGTATTGCTGACATTTCTTAATAATCAACTGTAATAATAACTTATTTTAAGATATTTGTGTATAATTGTCGATATTTGTTGAAGTTCAAAAATTTCAAGTAGAAGAAGAATTACAAGCGATTTTTAAGAAACTCCATCAATCCGTGGAAATGCTCGTTTATGCTGTTGTACAGTGAGTTCTCTCGAAACCTCTGATCAGTGAGGTTGTGGAATTGTCAAATTCTTCAAATTTATATTAATTACGCGTAGGAACTAGTTAAAAACCGGATATAAGTTATCGTAAAGTACTAAGGAACAAATGGACTATGGAGAGAACTCAAAAAAGTCGCGATTTAATAGTAAATTTGGAGAAAAATTGAAATTGCATCAAACATAACCTAGACAACATGGATTTGTAACTTTTTGGAATTTTATACAACAATTGATCATCATTGGAATACCACAAAACATAATAAAGGAACAGTACAACTTCGGACACCGATGGAGCTGGTCTTGTAATAGCGAAAAGCTGATGGACCTTAATAAATATAATTAACAACAACAACAACAACAACAACAGCTGTTGTACAGTTTCAAATACAAACTGTTGTAGAGTTTCAAATTTTTTCATAAAACGTTACAATAGTTTTTGATTTTAAAACCCTATAAAAGTTAATGTTTGAAAACCATACAAATTCCTCAAAAATAAGCATTTGTAAGGTTCTAAAATTCAAAACTTCAAAATCCGTTATATCTTCAAAAATTTTAAAATCCGTTTTTTCTTCAAAATTTTTAAAACCGTTAAAATGGTTCTAATAAAACCTTACAAGTTCTGACAAAACCTTACAAATTATCAAATTGTATGGTTCTCATCTGTTTTCAACTCTGGATTTATGAATAAAAAAAATGAAAAATGAACAACAAATCAAATTGAAAAGCATCCAAAACTCAATTCCAGCCCAACAAAATCATCAACGACATCTAAATCCCTGTAAATCATACAATTTAAAGAATCTTGATGCTATGCTTAATCTTGTGATGTTGTTTCGTGGAAAGTAGAAGAACATTACTATCAGTTAGATGGAATGCTGCTAAAAGTAAAAGAAACAAGAAACATAAAAAATTACAAAAGTCCTCGTTTTTTATATCGAGGGACTTCAGCGCATTTTTGACGCGGCGATTAGCAATTGATTAAATAGAAAAGAATGTCAAGTTTTAAAATTGCTATTGCTGTTTCTTTAATCATAATGCATTTCAATAATAAGTTTTAAACTAAAGATCAAAATTCCTTTAACATTGATTTTCAATGTTCAATGCAAATAATAGCTTTACGATTTACTGGTTTTTTGAAATTCAAAATTTTCCATCAGCGAAAAATTTAAATTTCTGAACACATCCATTATTTTTCAAATTTCTAAACGTACTTATATTTGTTTTGTATGAAAAAATTAAATGTTAATTAACAAGATGTTTAAACACAAATTTAAGGACTTTTAAATACATTTGCCGCCAATAACTCGATAAAACGAAGCTAATAAAACTCATGGAATCGCCTTAGAATAAAATTCTGAGAAAAAAATCAATCCGAAATAACGGTCAAAAAAAATTCAAATTTTTTAACGGTTAGAAAAAATTCAAATTTCTCATCAGCATAGCTTTGCCCTGCATTGTTTACATATATTTTTTGAAATATAAAATCGATGAATTAAGCTATTTAATGAGTGTTTTTTGACTTTTCAATATAAACGGCGGGAATAAAAACATTCAATGAAGCTATTAAAACAATTCCGAGCTTGCTACGAAGTCTAGATCAAGAGATAATTGGGACCCGAACGACCGAACGACCGAACGACCGATCAAAGTGCATGATTGAGCTTCCTTTTTGAAAACAAGTTTTCAAAAATGCGCTAAAAATTTATATCATGAATAACTGATCAATATATTTCTCATTCTTTATTATCTCAAAAAAAATTACAAAAGTCCTCGTTTATATCGAGGGACTTCAGCGCATTTTTGACGCAGCGATTAGCAATTGATTAAATAGAAAAGAATGTCGAGTTTTAAAACTCTATTGCTGTTTCTTTAGTCATAATTCATTTCAATAAAAAGTTTAAAATTAATGATCAAAACTCCTTTAAAATTGATTTTTATAATGTTCAATGCAAAAAATAGCTTTACGATTTAACGGTTTTTTGAAATTCAAAATTTTCCAATAGCGAAAAATTTAAATTTCTGAACACATCCATTATTTTTCAAATTTCTAAACGCACTTATATTTGTTTTGTATGAAAAAATTAAAAGTTAATTAATATTAAGGTGTTTAAAAGAAAAAAATTTAATCCGAAATAACGGTCAAAAAAATTTCAAATTTTTTAACGGTTAGAAAAAATTCAAACTTATCATCAGCATAGCTTTGCCCTGCATTGTTTACATATTTTTTTGAAATATAAAATCGATGAATTAAGCTATTTAATGAGTGTATTTTAACTTTTCAATATAAACGGCGGGAATAAAAACATTCAATGAAGCTATTAAAACAATTCCGAGCTTGCTACGAAGTCTAGATCAAGAGATAATTGGGACCCGAACGACCGAACGACCGAACGACCGAACGACCGATCAAAGTGCATGATTGAGCTTCCTTTTTGAAAACAAGTTTTCAAAAATGCGCTAAAAAGTGTCATCAAAAAAATATATAGTCGGTATATATACTTTAATTATTAATGTATGATTTCACAAAACCATGCAGGAAAAAAATTCATCACATAACGAACTTTTTTTAGTACTTTTTTTTACTCACATCGTGTCTGAATTAAAAAAGTTAAGTCAACATTCATATAAAATATGTTAAAAAATCTTAATATGATAATTTGTGAGGCACAACGCATTAATTACTTCTTTTGAATCCAATGTGACTGAATTTTTCTGCATAAAAAAAAGACTTTCGTAATAATCCAAAAATAAGGAAAATTCTCATCACATTGGATTGCAAAAATGTTAATAAAAAGCAAGAACAAACAAAAAAAAAAAAAATCACTTTAAAGCGCTGTAGCTTGAATCACATTGTTATTACTATTATCATTAGTCGCACCCTGCAATTGATTATTCTCAAGCAAAGGACGAAAACTGCTTGAAGTTATTTTTATACCGCTAACTCTTGGCATTTCACATGTCTCGCATATATCCATTAAATGGTGATTTTGGAATGTGCAAATTGTGCAAGTCCATTTTTCATCTGAAATACTATTCGCATCTCGTCGTGATATTCTGTCTGTATCGCTACGCATTGTTACGGCTTCGTGATAACTTGGTGGTTGAGATGCTGGAAATTTGATGAGGTTGTCGATTTGTGGAAGTAATGAATTACTTGGTGAGTGACCTTTTCGCGATACGAGACCTGTGAAGACAAGAAATCATTAAGATTGGAATTTACAATAAATTAAGTCATTAACAAAAAAGATTAGATTTTGATAACATTTCATTCATAAATAGTCAGTCTGTTTATGTAGACCGTAGAAAGCCATAAAAGGCCACACAATTACGAAAATTCCACAGAAATTTCATGAAAATAATAAATAAGTAATCTACAAATCGTGCAAACATACACGAGCAACAAAGTAATCACATGTTGATAGCAAGTCTTTTTTTTTGGACAGGCAGCAATCAAGTAAACAAATAAGAACTTTTATGGGTTTTTTTTCTGCTGGTGGGCGACAAATGTGTAAATTAAATTAAAATTGTGATTGTTGGGAAATTTGAATGAGTTCGAATGAAAATTTGGAATTTTAACGGTTAAATCATTTTTGAAGATGTATTTGAATTAAGCCAGGGGGTGACACGATTTCATCCCGATGAAAAATCCTATTGATCCGGATGAAATTTTCTAGGCTAATGTCAAATTAAGATCCATAGAATTTAACTGTCAAATTAGTTTTGAAATTTCAGTAGTCAAATTATTTTTGAAAATTTAACGGTTAAATTATTTTTGAAATTTTAACAGTCTAATTATTTTTGAAATCTAAGCAATCAAATTATTTTTGAAAATTTAACGGTCAAATGAACTTTAGCGGTCAAATTCTTTTTGAAATTCAAATTAAAGGTGAAATTTTTTTAAGATTGCCAAATTTCAAATAGATTAAATGATGACAGTTTACATTAAAAATTTGAAAATTGACAAACCAAAAATTCAAATTTTTAAAATCCGTTACACTTCCAATTCATACCCACGAAACTTATTAAATCGAATATTACCTCTTACAAAATTACAGAAAAAAATCCAAACTGACAAATTGACCACAAAAATCTCATCCAGCCTCACAAAAAATGCTCAAAATGGGAATAACCATCACATGAACATTAATTACTAAGAACAAAAATAACCGACTACCGACACTTCGAAATTTGTCAGTTAAAAACTGTCAAATTTTTGAAAATAAAAAGTGTGAATGTGTTAGTGAATTTTTTCACTAATTATAATTTTCAAAATAATTTATCGATTGAAGCTTTTCCTTAAAAGCTTTTCTAATTAAATGGTAGAAAAATTACTAAAGAATAAAACTTATTTAATAAATCAAGATCCAGAAATGAAAAATTCAAAAATATTTCGATTTGAAATATTTTGTTTGTTTACATTTATTTTTTGTTTACATCTAATTTCGAAGTTTTCGAAATTAATTTCGAAGTTTTTCGAAATGAAGTGACGGTAGCCGGAAAAATAACTGCACAGAACCGCTTATAATTAAGTAAATAAAATTGAGACTGTTGATATGAACGAGTGCTTTAAACCTTTGTGACTTGTTATCAGAATAAATAAATTAATTTGAAGACTAATCAGTAAATAACAACAAATAATACCTTTTGGAATTGGTGGTGGAGCATTTGGGCTCGTCGCTGACATTATAGCTCTGGCTGGTTGTGCTGAGAATTAAAAATAAAAATCAATTAAAATTTCACATTAATCTTAATATTTTCAAAACAAAAGCAATAACAACAAATAACTTACGAGATGTTACAACATCAATCTCATCTGATATTTTCCCACAAACCGTCCTCAACCTTGTAATTTCATCACACAACTCACGGAGTTCAATTTGCGTCATAACAGGCGTTGTGAGTGTAATAATGTCAAGTCTTATCATTTGAAGTTTCTCCCTTTCTTTCTCTAATTCACATTCTAGTAATTCCTTTTGTTTAATTTGTCTCTTTATGAGTTGACGTAAGTCATCTAAAATGAGAAAATTTATTAGATAAGAAACAAAAAAAAGTTAATTTACACGATTTAAGATACATTTATAGAGGAACGAAATTAATGGTGAAATTGAGGAAGAATAAGGAAATGTTTTGATGTGGATGAAGCGTCTTTTGGTGTTTTTTTTTTGAAAAGTTGAAGGTGATTTTTAACGGAATTATCTAATTCAAAAAAATAATTAAAGTATTTTTAATTCAAAATTTGAGCTTAAATTTAAAATTTTGAACTCAAATTTAACGAACTTTGAAATTTTAAAATTTTGAACTTGAATTTAACGGTTTCTTGAAATTCAAAATTGTGAAAGTTTGAAAATTTCCAACGGGTTTTTAGAAATTTTGGCTTTAATTTAAATTAACGGCTTTTAAAAATTCAAATTTTGAACAAAAATTGAAAAGTTTTTTTGAAAAGTTCAGAATTTGAACTTAAATTTAACGAATTTTAAAAGTTTGAGCTTAAAATTAACGGCTTTTGAAAATTTAAATTTTATTTTTTTTTAAAAGTTTAACGAATTTTAAAAATTTGAAATTTTGAACTTAGAAAAAACGGGTTTTGAAATTTCTAAATTTGATTTTAAATTTAATTGGGTTTTAAAAATTTTCAAATTTTGGCTAAAGGTTTTAAGAAATTTCAAATTTTGAAATTTTTAACGGTTTTTTGAGGTTCAAAAATTTTGAATTCAAGTTTAACGAATTTTGTCAACAAGAATTTTGTTGCAGGAATTTCAATTGAAGAATATTTCTAAAAAATCAAGAAATTTCCATTATTCAAATAAATTCGTAGATCCAAAAACTATTTAAAAAAAATCTCTTCATTGCCCAAAAAAGAAACGAAAGTTAAGGCCGCTAAAAACCAGCTGATCAGTCAGCCAATCGTACAAATATGTTAAAAGAACCTTCAACTACACAAATTTTCTTTCGTATTTTCATGAGAAAATCCGCGAAATAGTATGAAAAGAAAATACAGTATATACAGCAACATCAAAAGGAAAAAAGAAAGAAAAAAATAGGAATGTTGTTAAATAAATTATTTTTTATAAAGGCAAAGAAAGTGAGAGAGGAAAAATTGAGAGCAAAAGAATAATAATAATAAAAGCAAAATTCCTAAGAAAGCAAAAAAAAAATGTGAATGAATAAATTAACAAGTAGCAAATATTTTACCTTCAGTCAAGCGATTATTTGATTGAGGCAGTGCTAGCTGTTGTTGTTGTTGTATTGGATGTAAATTATTGTATGGATTTGTAACGATTCTATAATGTGAGGATTTCATATCATCATTCATTAAGTAATTTCCTTCTATATTAATTGTCGTATCAATTTGATTGATATCGGGGACATTTTTTGCCGTTCTCACAGCCTGTATACAGCTCTCGCCATTTCCTGCGACAGTTATTTTCAGATGACTTTCGCAACCTTGTTGCGCATTAAATGAACTACTGGAATAGCTAAGAGTTTGGGGACCTGCTTGAATATCAATTGGCTGTAATGATGCTGACGGTTGCCTTAATGTGAGCTTAACATTTGTATAACTTCGTTGACCTGTTGTTCCTGTACTGGCTCCATACTGCATTAAATCATTTTTTGGTTCCAATAAATTTGTATATGATGGTTGTGGCTGGACAGATAAATGAGATGTAAATCGTTGTCTGGCTGGCGGTGGTGGTGGTGCTGGACGTTTTGTTGATATTGGCGATACCTTAACATTCAATTGAACATTTAAGGAATCATTAACTTTTGATGCTGTCGAATCGAGTACGACATTATGATGTGTTTGTGATGACTCAAAAAGCTGTTGATGTTGTGATGTTGTTGACGTTGAGAAGCTTGAAACGGATGTTGTGGAATTTGGAGTTGATAATGTTGATGGTGGTGTTCTTTGATGATTAAATGTAGGCGGATCGGGTGCTGGACGTAATGGTAATGTTGTTGGACGTTTTAACTTTGAATTACTTGACGTGGATGTTGATGATGTGGAACTGATTGATGTACATTCAAACTTTTCTGTCATTTCCTTCATTTTTTGACTACTTCCTGTTTTAAGTCCATTAATTTGACTCCGAAGTGTCTGTTGATTACTATTATCATTATTATTACTATTACTATGGATTAATTTTGATGGATACATTGTCGGTGTTACTGGCGATGATGTTGTGACTTTATTAAGCTGTTCAAGACAGGCACGACGATTGTGACAATTTTCAGTCACTAATTGTTGAACAATGTGATCGGGTACTTTTGGATATTCTTGTTTCATCTCATGAAATAATTGCATAATGCTTATATTTGTGCATGAACATGAATTCTTATTGTTATCTAAATTCTCGTTATTATTCTGATCCGGTCGTCGTTTATCAATTGATTTTGACGACGTTTGATCCATACTCAGCCATCGTTTCTTCTATCCGCACTTCTTTTTTTACGAATGTCGTCAGGGAAATTCCTTTCAATTTTTTTTTCTTCTCTTTTTCTCAAATTCTTTTTTTGTCAAAGTTAAAAATAGAAATTTCGCGCGTTTTTCTGTAAAGAAGAAATCAGAGAGGAAAAATTAATATATGTATATATTTTTTTCATGTGATAAACAAATCATCAACGCGCAAAATTTACTCAATTTTTTTATACATTTTTTGCATTTATGCACATTGACAAATTTAACAGTGAAAGTTGTCGACATCCAGTTGCTATAATTAGATAGTTAGTTTACTGACTAGACATGTCACAAATACATCGTTTTTTGTTATTTCTTCTTATTACTTTTTCATTCTCGCACTAATCTTCTTGTTATTTATACTTGAAACTAAAATATGAGAAAATGATGAACTTTAAATTGTCATTGTCATCATCAATAAGAAGGAATAAGTTTTTTTTTTTTTCTTTTTTTGTGAGCAGACTGAGAGTGAAGGAGCGTCAAGTGCATGTTTCGTAGGCGGAAGTTATTTTATGATTAAAATTCTTTTTTTTTTGTAGTAAATAATGGAATTGAGCGCTTTTTTTCTGGATAAATTAATCTTGAGGATTATTCAAGGTTTTTAGATATTTTCAAGAATGAATAGTTCTTTCAGGGTAGTGATACAGTAACCCGTAAACAAGGAAGAACCTTACAATTCCTTGAAAATTTGTTAGAATTTGTATGGTTTTATTAGAAAAAGTTACAAATTCTGATAAAACCTTACAAATTATCAAGGAAATGTACGGTTCTCATTTACAAATCTACAATCAAACAAATTTTTGAGTTCAAAAACACAAATCCGATAGAGAACCATATAAATGATATTAGAAATAAACTTTTGAGAGGTTTTGAGAAATATATTACCTAATGAACATTTTTAAAACCCTTTTAATTTTAATTTTATTCTTTATCTTTTTTATTTAAATTTTTAACAGATCTCTTTTGCATTAAAAAATACCAAAAATTTTTATTTTTTTTTTAAAAAAAGCTTGTAGTAAGAAACCAATAAATCAGTATCAATTAGACTATGCTAACAAACAAATTTAACAAGATTAACCGCAAAATCAGTCAATCAACGTCAATTATGGGGCGTCAAAATGAATTATTCTTTAGATAACAAACTTGAAATGTTGAAAGACCAACCCAAAGTCATACAAATAAACTCTAGAAATTTAAAAACTCAGTCTATATTATCGCAAACTTGCAATAATGGAATTTAATCACATGTTTGTAAGTATCTTGAACTTGCCTATTTTGATAAAATAATACAATAAGTTGAAATGTAAATGAAAAAAAAAAAATTACAGCTTGGGGAAATGTCGATTGATAATAATAATAATAAAAATATATAAAAATTTTCACATTCTTATTGTGTACGAAGTCAATTTACGTATTCCATTAAGACAGTGAGAATATATACAGGGAAGTTAAATAAACCATTTGATTATTTTTAGGTTTCGCAATGACGTCGTTCGGGATCAGAAAAAAAGTATATTAAATAAGAAGAAGCCTTAAGAAAAATATAATAAGTAGACGATGTGAGGGATGGTTTCGCTCGTGTGACAATTTTTCTTTCATACTCTTAACATGTATTTTACATTTTTTCATTAAACGAAAAATATTTTTTTTTTCCCGTGTGAGAAAGAAAAACATTTAGATCTGATATTAATGTGTAGTACATGTCGATATAATTAAGTGGAGTCTCGGAATCTCCCTGAATATTTGGATGTTATCCCAGTATACGCAAAGCTCTCTTCACACAGAAGAAAAATTACATTTTTTTTGTGTATATAAAACTTTGTCGCCAAAGAAGATAAAAACACACCGAATAATAATAATAATACATGAAGTGAGAAAATGCCGAGTGAGTAGATTTTCCCAAGGTCATGAAACTTGTGCGAAGCGATGTATTTAACAAGCATTTACGTGTTGCTTCCGAAAAAAATGCTCTGCGAAACGAAAATGAGTTAGAGAATTCTAATGCATTGTTTATTAGAGCGATTTCAGACGATTTTTTATTAATTATTATGACATGCATCTAGATTAAAAGGTAAGAATTTGACGCAATTTTCAAAAAAAAAAAATTTGAAATGGACGTTTTACGAAATAAGATCTTTGGTCTTGAATTTTAAGTACATTACTCGGTAGTCTAGTGGTGAGTATAGCAGAATGCTTGATAATAAGAACCAGAAAACTCTAAAGAGTTAAGCAAACAAAAAACAAAAATATAGATGTTTATTGTAAGAGAGTTCAAACCACACTGAAGATTTGCATAAAAGGGTATTCAACTACTTGTATTTTTCAATAAAATTCAAATATGAAATGACCGTTTTCGCAAAATAAGTTTACAGCACTTTAGTTATGCAGATCAAACAACTTTCATATTAAATGCAACCATGTCAGGCAATCAAAGTGAATTTTAATGTACCATTAAATGCGCGTAACAAAAAATAATTTATTTATTATTTTCGTATATTCACAAATCTACGATGCTGATGATGTTAACTTTTTGATTATATGCGACAGGTATATTTGCAGCACTTTTTTTTACGCGCATATATAAAGAAATAATATTTATTCAGCAAAAATTCCCGAACAGTGGAACGAGATTGTTTTTATAAGAAAATAAAAAATAAGAGTATTGGAGTGACTTAACACTTTTATATAAATATGACATTTAATCAGCTTTCATGTTATACCAATACGCAATATTTCTTATCAAGTCCGGACTCTTCACTTTCGTTGTCGTCGTCGTTGGATGAGAGAGAGATTATGAGAGCTAGACAAATGGACATTGTTGGGAATTAGTTATTCTTCACAGATGTGTATACCATCCAATGATGTGTGATGTGTTTGAAGAGAAATTATTGCGAATATAATAAGTATTTTTAGATCCATTATCGCACCATAATAATAAATAAAGTATTTTTATGTATTCTAAAAATACGCATTCGGAGAAAAGAAGAGACGTAAGGATGGGAAACCATACCTACATGTTATTTTATATTTCTTTGCTCGCTGGATTTTCTTTTATTTTTTGTGTATTCCACTGTATTTAAGTAACAACAATAATAATAAGAAGGAACTTTTTTTTGTGTCGACGTTAATTTTTTTTTTCATATATATTTCACTTTAAGTCAGTCAGGAACACACCGTCATAATAATATATTTTTTTTTGCTGCTTCTTATCTTATCACTAACCGATCGCACCGAAATGTAACAATATATAAATGTGTTTATGTATACATATATTTCATTATTTTCATTTATGTTGCTCTATATTGGTGTATTTCACCAGAAATTTAATTAAATATATTTTTCCACTATTTTTTTGTTTATTTTTAATTATGATGATGTACATAGGTATTAATGCCAATTAGGGATTTTTTGTTACTGATCGCTCATATGACATTTATGCGTGGGCGAATATTGTGGGATGTTTTTGGGATATTGATAAAATTTTTAATGAATTTTTTTTATATTTTTTTTTCCTTTCTTTTCACTATATTTTTTCAATTTTTCATTTTATCACTTTATCCTGTCCATAATACTTTGAATTTGATTAAATTATGATTGAGCAACATGAATAATGTTAATTTCACAATATTTGATTATTTAAGGCACTGTTTTGAATGTGAAATTAATTAATATTTTCCAAGTCTCTCAATTTTAATTTTTTAATATTTTTTATGTATGTGTGTGTGGTTATTGAGGGTACTAAACTACAAAAATATTGTCAACGGCTCAAAAATTTTTGAAATTTCGAACAATTATAATTCAAATATTTTTTAATCGTTACATTGCACAATAAAAGAACGGGGAATTCAACTAAGTTTTGTAAACTTACGTGTACATTCGGGTTTTAATTTTATTAGAAAAAGGCGATTAACTAGTTATTCCTTAATTAATGATAATATAGAATCAATAATATCGACATTTAACTAATCGGTTTGCGTAAAATTATTCGGGATAAATTGTTAAAATGGTGGAATCACCTGTAAAAGCGAAAAATGTTGGTCCGAAGAAATTTGTTGGAATCTCGAGTTTAATTATTTTTGCTGTTCTACTTGTATGCTGGATCGCCGGTTTTGCTTCCAGATTGTTTGCTGTTATCAGATTTGAAAGTATCATTCATGAATTTGATCCATGGTATGTTAATTAATGAAATAAATTAATTTATATTTTGTGCCACGAATGAGACTACTTTTTTCCACAACAATTAATAGGTTTAATTATCGAGCAACAGCATATATGGTACAACATGGATTCTATCAATTCCTTAATTGGTTTGATGAACGTGCTTGGTATCCATTAGGTGAGTTATTAAACACAAATTAAAATGATCCAGTTAGTGAAAAATTTCTTTGTATTTTAGGTCGTATCGTCGGTGGAACTGTATATCCAGGATTGATGATTACATCCGGTGGCATTCACTGGTTCCTTCATCTTCTTAATATTCCAGTACACATTCGTGATATTTGCGTATTTTTAGCACCAATTTTCAGTGGTTTAACAGCAATTTCAACTTATCTCCTTACCAAAGAGCTGTGGAGTCCAGGTGCTGGCTTATTTGCTGCCAGTTTTATTGCAATTGTTCCTGGCTACATTTCTAGATCAGTCGCTGGATCATATGACAATGAAGGAATTGCCATTTTTGCACTTCAATTTACATATTATTTATGGGTAAAGTCAGTCAAAACTGGATCAATATTTTGGGCTGCTTCCGCTGCACTCTCATACTTTTACATGGTCTCAGGTATGTAATCATATAAATTACACTGATTTATGAATAATTTAATTCATATAAATTTCATTATTTGTTTGTTTGTAGCATGGGGAGGGTAAGTCTAGGCTGAAAGAGATAAAAATGCTAAAAATAATACTAATAATTTATTTACAGATACGTATTCATCATTAATCTTATTCCATTACATGTTTTCGTCCTTCTCATTATGAATCGCTATTCACATCGTCTTTTTACAAGTTACACAACATTTTACATCCTCGGACTCATCTTTTCAATGCAAATTCCATTCGTTGGCTTCCAACCGATTAGAACGAGTGAACATATGGCTGCATCTGGTGTATTTGTACTTCTTATTGCCGTAGCATTATTAAAACATCTTCAAACGATTTTAACGAAACAAGAATTTAAGAAACTTTTTATTCTCGGTGGTCTTGCTGCCGCTGCACTTGTATTCTTAACAGTTGTTGGACTTACAATGGCTGGATTTATAGCTCCATGGTCGGGACGTTTCTATTCATTGTGGGATACAGGATATGCTAAAATTCACATTCCAATTATTGCATCAGTATCTGAGCATCAACCAACGACATGGTTCTCATTCTTTTTCGACTTACACATCCTCGTCTGTACCTTCCCCGTTGGACTTTGGTATACAATTAAGAAAATTAATGATGAACGTGTATTTGTGGTATTATATGCAATTTCTGCTGTCTATTTTGCCGGTGTTATGGTCCGTTTAATGCTCACATTGACACCGGTTGTATGCATCCTTGCCGGTGTTGCATTTTCATGTCTACTTGAAGTATTCCTCAAAGAGGATCAACCAGCAACATCACAAAAGGAAGAAGTCGAAACGGAAGAGCCAGAAAAGGATAAGAAACTTTATGATAAGGCTGGAAAGATTAAGCCAAGAAAGCATGAAAGTGCAAAGAATGAGAACAAAGGTCTTGGATCAAATATTAAATCGATGGTTGTTATTGCAATATTAATGCTTTTAATGATGTTCGCTGTACATTGTACGTGGGTAACAAGTAATGCCTACTCATCACCATCAATTGTGTTGGCATTTTATAATCAAGGCGATGGTACAAGAAATATTCTTGATGATTTTCGTGAGGCTTATTATTGGTTGTCACAAAATACAGCAGATGATGCTCGTGTTATGAGTTGGTGGGATTATGGATATCAGATAGCGGGTATGGCAAATCGGACAACGCTAGTGGATAATAATACGTGGAATAATAGTCATATAGCATTAGTTGGTAAAGCAATGTCATCGACAGAGGATAAAGCTTATGAAATAATGACATCACTTGATGTCGATTATGTTCTCGTTATATTTGGTGGTGTTATTGGATATTCGGGTGATGATATCAATAAATTTTTATGGATGGTGAGAATTGCTGAAGGTGAACATCCAAAAGATATTCGTGAAAGTGATTATTTCACTGAACGTGGTGAATTTAGAGTCGATTCAGAAGGATCACCAGCACTTCTTAATTGTTTAATGTATAAGTTAAGTTACTACCGTTTTGGCGAATTAAAACTTGATTATAGGTGAGTTATTCGATTTTATTTAATTAATTAACTAATTGTCAGATTCGAATGGTTGTAATGCGAAAATGATAATAAGTAACATGATAACAATGTATTCAAATTATTTTACCGTCAGTTGTAGCTATTATCAACACATTTCATGCTTGTGTCAATTATTTGTCATGTTATGTCTGCATTACTTAGTATTGCATTGATAAGCAATAGAATTGATTTATTTTGCATACTTTTGAAGTACATTGGAGCTTAAAATTTGTAATTTTGTAAAGTCCGTTCGCTTATGACGTCCATCGAAATCTCGGATTTTTAGACCTCCCTTCCTCCCTCTGTCGCAAAATCTTCATTCAAAAAAATTTTATTGTTTAAAATTGTCACACAGCTTCAGACTCCCTCCCCCCTACACCATAAGTGAACGACCCCAAAGATTAAAATTGATTTTGAAAAAACCGTTAATTTTCAAAAAAAAACGTTCGTTTAAATTCAAAATTTTTGAATTTGGTAAATTTTTAAATTTCAAAAACCGTTAATTTTGAAAATAATTTCACCATTAATTCAAAATTCAAATTTTGGAAAGTCGTTGAATTTTGATGTTTTCAAATAATTTATATAATTTGAAATTGTGAAAACCGTTAAATTTTCAATTTTCAAAATTCGGTAAATTAAAATTCTAAATGACCGTTAAAAGCATAAATTAAAAAAAAAAAAAAATCAAAAATTTGTTTATTCAGTAAAATTCATTTTGTAATGCTTTAATTTTATTGCAATAATAATTTAAAATGTTAAATGAACAATATTAAAGCATGAAAAACTAAATTTTACTAAATAAACAAAAATTTTTAACTTTGCGATTTTCAAAAATCGGTCAACAATTTTTAAATTCAAAACGACCGTTTTTTAGGGGGACGTTCTTCAACAAACGTTCAAATGAACATCAGAAAGAAATATTAGATAGAAATAATCATATCATAACGCTCTAGTAAACCACGTGTTTAAATTTTTTTATCTCTGCCGGTTTATTATGTATTATACTCTCTCTCTTTCAAAAAAAAAGAACACGTCAGACTTAAAATTATGAAAGATTATAGCATGTGCCGTACTAATGATTGTTATTACATGTTTCATTTTTTTTTTTTTGATGGGCAACAAAAAAATTTGATTTTATCTGCTTCTGTGTTGGACGTTAAATTATTTCAACTGAGTTAATTGAGACGGAAAGAGATTAAGCTTGAACTTTAATTAATATCTACAAAAAATAATCTTTAAGCAAACCCACAAGCGGCCCAGAAAAGCTTCCTAAATCTCACCAAATATTTTGATTCCTTTTTATTATTTCCAGAGGACCCGCCGGCTTCGATCGTACTAGAAATGCCGTAATTGGAAATAAAGACTTTGATTTAACATACCTAGAAGAAGCTTACACGAGTGAACACTGGCTCGTACGTATTTACCGTGTTAAAAAGCCAGATGAATTTAATCGTCCATCACTAAAGCCACAGAAACGTACGCTTAGTGACTATGCAACAAAGAAAGTAAGTATCATGAATATAATCTCTGTGTATGGAATTAATCTTAATGCCATGATTTTGTTCATTTAGGTATCAAAAAGAAGGAAAGGCGTCATTAAGAATCGACCAGTTGTGGTGAAAGGAAAGCGGTCAACAAAAGCTAACTAGATTAGATACAAATGAATCACATCAGACAGACTTTTTTTTTGCTCCTTATTTTTTTTATTCGTTTTCATTTTCTGCCAAAAAAAAACAAGTATAACGGTGGTCACTCGTGACCGACGAAAGCGCATTTTCCGCGATCAGTAAATACAAAAAGAATTAAAACCCCAAAAGTACAAAGCCAAATATTTAACTATAACCATTCTTTATTTACCCAAAAATTTAAAATTGACCAAAAAAAATGAAAGAAAAACAATATGCAACATAGAATTAAAAAAAAAAGCAAAAAAGTATTTGGTCACGGGGCTAGGCTTGAACCCATGACTCTCAGGTAGGAGCCTCACACTCTACCACTTACGCCACTGATGCTCTTTTTACTAAAATTTTAATTTGACATTTTGATTATTTATATTGATGAGATTTCTTCTATAAATGTAAGTTTTTATACTATATACAAAACTTTCCGGAAAAATTATGAAAAATCCATGAAAATAGAAAACTAAACAACTAAAATATCAAAAAAAATATAAAAAAAGTAATTATCGATAATTATCTATGAAAATTGTATGAAAATATTGAAAATTTTAACAAAAATCGTCGGAAAAACTCGGGAAAATTGTGAAAATGGAAAATTATGACATGATTTAATATTATATGTCATTAGAAATCAAAAAAGTATCAAAAAAAGCAAAAAAAATTTTTTGTCATCGGTGGGATTCGAACCGAGGACAGCTAAGGTTTTGAAAAGTCAACATTTTAGTGCATTCGACCACACTAACACATACAAAGAAATGGCATTTTGGTACTTTTTACGCTGGTTCCAGCAGAGGAAGTGACCATTCGTGCTGATTTTTGGTTACATGGTAGCCAGACATACTACACACATTTTAAGCCAAAAACCGAATCAAAAAAGCTTAACCCTGAGGAGGAGATGCGGTGACAGACAGACAGACGGACAAAGTGCGGATAATAGCGTCCTTTTCCCAAGAGGAAAATGCGCTAAAAAAAAGCCAATCAATAAACAACAAAATAACAAATGTAGACTTTCGTGGGGATTTTCATTATTTTATTGGGGGTTGGATGTAATATCTAGGATAAAAATCAAATAATTCCTCCTACAAAGAAACAACGCCAAGAGATCACAAAAACCAGTACTAGTAAAATCAACTGTGCATGACTTAAGCGCATTTTTACAGGTTTGCTTGAATTTATAACGGTCAAAAAAATATTTGAAAAATAACGGTCATTTTAAAAAACGATAAAAAAAAATTTGAAAATTAACAGTCAAAATAAATTTGAAAAATGACAATCAAATAATGTTTGAAAAATAACGGTCAAAAATTTTTAAATTAAATATTTAAAAAATTTTTGACGGTTATTCAATAAAAGGCCATATTCAGACAAATTGTGAGCTATAAAATATAATATCCGAAAATTGCGTAAAAATTTATGAAAATCTTAACAACAAATAAGAAATGAAGATATAAAAAAATATATCGTGGGGCCTTAAATTCATCAACGAGGGTTAAAAATCATTTTTTACTTTCTGTCTTACAACAAACGATAGAAAAATACTTTTTTTGAGGGAGGAATAAGGAATGAGCGTTAAGCGTAAATGCAAACAACACTTGAAGTGTTGATCGATAAAATGAAATAAAAAATAAAATAAAATGTGAAGGAAAACAAGCAAAATGAAAAGAAAAACAAATAAAATAGCATTTCCGACAAAAAAAAAGAATAAAAAAAATTGAAGAAGTGAAAGAAAAATATTGAAATTCCATTAAATAAAAGTGAAGAAGCGCGTCCGGCAGTTTTGAAATGAAAACACAAAAAAAAAATTTCATGCATTTATTAATTTTTCTTTGTTTGTTGTTTCTCGTCATTGAAAATTCAGCTCCGCACACCACAATCAACACTTTTATATCCTTAAAATGACTATTTTGTGTGAGTCTGCACAATATTTTTTTTTTTAAACGAATTTTTGAGTGCAAAAAATTAATAATTTACGGAAATAAAAAAGAAAAAGGAGGAAAATTTTAGTTGCAATATGAATTCAATCAACAATACACAACATGATGTCCCATAAGAGAACTGAAAAAATTATTAAATAAAATTATAAAACTATTATTAAATAAAATTAATAAATAGCGTTGTAGATTTTTGATCGAAATTTTTCGAATTTTTATCCTTAATTTTTGTAGTTAGTAACTTATACATTACTGATAGGATCAACCAGAAATTTTTAATACTAATCATGCTGACCAAAAGTCACAGTTATTGATGTGATTTGTCACCATTAAATCAAGACATGTAAATCCTTTAAAAGGTTGCGTTGGAATGGACAGAAGCAATTAAATGTCTTTTTTTTTATCACTCATTAAGTCAAATGAAAGTTCCATTTTCATTTTGTTTTGCTTCTTATTCTCTTTTTTCGTCCTTTCATTAATTTCTGATTTATTAAAGATTCTCCTTTGCGCTGCTCTTTAATAAACAAATTTCATTTTCTGTGCCTTGATTTATTATCTTTAACATTATACTGTACTTCAAATTCTTTGGTTTCTGAAAGTTTTCAGATCTTCTAAAAGCTTCTTGAGAAAACGCTAGAAAAGTTTTAAACTCTTGTCATTCTCAAATTTCAGTGCATCATTTGAAGCACGTAAAACTCAAATCTATGGCGACAGGCATCAAAATTCAGCCTTCAAATTAATTACGTAAAGTCAAGGTTTTCAACAGAAATAAAAATTCATTAATTAGTCATTATCACAATGCATAAGATGAACAGCTTGTTCAGATAATGAAGCATATTGAATCCATATCAAAGGAAGCTCTTCACAAGGCTTTTAATTATCAAAAAAAGTCAATTAATTCAGTTTCGAGCCATTTACATTTCATCTCCTCCAACTCTCAATTCCCATAGAAATATTCAATTTTTCATGATTTATGGCATGATCAGCAAGAGCCTTTGTGTACATGAACAATTGAAGAATGCAGCATGTTCAACAATTACTGCTTTTTCATTCATTTCCAATAATTTTTATTAATTTTTAAAATTTATTACCGAATTGCGAGTTCATTAAAACAGATTAATTAATTTTTTAAAATATTTTTGGGAACTTCCCATAGTACACTATAGCTAGTGTGTGTGGGAATGAATAATTAATTAATTATGCATCTCATGACAATAATGAAATTATGCGAATTAAATTAAAATAAAATAAAATGTCAAATGGTAATGAACATCAATCAATCTAAAATAATAATTAATTTAAAATAAATGAAATCCGATAGCTATCTCGTCCTCATATTTGTGCAGCTAGCAAGCATCCAACAGCTGAATAATCAATAGATTCATGATTTTATGATAACAAATGTGCCATAAATTCTCCCCTTTTCTTCCTCCTTTATTTATCGGTCCCTTTCTAAGGTCATTCTCCTTTCTTTACATGAATCCATTTGGATATGACTATATAGTCATGCTCTATATCTGTGCATCTTTATACTGCTTTATACATTCATATATATGAACGAGCATAAATTGTAAGAAGAATGAAAAATTATTGGAAAATGAATCGATCCGATCGAGATTCATTTGTGCAAAGGAACCAGAATTGAAAGGCAGCAAAGCATTAAGGCAACAATAGCTAAGCAGAATGTAATCGACATGCTGTATGGCTAATAATGCTAAAAAGATTCGTTTTACATTTTTCTTCCTTATTCCTTTCTATTATTTACAATTTTCGGACTTTTTTCATTCTTTTCTTCTCATTTTGAACATGAAATATTGATAAAAGCACCGCACATGAATATGAATTGAAAATTTGTTAGCATTTAGTTAGATTTAGGCGATTAGAATGTTATGGTCCGTTCTCAGAATGAAAAATCAACAATGCTACTATCTTGCAGTTCAGATTAAAAAAACTTGAATGCAATCTATATTTTTTGTTGTGTTTCAGTAAATTCGCCTGTATATCCATCCTATCAATTAATCTAGACAGGAAAAGATTTCCTCGAAAAATTAATGATCATCTCAAACAAGAAATCATAGAACCAAGAAGGAAATGTGTCAAAAAAAAAAAAACATCAAATCAGAAAGAATAGGAAGGAGTTAATCAGCATAACAATAATGAAAAAAGTTTTGCGACCACAAAAGAACATCAATTATTTTCAATAGAGACTGACAGGCAGCATAGTTGGAAGGTAGAACAGGCAGAATATTCCTATATATTTACCCATTTCATAATAAAATTTTCAATTCAGAGAAAGAAGAGAAAAAAGTGAGCAGGAAAAAGAAAATCGGAAGTTTTTGCACGAATGCTTGATACTGCAAACTTTTTCGATATATTTCATTTGGAAAGTTTTATTATCTTTGCATCTGCTACTTCTGTTTGCTTGCTGCTGTTTCCTTTTAAGCCGCTATTGTTTATTTTCATTTTACCGTATAATTTAAGAGTAACAACAGTGCAAATCGATATTGAGGAAGCAGGCAAGGGGGAAGAACATAATTACAACAAATGATAAAAGTCCACTGCTCTCGATAAACTCATTTTTCATGATATCCAATATCTTTTGTATCTTCTTCCGTTTTACCACAATGAAAACATAATCCATGCAGCCAGTAAAGCATCAGTGGCAGTATGAAATTTTTTGTGGAATGAGAGAAATGAGAAAAGTTAAATGTTTATGCAGGAAATGAAAATTTAGAATAATAAGATATTCATAAAGATGAAAAGAATGAATGATTTTGAGAGGAAAGACAATTGGATGTTTAAGAATTCAACTGTTTACTGTCCTATAATCAGAGCTGAATAATGTCATCTGAAACTTTTTATAAAGAATTTGTAGATGTTATGCTTGATGCAATTGATTCATGAAATGGATAGGATAAGATAGATTGAGAATAACTTTGCATGAATTGAGTTGGGAGTTATTGTTAGTCTTAATATGTTGCAATCCTACAATGTAGTGAATCAGATATATTGGAGTTTTTCAATTAAGACTCCCAATTTCCAGGGGGTGAGGGGGTATGAGGCTATGCGGTAATCTTAAGAAACATGATTTTTTTTGTTTGAAGATTTGTGACAGAGGGGTGACGGAGGGTCTAAAAATCAAAGTTTTTGATGGACGTCTAAAGAGAGCGACCACTTATTAGCTTTGAACTTTATTTTAGCTAGAATTCCTCTGAGTGAAGGTCTGAAAAAAGAGCTTCATATAAATCATATAAACGTGATTATTTGGTTCCGGAAAAAATCTACTCAAATCGAAGCCCCTCAGTAGATTTGATCCCCTCGGATAACAAAACAAAATTTTGAACGATAAACCAGAAAACCTCAAATCCCAGGTATGGCGAACGGTTCTTATTTTTCGATTTCGAACTTTCGAAAGGTACCTTATTTTCCCGTTAAAATTTGAAATTTTGAATTTCGAAAAATGAAGTACACAAATACAAAAGAAATGAAAATTTTGAAAAAATTGCAATTAATCGATTAAATCATATGTTTAACTGTTCCAAAAGCATTCAAATATCATTATTAATGCAAACCAAAGTAAATAATCATACTGATTGCTCATAATTAGTTAAAATTATAGTAAAATTTTGACAAAATTTGTTTCATATTTAAAATCGAAAAATGTTTCTTAGTGTTAGTAAAAGTTCGAGACTTTACAAAAAACCTTTAAATTTCTGAAAATTTAACGGCAAAAGTTCTGTTCGCCATCCCTGGCTCAAATCTATTATTTAGATCATGCAGAGTAAACCCTAACCTATAAATCCAATTACCCTTCTGAATAATTCTCATGAAGACAATAAGTCCATCAGAGTGTCATTAAAAACAAATTTCTCACGACTAAAACTCACAAGAAAAAGTTAAACCTCAAAGAGCATAGAATGATGATGGCATTAAACATTATTAAGAATGTCCATAATTACGGGTACGAAAAAAATGTGTCTTAAGAAAAGTTTTCCTCATCATTTTGACAGGCATTGTCATGAAAAAGAGAACAGAGACGAAAGTTTTATATAATGAGATGAAGGATAAGCAAGTTGATGTGGAATGAGGATGAAGAATAAAAAAAAAGGCAAACGACACAAAATGTAAATGATTATTGGTTGGCTTTTCTTAAATACAGTAATCTAATTAATGGAAAGCTGGCAGCAATTTCCTCCTTTTTTTGCTTTATAAATAATTACTACTGATACTTTATGGTAACAAGACCGAGTAGTGCAGGAAGGTAGAATCTAAATTTTTTGAGTTTAAATTAAAAAATTCTGGTTTATGTTACTAAGATAAGGCATAGTCCATACCCTAGGAGTATACCCTAGAAAGTGCCCCTAGAGTGTATCTTAGAATCCCACCCCCACGAATTTTTTCACACCCAAAACATTTTTAAGGATCTGAACCCAACCTTAAACCTTTACCCTAAAACGAGAAAATGTAGTATTATCTTTCTCATCAAACCACTAACCAGCCTGCAATACAATCACAGCCTCAAATGTCCTGTTCGGGATGAAAATTTTCCATTCCTATCCTTTTGCTGACTCTTCCTACTTCCCCCAACTTACCATGCTCAATTTTAGGTAAATAATTGATGTTCTTTTGTGGTGGCAAAAGTTTTTCGTTATTGTTACGCTGATGAACTGCTTCCTCCCCTTCCAGTTCCCTCTTCATTCTTTAATTACATTATTTTCATCTCTCGACCAATTTATCCTTCTTCAGACTTTCTACTTCACAAACTTTTGTTATTATTTCTGTTGCTGTTGTTCATGTAAAAAAAAAATCTAGAAACTCCAGAGAATTCCATTAAAATTCATCTTGGTGGAAACTTTATCTTGTAATGAGGAAGAAAATTTTCTAATTTCGTGGGAAATGAATCTAGTGTGCAGCTCCAATTACCGAAAATTATAAACATTAATTAAAAGCGGGCTCGAAGCGTCCATTTTAAGGTCTTCGAATTTTATATCCTCGTCTAAAGCAAAGTAATTACTTCAACCTTTTATGAGATTCTTTTAAATCCAATTTACTTTTCTAGTTCTATTAAATGCTAACAAGTTTCTAATTCATATTCATGTGCGGTGCTTTTATCAATATTTCATGTTCAAAATGAGAAGAAAAGAATGAAAAAAGTCCGAAAATTGTAAATAATAGAAAGGAATAAGGAAGAAAAATGTGAAACGAATCTTTTTAGCATTATTAGCCATACAGCATGTCGATTACATTCTGCTTAGCTATTGTTGCCTTAATGCTTTGCTGCCTTTCAATTCTGGTTCCTTTGCACAAATGAATCTCGATCGGATCGATTCATTTTCCAATAATTTTTCATTCTTCTTACAATTTATGCTCGTTCATATTATATGAATGTATAAAGCAGTATAAAGATGCACAGATATAGAGTATAACTATATAGTCATATCCAAATGGATCCAAATATCCATAGATTCATGTAAAGAAAGGAGAAAGACCTTAGAAAGGGACCGATAAATAAAGGAGGAAGAAAAGGGGAGAATTTATGGCACATTTGTTATCATAAAATCATGAATCTATTGATTATTCAGCTGTTGGATGCTTGCTTGCTGCACAAATATGAGGACGAGATAGCTATCGGATTTCATTTATTTTAAATTAATTATTATTTTAGATTGATTGATGTTCATTGCCATTTGACATTTTATTTTATTTTAATTTAATTCGCATAATTTCATTATTGTCATGAGATGCATAATTAATTAATTATTCATTCCCACACACACTAGCTATAGTGTACTATGGGAAGTTCCCAAAAATATTTTAAAAAATTAATTAATCTGTTTTAATGAACTCGCAATTCGGTAATAAATTTTAAAAATTATTAAAAATTATTGGAAATGAATGAAACAGCAGTAATTGTTGAACATGCTGCATTCTTCAATTGTTCATGTACATAAAGGCTCTTGCTGATCATGCCATAAATCATGAAAAATTGAATATTTCTATGGGAATTGAGAATTGAAGGAGATGAAATGTAAATGGCTCGAATTCATGAATTAATTAACTTTTTTGGATAATTAAAAGCCTTGTGAAGAGCTTCCTTTGATATGGATACAATATGCTTCATTATCTGAACAAGCTGTTCCTCTTATGCATTGTGATAATGACTAATTAATGAATTTTATTTTCATTGAAAATCTTGACTTTACGTAATTAATTTGAAGGCTGAATTTTGATGCCTGTCGCCATAGATTTGAGTTTTCCTTGCTTCAAGTGATGTGCAGAAATTTAAGAATTACAAGAACGTATAGCATTTCTAGTGTATTTACAAAGAGCTTTCAGAAAATTTCGAATTCCTCATTTCCTCATTATTATTTGCACTCAAAAATTCTTTTAAAAAAATTTGTGCAGACTCACACAAAATAGTCATTTTAAGGATATAAAAGTGTTGTTTGTGGTGTGCGGAGCTGAATTTTCAATGACGAGAAACAACAAACAAAGAAAAATTAATAAATGCATGATATTTTTTGTGTTTTCATTTCAAAACTGCCGGACGCGCTTCTTCACTTTTATTTAATGGAATTTCAATATTTTTCTTTCACTTCTTCAATTTTTTTTATTCTTTTTTTTTTGTCGGAAATGCTTTTTTATTTGTTTTTCTTTTCATTTTGCTTGTTTTCCTTCACATTTTATTTTATTTTTTATTTCATTTTATCGATCAACACTTCAAGTGTTGTTTGCATTTAGCCTCATGCTTCCACTCACTCATCAAAAAAAAACTGTTTATTTTGCGAAATAAAAAGCTTTTCGATATAGCTAAATTTATTTTCGGAAAATACAATGTTACTTCACTTGGAAAAAATTTGTTTGAATGTCATTTGCAGACGAATTTGGAGGGTGCACGTGGATGATTTGTTAGCGACAAGCTCCTATTTGATGATTGTTTGAGGAATTTAATGGATTGATTTGAATAAAATCTGTTTATAACTTTATTTCTCTTAATTGCAAAAACTTTTAAAAGAAAATACACAAAACAGCATATCTGCAGTTCCAACCCAACTAAAAAAAAAAAAATCAAATGTTTCCATTTGCAAAAAAAAAACAATGTTTTTAATTAAACGAAAATTACGCGACAGAAATTTTCTCGTTAAATTGCATTTCCACAATCATCATCATCATTATTACAATTATGCTCGTAAAGTTGAAAAGGCATTGTGAATGAATGAACAGAATTTTGTTCTTAAACACAATGGCATGAATGGGAGGTTTACTTTGTCTGAATGCCGAATGAAAGCTGAGAGATAAAATAATTTTTTTGTTTTCTATGTTGGAAAATAAGTTAAATTGTTGATTTTAAAAATAAGAGTTTTGGATGAAGGGTTTGTTTGTAAAATTTGTAACGCCTAAAATAGCCATTTTTGACCCCCTGGTTGTAACAAAAAATATATATATTTCAGAACCCTTCCCCCTCCCTAAAAGTTACAAATTTTACGAACGACCCCGAAGAGAATCTTTTGATTGAAGGTGGAATGATGAACTTTATATTTCATATTTTAGGATTTTTTGATTATTTTGATAAAATTTTTGGATGCAACTTTTAAAAAGCTTTGGTAAAGATTTTGGAAAAAAAATCTAACTGAAAAATTTGTATGTGTCACTTTGAAAATTTCTGAACAGAAATTATTAAGATTTTGACCCTTTTTTGACCAAGGATGATTGATTTTTGATCATTTTTAATGAATTTGATCAGTTCCACACCCTGGATTATGACTAAAAACCTCAAATCAACTGTAATCTACAAAAATAATCAAAACTTTCATCACGTTGAAAATCATCGAACAACAAGACAAACCAACAACTAAACCCCTACATCCACACAACCTACAAAAAAATCATCCAGCGAGAGTTGAAAAATTACACAAAGTAGATAAAAATAAAAATTTATTCACTAACAATATAATTGTGCAATTAACGATAACAATGATTTACGTGTAATCACAGTAATTCATTGTCTTCAATATCTACCTTCATTTACAGTGTGAAATGAATGAGTAAGTCATGAGAGTGGAATAATAAAGCACTTGCTTCATGAATGGTAAAATTTGTGCTATTCTTTATTATTAAAGGAAGTGCTTTAAGCTTTCAGTTTGGTGTGAATTCATTGTGCTGAATCGAACCGTGGAGATCGGATTAAAGATTCTTTGATGGATGTTATGGTTGAAAATTTGGAGATTTTAGATTGATTATAAATTCGATTGGCTATATGGTTAGATAGTCCAACTCATTATGCGCTTTAAAAAATTAAAATTAACCTCAAAATCTGGGTTCGGATCTTAATAACCAAATTGTACTAAAAGTTAGGCGCGCAGTTATAATTTTTTTCTAGCGGAGGTTTAAAATTTTTTATATGAAAGGAAAATTTAGGAAGGGAGGGGAGGGGGGGGGGGGGGTTGAATGCTTCTTGCCTCGAAAAACCCCAAACAAAATAGATAAATTCCTTCTCCAAAAGAAGTTTCCGACCGCCTTAAACCATCCTCGGCTCAAAAAGACCCTAGAGTTGATAAAATCATAGATTCAAACCTACAACTGTATTTTAGTTCCTTTAATAATCAAATTCAATTTTAACTTAAAGACGCTCTACCATCCCAACCCACAGCATCCCGCATGCTGTTTTATTTACTTCTCGAGAAATAAAAATGAGTCTATTATAAATGTATCAATGTGCATGAAATATTTTTATGGAAATCAGTTGTATAACAAATAACAAGCTGATAGAGAAGTCTTCAGGTATCATAGCATGCTTTATAAGCTACAACATATTGGTATAACTCAGTATAATGATTCCGATTCGTACTCACGTCGAGATATCATAATACTATGGCATTACATTAATATCTCTTCTCGTCAGAGAGCTTCAAATGCTTTTTTAGTGTTTTGAAGAAAAAAAGAAGAATAAAAATATTTCTCGTACACATAAGCTTATCACATTTTTTTCCTCTTCTTACTTTTTACATAATGGTGATGATGCCAAATAAGCTACTATAAAATATATTTTGCAATATTTTTTATGACATACTTTCTTGAGTGATTTATGCGCCACTCTCTGCGTTTTGACAGCATGATGCAGGAAACTATGAAAATTATACTGAAATGCTACTATTTAAATTAATGGTTCAGAAATGAATACTTTGCAAGAATTAAAGATTTCAAAAAAAAATTGTGATTTTCAAAAATTAAATTTTTAACGGTTTTCAAAATTTTGAATTTTGGATAATTTTAATGACAGCAAACATTGACAAAGCTTTTTTTCGATGTTTTTTTCTTTCTATGAACTTTGAATATTTATAAAATTTCAAATCTGATAGAATCTAAATTTTTTAAGGAAATTGTAACGGTTTTTGAAAATTCAAATTTTAGTAGATTTTAATAATTTCAGCAGCAGACTTAAAATTACAAAAAAAAAAAAAAAATGTAAAAATTTGACAAAAAGCTTCTTGTGCTCACTCTCCAATCTTTCATCGCCAACCATCACACCAACTCATCTCAATTCTGTACAAACTGTGATGAGCTTTAAACGTAACACATGAAGACAGGTAAAAAAAATCTTCTTTTTATATTTTATTCCTTGTACGAAACTGTGAACTACACCAGTGTGTCTTCCACTGTGGAGGAAAAAAATAGAAATAAATGAATGATTCTGGGGAAAATTGTCGTAATGACATTATCAACTTTAACATGTTATAACTTTGAAACTACAACTTTGTTTACAACTTTTGTGTAATAAGAGGGTGAAAAACGAAAAAAAAAATCTGAAAAATTTACAACAACAACAACAACAAAACCGGTTCAAAAAGTTTTTTAAAAGAACTGCTTTCATTCTGCTTCTAACTATAACAAATGATATATTGTTGAAAAGGTATTTAAACGTAGATTATGGACTTGTTATTACTTTTTTTCAAAAAGTTTAAAAATGTATGAAAAAATATAAAAATTTGTTTTTGACATCATTGATGGATAAACCCTAATCATGTGATACATCATTATAAAGGTATTTTAATGTTCTATTCGATTTCTGAAGAAAATTTGGTGAATTTTTAAGAAAAATACTGATTTTCAATCAAAAACAATAAGAAAAATCACCTAAAAATCACATTTTTACTCATTGTGACCTAATTTTGTAATAACTCCTGTTAGTGATTACATATATTAAAAGTAGAGTTAAAATGTAAAATTTTAAGATATGTATCAATGTTATAGCATTTGTAAATGCTGAGAAATTCACTCATGAAGATTCAACATTGGAAGGGTTATAAATGACGTCACAAGCCCTAAATAAAAAATCTGCTCCCAAGAAGTTGTGAGCATTTTTATGAGCTACAAAACAAGCTAAAAACCAAAATTAAATATTAAGAATTGAAAAAGTTATAAGAAATATTAGTTTTTTAGCTTTGAACCGATTTTTGAACCATTTAAACCGATTGAACCGATTCAAAAATGGCACCATCATGTAGCATTTTGGATGTCAATTCCAACGATATATAATATGTCTATGTTTTATCATGTAGTTTCAAAGTTATAACATGTTAAAGTTGATAATGTCATTACGACACTATTCCCCAGAATCATTCAAATAAATTTCTTAAATTGAAAGCACTTTACATGAGAAGACGTGAGATATTTTTTAAAGGCGAGAGCTAGCAACACAAAAAAAACTTAAATTTGTGTTGATGTTGATAAATTTATTGCTGTAGTTTATATTTTCCTTTAATGTACTTCATTTTGACATTAAGTGCATAGATAATAAGAGAAAAAAGAATATAAATTGCCATGCAGCAAGAGAGAGTACACGACTTGATTAATAGAGATGTTTTTATTTTATATCATGTTAAAAGAGGTATTTAAAATGTACGAGACTTTAATGAATGCAAAAGGACTTTTTACTAGTACAATATTTTAAAATAATGGAGATTATTTTTGTGTCATGAGTGAGTTGGGATTCGTTGAAGTGGAACTGAATGTAGAGTTTAGGTTCAACTTTAATTGCAATAAAATATTCTAAAATGTTGTATATTTATAGCTTTGTATAGGTGCGTGACGTATTTTAGAACAAAACTAGAAAGCAAAATTTTAGTACAAAATTTGAAGAACCTTTGAAAAAATACGTTATGCTGCATTTTAGACCAAAATTTGAAAGATCTAGAAACTTTTTAGTACTTTATTTATATTAGTACAAAATGGTGGAGATGAATAATATGAAAACTTTAAATCAAATAAATTCTGCAATTTATTTCAGTTTTATCATTAGTGAACAAGTGTAATGTTTGATTTTAAACTATAATCTATTGAAAAATTAATACAATAATAACATAAGACCTGATTCTGCAAAAAATTGTAAGAACTCGAATTTTGTAAAAAAAAATTTCAAAGTTTAAATTTGAAGGTTTTTCCAAGATATACAGATGTGTTCATTCAAAAATGTTACCGTTTTTAACGGATAAAAATTTGAAATTTTCAAATTTTTTGTAAACACTAACGCAATGAAAAAAAATTGTAAAATTTTGTTTCTCAAATTTTTAGACTTTTCATTTTGTTTTCGTGCTCAAGAAGGATTAGAAATGATAATTAACAATATAAAAATGCTATTGTAAACACAAAAATGATCCAGTGAACAAATTTGAGTCAAAAATCAAAATTTGACTTAGAATTTTTTTTCACAATTTTTTTTTTATTTGTTTGTTTACAAACAAAAAAAAGCGTATGGTCAAGTATGGTCGAGTATATTTTGTATGAACACATCTATATATCTTGGGTTTTTCAAAGAAAAGTTTCTTAAAATGTCAAGTTGACTTCTAAAAGCTGTTAAAAATCTGTAATCAGGCTTCATTGCTTTAGATCAGTGATGTCCAACCGGTGTGTCGCGGCACACTAATGTGCCGAGTTTTTTTTTTCCGAAAAATACCACGAGCCGTGTTTTGCGTACGGTTTTGATCAAGAATTACTCACAAGTTGTGCCGCGACACAAAAAAGGTTGTCCACACAACTGCTTTAAATCACAATCCAAGACTCCAGTATCAGCTCTGCCTTAGTCAAGATCCAACAACTCTGAAGACCAAAAATTTCCGTTATTTAGTTCAAATTTTTGAATTTAAATTATTTTCGTGTTCGAAAAATTCACACACACAAGCAAACATTTTTGGATTAAAACATAAAATTTAACTTATTTTAAGGAATTATCACATGAAAAAGTTAATTGTTATGCTTTATCTTTAAGCATTCTTTCATTTTAAAACATTAAAATTATGAAATTCAACAAAAATTTCAAAACTAAATTCTAAGAAATTTACAAACACATTCACACACTAATACATTTGAAAGAAATTTTATATTATTTTGATTAATTTAATCACCTTTTTGGTTCATTTAATTGCTGATTTTTGCTTTTTTTCTTAAAATATTGTTTTTCTATGCATTTATTAACTTTAATCATTAGAAAATACAGAATTAAGCATGATTTTCAGAGATTTCTTTATTAAAAATTTAACGGACAAGATGTACTAAAATAAGGAATACTAAAAATTCCTTATTTCAAATTTTGTACTAAAATAAGGAAAACCGTTACGTCTTCAGAGTTGTTGGGTCAAGATGTCCTTTTTGAATCTATATCCTTTAAGATCTACAAAGAAATCTCGCATTATTATATCAAGGCACACATAATCCTCAATATTATCGTATGCTTTGACAATTTAAGCTAGTTTAAGGAGCAAGACTACAGTCTCTGAGTTTCTTGGTAAAACTATCCAATTTCACAAAATACCATCAGTACTAGATACAAAAAAAACAAGAGATAGTCTTCAGAAGAAATTTATTATTTTTTAAACAAAGAATAAATTTCAAAGCATTCATTATGTGATCCTTGACCTGTCTTGAAGCAAATTCCAAAGAGCTCCTGATGACTAAAAGGAAAGTTACATAAACAAAAAAACAACAGCAAAAAAAAAAATAAGAGAGTAGTAATTGAAAGGAGATAAGAAAGTTCCATGAATAAACAAAGTATCTTATAGCTGAGCACTTTTGCGAATGGGAAAAAAAGCAACAAAGAGCATTTTCTCTTTCTCTCTCTCTTGTGAATAACGTGAGATCATTCATTCATGAAAATTATTATCATCATTATCGTCTTTATCAACATTATAATTAAAATGAAATCTTAGATGAGAGCTTTCGTCGTTTTTTTTTTCTTTTCCTTTTTAGATAATTTTTCTTACTCGTAATTAAACGAGAGATGAAAATTGTGATAGAAACCTAAAAATATCTTTTAAGATAATGAAAAGTTTATGAGTTTCTTTTCTTTTTACTTTTGTCATTTATTATGTGCATTAACAGGCGCTTTTGTTTTTGATGTTAAGGAAATATAAGAGGCTCAACAGATTTTCAACAGGCGTGGAGATAAAGGAAGATTTTGTCATGGGGTCGTTCACTTATGATATCCAATTTTTAGGGGGAGCGGTTCTGAGGCTGTGTGACAGTTTTAAACGATAGAATTATTTTGTATGAAGATTTTGTGACAGAGGGAGGGGGGGTGGTGGAGGTGGGTCTAAAAATCCAAGTTTTTGATGGACATCATAAGTGAACAACCTCAATGGTATTTTGATAAAAAATTAAAGAAAACAGAATTTTGTAAAAATTTAAATAATTTTAAAAATTTGTATTTTTAAAAATTTAAAATTATTTAAGTACTATTAACATCTAAATGTTATTTTTTTTTTTTAGATTTTTAAAACTAAAAGTTAATTCAAATGCAACGTTTAATCAAAAGTTGGGTGAGGGATGAGACGAATGAAAATTAATTTTTTAAATGTTTTTTTTTTTAATTTTTTTTTAAAAAACAAAAAAAATATGAATAGTTTAGTAGCAACTATTTAAGGCTCACGTTTTGAATCTTCAGAAAAAATTAGTTTTAGAAAAGATTATTTTTTTGGTGCAAAGAGCTTAAAAATATAGAAAATACAAAATTTTTGTAAAAATATATAGCAAAATAGTCCATAATTTCATTTCCAGAAAATATAAATATTTTGTTAAATCTTACATCATTACAGCAACAAAACAACAAAATCCTTGAAAAATCTACAAAATTTCATAAAAATTCGAAACTTGATACTTTTTATCAATTTCTTTGAAAATTCATCACAACACAACAAAAATATTCTTGTTTAATCTCCAAAAAAGGTTTATTTTTTTAAGGTTAAAAAATTTCTTGAATATTCCGTCGTTGCATGGATATTAAATGATACTGAGTGCAGACATTGTCATGCGACAATTTGAAAATTTTATTTTTTTTTTCAAACAAAATTTTACGACAGAATTTCCATCATTTTCCTATTCAAAAAATAAAATTTCAAACAAATTGTTTCTTTACATCTGAATAGACAAGCAGCTAAAGTAATTCTTGCAATGCTTAAAAAATGAATTTCCAAATGAAAATGCGTAAGATCTCAGTTACAGTAAAATAATATCACTTCATCTTCAATAGAAATTGTTCATCCTTTTGTTCAGTGAAAAAGAAGAACAATTGGAACGGAAATGGATTCAGAGTTGGAATAAAATTAGGATACAACATCTACATTAATTTGTAAAACTTAAAAATGTGGACTTTAATGAAATTTTAATTCAAACATTTTATGGATTGAAAAATATTTATGGGTTGCTAAAGTTTCAAAATTTAAGACTTAAAAAAAAAAATTTTATACCTACTTAAAAAAATATTTAAAAAAAAAATAATAAAAAAACAATTTTTTTGATTTTTTAAATTCCAAAATCATCCAACCCCGAAATAGGAATAAAAATAAGAGAAAAATACAGCAATGTGATACTTTATCTGATGTTAAGAAAAAGGAGCATTATTTTTGCGATACTAATGGCCTCGATGAAGGATAATATAAAAAGAAATGGAAAGAGTGCTGCTATGCAGCACAATAAAATATCCTATTACACGATGCCAGTCGACATTGGAAGCATGTATCATTTTTCTCATAATTTTTTGTTCGCATTATTTGGCACAAAAGCTTTCGCTTGCTGCACTATTTCTCATCAGAGTAAGAATTTGTGTTAGTAAGGAAAGAAAATAATTAATGTAAGTGGATGGAAGTGAATTAGCTTTGGGAATAATTTAGATGAGTAGATTTTTTTGCTTATTTTTTATTTTCTTGGGAAGTTGTTTGTTAAAAGCTTTTTTTTTAAAAATGTAAAAAAAATCATTCCTAAAAAAATTAAAATATTATTTAGGGGTCATTCACAAATGACGTGAAATTACTTAAACTGTTCTTTAATTTTTAATTTTTAACAAAAATAAATTATGAAATTTGTTTTGAATTAAAAACGGCTAAAAACTCCTACCAGAAAAATTAAAAAATAGGGTAAAAAATATTGAAATTTGTACAAAACGAACAAATTTTTTTCAATGGCCTGTAACTTTCTTTGGAAGCAATGTTGATTTCCCAAATTTTTCCTAGGACTTTAGGGTAAAAAATCTAAAATTTCGGATGATTTAATTTTTCGGATGAAGTTGAAAAAATTAAAAATAAAATTTTTTGTCAATCTGCTTCTGTTAGAGAAAAAAGTAATGATGCAGAAGTATGAAGCTTTCTATTCTGAATTAATATTTTTCAATTTTGGGCCATTCCAGTCAAAGAACGCTTCAAAAATTGTTAATTACTCCTCTCCATACAAATTTTAACAAATTTTCAAATACAAAAAAATTACACTTTTAGAAATGTCTGATATTCAAAAGATGTCTTATTTGATGGCAACACATGCATTCTTACTTTTTCTTTTTATTTAGTCTAAATTCATTCAGGAATTAGTGAGAAATTCTCATTTTACTAAACCTCAAATTTGAATTTAATTTTTCGGATGAAAATTTTCGAAAATTTAATTTTTCGGATGGTCTTTAATCGTAATTGTCATTGATAAATTTCATATTTTATTTGTAAACAAAGCAAATAAAAATAATTTTTTTGGATGGAAATACAATGCTTATGCTTTAAACTTCAACTTTTGAGGAACAATTAAATAATGGATGCTTAATTACATCCCGTGAATGCCATTTAAAACTTTTTCAGAGCATCAAGAAGAGGATTAACACGTCCAGACCCAGAATTAAATACGGTTGCAGTCTTCTTGGCTTGATATTTCCTTTTGTTCTCTATAACCTCTAAAATCATGGATTGTAGCAGAATTAAGCATGTAGGTGTACATTTTCATATCAAGTGAGAATTTCTGAGAAGCATAAACCAGCAGGAACAAAGATGACTTTCCAGCCCTTAATTTCTTATTGTTTATTTGATTGAGTTATTATTCAATGACATAAAGTTTATAAGTCAGTATATACTGAAAAAAAGACATCTCAAAAAATTAGAATGACTATTTACAGTCATGTACATGATCAAAAATTACGGCAAATATTGTCAAAATATCAAGCATGACCAAATGTGTCCTAAATGGTGATTTCTTTGATGTATAATAATGCATGAATTAAAAGAAGTCAAAATTATTCATACATGATGCCTAATTTGGCCATAAAGTGCTGAAAATAATTAATTTAATTCCCAAAAAATTATTGTTTACAAAAATAACAATCGAAATTTTCCAAAGATTGCTGTTAAAAAATCATCCGAATTTTTAAATTTTTTCATCCGAAAAATTAAATTTTCATCCGAATTTTTAAATTTAAACTTTGAAGAGACTTTTGAGTAACTTGCTGGAAGTGAAGACTTAATATGAGGATTGAAAATGAAACTTGCTATGTCATAGAACAAATGTGATTTAGTTTGGAATTTGTGGAATCAACGGTTTTAAAGAATTCTTCAAATACATTTTTCATGTGTTGATTTTTTCAAAATCATCCGAAATTTTAGATTTTTTACCCTATTTGGTTTCCATATTTTGCAGTTCAATCATGAAAACAGCTATTTTTGCAGCATAAAGCACTAAAAAACGTCTTGACATTTAAATATTGAAATTTGTACAAAAAATATTGAAATTTGTACAAACAAATATTGAAATTTGTACACCACATTATCACGACTTTTGCATCCAAAACTTGAGAAAAATTAAATTTTTTGCAGTTATTTTGTTTGAGAAGCTTCTGCATTATTTTGAGCTGCTTATTAGTCCTTTAAATTAAATTTATTTAATTTGTTTACACAAAAACAATTGAAATTCTTCACCGCCTACTGTTGAAATTTTGTACAAATTTCAATATTTGTTGTATACAAATTTCAATATTTGGAATGAAGTGGATTTTTTTCGTATAAGCAGTGATTTGTACGGATAAAAGTGTAGTTAATCGTAAACTTCAATCTCCGAGCAAAGTCATAAGACCTTAACATGTGGACCAAAATGTCTTCTTTGGCATTTTTTTCATGTTCGAAAATTGTACAAAAATTTTTTTGTGATTTTGTTCATACAAATTTCAATATTGTACAAATTTCAATATTTTTTACCCTAATAAAAATTTCAACAAAAAATGTTCATTCTATTGCTTCCATCATAAATCATCCATTAACTTTACAACCTCTCCCAATTGCCTATTAAACGATAGAATTCAGTTACATAATAATTTTTATCATAGATTTAAAAGTCGGTCAGTTTTCTATGCAATTACTCATCCCACCACCACCATTACACCACGAGAGAGAGAGAAAAAAATGAAGGAATCACGTTTCCTTAACTTCTAAAATGACAAAGAAAGGAAATGATAAAGACATGAATTGAACCCTATGTCAATAAGTTCGTTTCTTTTGATACAACTTTATGTATAGAAATGGCAGTAGAAGATAAAAATAATAACAATGTAGCAGTAGAGTAGCAGAGTCAAGAATGAAAAAGGAAAATAGTGTCACATTGATGAACTTATGGGTCTTGTGATTTTAGATTTCTTCCTTTTACATCTCTTATTCTTAACAGAACAGAACAAAAAAATAGAAATCCAATTTAAATCAATAGCTTCATTGAACAGAATTATCTTATCTCCTTTTTTGCCAATGTCATGACTGTATATAATAAAATAAAATAGTGTGATGTAGCACAAAAAAAAGGTTTAAGAATGAAACTTTTTTTAGGAAAATTTTCCAAACATGTAGAACATAAAAACTGACCATTTGGGGGATTAAAGTCAAGTATCAAAGATATTTCGAAATATTGAAAAAATAAAATTTTATTCTCAAGTAAAAAACACAAACGGCCTATTTCACTAAGATGGATAATCCTATCCGAAGATTATCCCTTTTTTCGATCCGAGGATAATCCTCAAAATTTTTTCACGTTTAAAATTTCATGAAAAATTGGAAAAAGTTATTTGTAAAAAAAATTTAAGGATTGATGGATTTCACTAAAAAAAGATAATCCATGGATAGGGATTATCCAGAGATTATCCAGGGGATTATCCACACTGAAAATCGAAAATGTTAATCTTGGTCTCCCCCAAGTTTTTCATTTTCGGATAATCCCCTGGATAATCTCTGGATAATCCCTATCCATGGATTATCTTTTTTTAGTGAAATCCATCAATCCTTAAAAAAATTTTAAAAATAACTTTTTCTAATTTTTCATGAAATTTTAAACATGAAAAAATTTTGTGGATTATCCTCGGATCGAAAATTCGGATAATCTTCGGATAGGATTATCCACCTTAGTGAAATAGGCCAAAAATTCGGTTATACGTCATGGCTTCGACAGAATTTCTGCAGAAATTCTGCAGAATTTTTTCAGAATTTCTGCAGAAATTCTGCAGAACTTTTTCAGAATTTCTGCAGAAATTCTGCAGAACTTTTTCAGAATTTCTGCAGAAATTCTGCAGAACTTTTTCAGAATTTCTGCAGAACTTTTTCAGAATTTCTGCAGAACTTTTTCCTTGCAGAATTTCTGCAGAACTTTTTTCTTGCAGAGCTTCTGCAGAACTTTTTTAGAACGATTGTGGTGCATAGGACCGACAGAATTTTCTGCAGAATTCTGCAGAAAATTCCGCCCATTTCTGGAGAATTTAGTAGAATTTTCTCTCAATTTTCTGCCAAAATTTCTGTTAAATTTTTTCTAACCTTTCGTTAGGTAATATTTTTTAAGGAAAAATATCTGTAAAATATTTAAAAAACATTTCAATATCAGAAAATTTTTCAATTTGAAATTTCTTCGACTTAAAATAGTTTTACCACACTTTTTGTAAAAGGAAAAATATTAGTAAACATGTGAAAATTTTTTTAAACTGATATTGCTTTTCCAATCTCTTTGTAAAAGGAAAAATATCAGTAAATATATTAAATATTTAAAAATCTGCAAGTATTCTTCAATTTTTTGTAAAAGGAAAAATATCTAGAATTCTTAGAAAAAATATTCGAATAAAGGAAGAATTAAGAAAATTCTGCAGAATTCTGCGAAATTCTGGAGATTTTTCTGCAGAAAATTCTCTCGGTCCTATGCACCACAATCGTTCTAAAAAAGTTCTGCAGAAATTCTGCAAGAAGAAAGTTCTGCAGAAATTCTGAAAAAGTTCTGCAGAATTTCTGCAGAAGTTCTGAAAAAATTCTGCAGAATTTCTGCTAGAAAAAAGTTCTGCAGAATTTCTGCAGAAATTCTGAAAAAGTTCTGCAGAATTTCTGCAGAAATTCTGAAAAAATTCTGCAGAATTTCTGCTAGAAAAAAGTTCTGCAGAATTTCTGCAGAAATTCTGAAAAAGTTCTGCAGAATTTCTGCAGAAATTCTGAAAAAATTCTGCAGAATTTCTGCAGAAATTCTGTCGAAGCCATGACCTAACACCCAAAAATTCTATTAGATATCGTGTTGGATCTCGGTGTGGCTATAAATTTTAAGATTAAAATTGAAAAAAAAACACTTGAAGAAGATTAAAATAATTTCTGGTATTGTTGCGGCTTATAGAGATCAACTTGGAAATGAAATTCGCGACAGTTATACATATTTTATTTTTGCAATGGAAATGGATTTTGTGTGGTTTAATGGGAAAGTGTGCACATTTTTTGGAAGAGATGAAGAGGATTATTGTATCGCGTGAATTTGGATTAGTTTGATTTGAAAATAGAAATTTAGGAGTTTATAAAAAATGTTTTTGCATTCAGAAAAAATATTTTGGGGTGGTGGAAGGGTCAAAAAACGAGGAATTCAGTACGGGGTCGTTCACTTAGAGGTCGTTCATTTAGTACGTTACGTAAAAAGTGACTTTTTAGACCCCCACTCCCCACCTTATTACGCTTTTTGTATGAATCTTTTTTCTTTTGTTTGACCTGTTTGTTAAGATTTTATTTAGTCCCTTCCTCCCCCTAAAAAGCGAACGTACTAAGTGAACGACCCCTTATTGCATTCAATTTTTTAAAAGGGGTAGGATTTCTGTGGAATAATCTTAAACAATAAGATTTTTTTCGTGAAGATTTTGTGACAGAGGGGTGCAGGGAGTCTAAAAATCTATGTTTTGATGGACATCATAAGCGAAAAACCTATCAACTCAAACTTAAGGTAAAATGACCATAAATCAATATCAATTGACATAAATCCTCAAATCAACCTTCCACCATTGACATTAAAATAAGCATCAAATTATCATCCACAAATAACACGGAAATATTCAAAATAAACATTTCACTTACTCTCACATTCACAAAAGATAGATAAACCATCAAAATTGCTCATGATTAATTCACCATAAAAAAAATATTTCTCGCTTATCACTGCGTGACTAAACACAAAAATTATGATGCCAGCCGATTCTAATCGATGCCAATAATGTGATGGTTTATTGATTTTTATACAGAGACAAACGAAAAGAGAGAAAAAATGTCATAAAACCGAATAAATAACGCCTTTCAAAACATAAATTTCTTCCGATATTGGGACTGAATGTATAAATCAAGACGAGCAGGAAAGAGCCAATAGCATCTTTTTTTTTGTTGGCAACAAACAAAAGCAAAAAGAGGCAGTGATGAGGAAAAAATATGAAAATAATTTTTTTTTTGAAATTTTATTTGAAATTTATGTTTTTTTTATTTTTTTTCTCGCTCACATACTATTGCATTGCACTTATATCCATGATCTCATTGATCTCATAGTTCAACAGCAATGGAATGAAGACATATTTGAAATCGTGACATATTTAAAATTTGCTGTAGATTGGATCATTCGTTGGGAAATGACACGCATTTAAATATTTAAAAATTGTAGAATTTATAACGGTTTTGAAAAATTCAAAAAATTAAAAAAAAATTCAAATCTTGAAAAAATAACCGTAAAAACATTTTTTAAATAAACGATTGATAAATTGCCATACGGACAAAACACAGTCAAAACTCCATCTTTTCGAAATTTTTACAGCAAAAAATTTTTATATTCAAATGTTTGATTCATCTACACTCCATGCTCGATGTATCGATGGTGCAAGTCGATGTCATAAATATTTTTATGACTTTTTTTTACGCAATATTATATGCTATGACAATGGAACATCTATACATGAATGACTAATGCTTTTAATCCAGCTCGTGAGATGAAACCATCATATTCTGTCGTAAATATTCACATTGAAATTGCTATGTGTAGATGGATAAAAAAATATTTTTATATTTTTTAAAGCTTCCCATGTGAATGTATTTGTTTTGTGACAAGTGTCGAGAAAGCTTTCGGATTAAAGTAATCCTTCAAATATGATATTATTTCTCCTTCTAGTTTATAAAATTCCATTATCTCTTCTGCATTCATAAAGTCAGCATTTATTTATTTTTATTAGCATGTTTTGTTAGTTGTTGAGTGTGAGCTGATTCTTAGTTTAATGTGATGGACGTTTTAACAATTATTGTGGGCTATCGTATGCTGGTTAGGGTTCGATTCCTATCAGAATATAATTTTTTTATTGATAAATTTTACTCCTTTTTGAAGCAAGCCAGAGCAGACGGGGTCTAAAATAGTAGTTTTTGACGAAATGAATTTTGTAAAAAGCCCCTCATGAAACCAAACTAGATCTAGTCCAGTCATACATTTTATGAATTTACAGTACTTAGGGTCTTCGATTTAAAAAGTTAAAATTTTCCCATACAAAAAATTCAAAATTTTGAATTTATAACGGAAATTTCTCGTACGTTCTGAATTAAATAAGATTTTTAGGAAACAAAACAAATATTCAAATCGAGGAACCCCTTTAAAACTTACTCACAATCCAATTTTTATTTCATCAACAAGAATTCTTTTAAGCTATAATTACCAACAAAAATGGTACCATATTTTATTCAATTCAATACCACAATAGCATTTAAATGCGCCTTTTTATCATACAATCCGATTAAAGCTTTTAAAGCTATGAGCAAGATATATATTTAAAAGCGTATTTTTCTTTATGAATAATACCACTTTTAGCCTCTTCTATGTACAATAGCAATGTTGCACAGATGAAATGAAAATTGAATTTCAAAAGGATCATTTCAGCAAAAAAAAAAAAATGACATTATGAATGGGAATGAGAACGGAATGAGAGAATTGAGGAAAAAAACATTTTTGTGTGGAAGAAGACGAATGGGAATAATAGGAGGAAAATATGACATTAAATCTCAGTTGGAATATTATTTATATTTGTGTAATCCTATCAAAAGCACACCAACTGTGCTTTTTCATATTCCTTATTTTTATTTTTCATTTCCCACTCATTCTTCTTATCTTAAATAATTTCTTATTTTTCTCTTTTTTGTTCATTCAACTTTGATGAACACACAGCATACAATTCATCATTTGAATTTAAATGATGATAAGAGAGTGTTGTGATTCTAGTTGTGAAGTTAGTGGGTGGTTAATGCGCAGATTTTAAATGGGAAAATTTTTGGTCAAATTATATTTTTTTAATAAATTTTTTGAAATTTCAGTTTACAATTTACAATTTAACCTTTTAAAATGTTCAAAATTTAATTTTTTTAAAAATTCAAAATTTATTATTTTTAAAAAAAAATTCAAAATTTAATTTTTTGAAACTTCAATTTTTATTTTTTAAAAATTCAAAATTTAGTTTCATAAAATTCCGAAATAAGTTTTTGGAAAAATAAAATTTTAATACTTTCAAAATTTTTTTAAAAACTCAAATTTCAAAATTTTTTTAGGATTTGAACTTTCATTTTCTGATAAATTTTTTGATTTTTGATTTGATTTTTTTTAAGTTATTCAAAAGAATTTTAAATTTCCGAAATTTTTAAAATTTCAAATCTTTTTAAAAACCTTATGACTTTCCATGATTTTCTAAATGTAAAAAAAAACTAGTAATGAAGCGGATCACGCTTCATGTGCATATTCACACCGTTCCAAAACTCTCCATCGGGTTGGGTTTTGGCTTCGCTTTGCATAAGATTGGAGATTAAGACTCTCGGGGTGTGGCTGAAATACCACGGCATGTCATGTCCAAATGTTCTGAAACTTTTCCAGAATTAAGTCCATATTACGTCCAGTTGCGTCCTGCAAAAATTTAATTTCGTCCTCCTTCCTGTATTTGGATATGGCAAGTCAAAGTTTTGGGTACGTTTACCGACGTACTTCAGGATTTAAAACGGCATGATTTCTTAAAACTAACTTAATGTGACATATTAAATATTAAAATTAATCTACTAATTACGTCCAATTGCGTCCCGCAAAAATTTTTTGTAACCGATGTCCCTAACGAAAGTTATGGCTACTCAAATTTTGCTTGTGGACCAAAAAATTTTCTACCTAGAAACTGATGATTTGGTCAAGTTATATATCAAACCACATCTCCTTTTTCTCAGGAACTCAAATATAAAAGAATTATTTACGACTATGCTGACATTTCAGACTTATGGCAGTTCCATTTTTGTTGTCGTACCTGAATATGAAAAAGTTTCATATTTTTTTTTAGTGTCAAGTTATATGTCTAAACATATCTACTTTTTTCAAGGATTATAAATATGGAATTATTTTTTGAATTCGACCATCCATGACTGACTTATGTCACTTTAAAGTTATGGATTATTATGCAACCATCTTGGAAAACTCACTTATCTAAATGATAATTTTTATTTTTTTTAAGCATCACGATTTTAATAAACTTTTTTAAAAATAATATTAAGCGTTAAATAATTAGTTTATTAAATTTTGGTCAATCGATGAAAATAATTAGTTAAACATCACGATTTTAATAAATTTTGGTCTGAATAAATAATTAGTTTATTAAATTTTGGTCAGAAAAATTTGTGAAAAGTTTAATAAAAGTGAAAAATCGATGAAAAATCACTTATCTAAATGATGATTTTTATTTTTTTAAGCATCACGATTTTAATAAACTTTTTTAAAAATAATATTAAGCGTTAAATAACAAAGTCAAATAAATAATTAGTTTATTAAATTTTGGTCAGAAAAATTTGTGAAAAGTGAAATAAAGAGTGAAAATCGATGAAAAATCACTTATCTAAATGATGATTTTTATTTTTTTAAGCATCACGATTTTAATAAACTTTTTTAAAAATAATATTAAGCGTTAAATAACAAAGTCAAATAAATAATTAGTTTATTAAATTTTGGTCAGAAAAATTTGTGAAAAGTGAAATAAAGAGTGAAAATCGATGAAAAATCACTTATCTAAATGATGATTTTTATATTTTTAAAACATGACGATTTTAATAAACTTTTTTTAAAAATAATATTAAGCGTTAAATAACAAAGTCAAATAAATAATTAGTTTATTAAATTTTGGTCAGAAAAATTTGTGAAAAGTGAAATAAAGAGTGAAAATCGATGAAAAATCACTTATCTAAATGATGATTTTTATTTTTTAAGCATGACGATTTTAATAAACTTTTTAAAAATAATATTAATCGTTAAATAACAAAGACAAATAAATAATTAGTTTATTAAATTTTGGTCAGAAAAATTTGTGAAAGTGAAATAAAGAGTGAAAATCGATGAAAAATCATTTATTTAAATGACGACTTTTAAGCATGACGATTTTAATAAACTTTTTTGAAAATAATATTAAGCGTTAAATAACAAAGATAAATAAATATTAAGTTTATTAAATTTAGGTCAGAAAAATTTGTGAAAAGTGAAATAAAAAGTGAAAATCGATGAAAAATCACTTATCTAAATGATGATTTTTATTTTTTTAAAACATAACGATTTTAATAAACTTTTTTGAAAATAATATTAAGCGTTAAATAACAAAGACAAATAAATAATTAGTTTATTAAATTTTGGTCAGAAAAATTTGTGAAAAGTGAAATAAAGAGTGAAAATCGATGAAAAATCACTTATCTAAATGATGACTTTTAAGCATGACGATTTTAATAAACTTTTTAAAAATAATATTAAGCGTTAAATAACAAAGTCAAATAAATAATTAGTTTATTAAATTTTGGTCAGAAAAATTTGTGAAAAGTGAAATAAAGAGTGAAAATCGATGAAAAATCACTTATCTAAATGATGATTTTTATTTTTTTAAGCATCACGATTTTAATAAACTTTTTTAAAAATAATATTAAGCGTTAAATAACAAAGTCAAATAAATAATTAGTTTATTAAATTTTGGTCAGAAAAATTTGTGAAAAATGAAATAAAGAGTGAAAATCGATGAAAAATCACTTATCTAAATGATGATTTTTATTTTTTTAAGCATCACGATTTTAATAAACTTTTTTAAAAATAATATTAAGCGTTAAATAACAAAGTCAAATAAATAATTAGTTTATTAAATTTTGGTCAGAAAAATTTGTGAAAAGTGAAATAAAGAGTGAAAATCGATGAAAAATCACTTATCTAAATGATGATTTTTATTTTTTTAAGCATCACGATTTTAATAAACTTTTTTGAAAATAATATTAAGCGTTAAATAACAAAGATAAATAAATAATTAGTTTATTAAATTTAGGTCAGAAAAATTTGTGAAAAGTGAAATAAAAAGTGAAAATCGATGAAAAATCACTTATCTAAATGATGATTTTTATTTTTTTAAAATCACCACGATTTTAATAAACTTTTTTAAAAATAATATTAAGCGTTAAATAACAAAGTCAAATAAATAATTAGTTTATTAAATTTTGGTCAGAAAAATTTGTGAAAAGTGAAATAAAGAGTGAAAATCGATGAAAAATCACTTATCTAAATGATGTTTTTTATAAGCATCACGATTTTAATAAACTTTTTTAAAAATAATATTAAGCGTTAAATAACAAAGTCAAATAAATAATTAGTTTATTAAATTTTGGTCAGAAAAATTTGTGAAAAGTGAAATAAAGAGTGAAAATCGATGAAAAATCACTTATCTAAATGATGATTTTTATTTTTTAAGCATCACGATTTTAATAAACTTTTTTAAAAATAATATTAAGCGTTAAATAACAAAGTCAAATAAATAATTAGTTTATTAAATTTTGGTCAGAAAAATTTGTGAAAAGTGAAATAAAGAGTGAAAATCGATGAAAAATCACTTATCTAAATGATGATTTTTATTTTTTTAAGCATCACGATTTTAATAAACTTTTTAAAAATAATATTAAGCGTTAAATAACAAAGTCAAATAAATAATTAGTTTATTAAATTTTGGTCAGAAAAATTTGTGAAAAGTGAAATAAAGAGTGAAAATCGATGAAAAATCACTTATCTAAATGATGATTTTTATTTTTTTAAGCATCACGATTTTAATAAACTTTTTTTAAAAAATAATATTAAGCGTTAAATAACAAAGTCAAATAAATAATTAGTTTATTAAATTTTGGTCAGAAAAATTTGTGAAAAGTGAAATAAAGAGTGAAAATCGATGAAAAATCACTTATCTAAATGATGATTTTTATTTTTTTAAGCATCACGATTTTAATAAACTTTTTTAAAAATAATATTAAGCGTTAAATAACAAAGTCAAATAAATAATTAGTTTATTAAATTTTGGTCAGAAAAATTTGTGAAAAATGAAATAAAGAGTGAAAATCGATGAAAAATCACTTATCTAAATGATGATTTTTATTTTTTTAAGCATCACGATTTTAATAAACTTTTTTAAAAATAATATTAAGCGTTAAATAACAAAGTCAAATAAATAATTAGTTTATTAAATTTTGGTCAGAAAAATTTGTGAAAAGAAAAATAAAGAGTGAAAATCGATGAAAAATCACTTATCTAAATGATGATTTTTATTTTTTTAAGCATCACGATTTTAATAAACTTTTTTAAAAATAATATTAAGCGTTAAATAACAAAGTCAAATAAATAATTAGTTTATTAAATTTTGGTTAAAACTTGTAATGAAGCGGATCACGCATCTCAAAAAAGTTTAGAAACTAGGGACAAAAAATTTTTGGACTCAATTTTCAAGCACTAATTGATGTTTTTTGATATGATAGTGGATGTACGTCTTATAGGTCTAATTATAAGCTAAAATAATGCGCACATTTTGAGACATTTTTGACATAAAATGGTTTTTTCGTATTTGAGTTCTCCATCCGACAAACTTGCTTGTGTGCTCACACCACCACTATTTGGGGTCGTGTCCGAAGGTATCAAAACCATTTTCAAAGCGGGTTTTTGTATTTTGTAGATAATTTTGAGGCCAAACTTTTCACACCGAACAGTTTTCGAAAATTTTGAGTTTTGGCGCCAAAAAACTAAAAAAAACGATTTTTCAAATATATCGAAAACAATATATTCACAACGTGAAACGGTGTGAATATGAAAACTTTTAACAACATTCAAAATTTTGAATTATTAAATTTTTGAAATAGAATTTTTGGTTTTTTTTAAAGTTTTGAATTTTTTTCTCATTTTTCAAATTTTAAATAAATATCTTCATAAGTAAAACGCTCAATCTGAATCAAAAATACGTTATTTAAAATCAGCTTTTAATTTTATAAATGCTTTCTTCATTTTCTATTTTTTCTTATTTATTCAATCATTCTGAAAACTTCTTGTTCATCAAAATCTTTCTAAATACGAAGAAAAGTTTCAAATTTAACAAACATAAAAGAAGCTCATTCGTCTTTAAATTGAAATGATTTTCATCATTTTCTTTTTATTCCAATTCTCATTTATATTGCACATAAAAGGGAATTTCATTACCGAAAAATGTACGCAATGAACATTTATTGCTTCACATTTTCGGGTCAGTTGTCATTGGAAATTTCAATTTTATCATACAAAATATATAAATTTGTATTTTTGGGATAGACACAAAGCATACAATTATCGTTGAAGTTCACAGCTGTTGGTATGGAAAATAAGAACAAAAGATGGCATTTTGATGAACAGAAATATTCATGTAAAAATATTTAATATATTGTCATGGTAAATGTGATTTGATTGATATGCTTTGATGAATTCAAAATGGAATCACTTTGTACGAAATGTTTTGCATTTATTGAAATTTTATTGTCAAGCTTCTTTTTGTATGATTATTGCGAATTTTTTCTGTTATGGATAAATGTAAAGTAGGAAGCGATATTATTGAAGTTTTTTTCAAATTAAATTTTCATTTAATTTTTATTCAATTTTCTAGGTCAAATAATAATTATCTGCATTTATGTTTTTGTTTTTAAAATTTTACAAAATTTCAATTTATTGTAAAAATTTTTTTAAAAAAGTTCAATTTTAAATTCCAATTAAATTTTATTCAGATCATCAATCCATTATCGCAACCACCAAACCACAATCAAAACAATTTCAATTCAATACAGCTAATATGTCAAATTATGAGTAAAAAGTCAAACGTTATGAAAATTAATTGCCATAAAATTTATCATACTGAATAGAATATGGAATTAATCTCATACAATATTGAAATCATAAATGTGTGTAATATCATGATAATGAACAATTTGTAACACATTTACAATAAATCATTTATAAGTAGATTAAATGTTGTCATTATATTGGAATAAAATAGAAAATGAAATTTGGTTTAATGAACAACAGCAGCAGGTATGATTGTGAATTTGAAATTAAATTGAGTATTGTTGAAATATTGTGAGAGTAATTTTGAATGTGAAGTGATTATAGGATGTAAATTTAGTGATTTTGATGGGTTTTTATTTTTTTTAAGAATTTTTTTAAGAAACTTTAAAGTTGGTGAGTCAGTGGTGGTAAAACTGTTTTTGGATCACGGCACACTCAAAGGTTTAAGTTATGACCTAACTCATATTCTTGAATTTTTTCAAGGCACATTAAGGTGTCGCAGTACTCCAATTGGCCATCACTGACTAAGCATTTTAGTTTTAGAATTTTTGATTTGAATTAAACTTGAAAAATTATTTAAAAATTTGAAAAAGTTTTTAAAAACAATTTTCTTTTGAAATTTTTCATTTTTGAAGAATCCAACCAAGTAGCCAAAAGCTTTTTGAACCTCTTCTTAAATTCTCCATAATAAAATCTATCAATTCCCATTCCCAGAGTCACTCAGCATGATGAAAAAATCTTAAAACCAAAGAAAGCAGCATGACGAATGTGCTAACATTTTATGACTATCCAGACAGTAATAGAAATTCATCCAGACCAATCTTAAATTGATTGTCTCAAAAAAGAAGCAAAAGGAAGAAAAAAAAAATCGATGGACATTCTCTTTCCTAATAAAAAGCAGCTTGTAGCAATAAAATGATTCAGTGTCATGAACCAAAAATTGCTGACACATGTCATAAGTATATGCATGTAACTCACACTTAAAGCTCATAAAATACAAGACTAGATAAATTTAAGGAAAAAAAGGAAAAAAAAGAAAATCTTGAATATTTTTCTTTTATTTCTGCTGAGTTGTAAATATGACATATTGTATGTGAGACGATGAATGCTACAATGTATGGTGTGAAATGATGTTGACGACAACTATTCATAAATAGGTACGTAGAGAATAATAATAATAATGTAGAAAAATTGTGAAAATTTTCTTTCACTTGACGCTTATCATTCTTTTATGTGTAAAATAGAGAGACATACACAAAGTAAAGCTACATGAAAATGAGCGACAATTTTTACAGCACGTCAACATAAATTGTAATGCCTCTTGTACATGCGAATGTACACACCAACATTTTGCAAAATTTATCTCTCAGGCAATTTGTTACTTACTGTGAAATTTATATAGCACAGAACAAAAAATTAAAATAAAAAACTTTCCAACACTTGAAACTTTGTCTGTGAAAAACACATCCTGTTATGAAATTTTTTGGGAGAGAGAATGTAATTAGCTTATTTTTAAGGGAATTATTAGGAATTAAGAGATGCATGGTTGTCTTGGTGTCATGATGAGTTTATGTTGAAATTTTTAGGAGTAATGAAGGAAAATAGAATTGTGGACTGATATTTAGAGTACCTGTCTCCTAGCAGAGTCAAATGTTTAACTAAAATGCTATATTTTTATAGCTAAGCAATTTTCTCTGGTTTTGACAGTTGATAAAGATTAAAAAAAAAAAAAATAAAAATCTAATTTTTGCAAATTTGTTTACATTTTTGATAAATATTTTGCTTTACATGACTTTTGACTGTGTTTTTGTTATCAAATTATTGATCTTTTGATAGTTAACATTCTTAATTCAAATGTCAAAGTATATTAAAATTGATCAAGCTGATGAAAAGTGTAAAAAATACATTTTTAATAATTTTTTATGGCAGCCATTTTGTACTAAAATATGAAGTTCTAAAAAATCACCATTTTGTACTAAAATCCAAATTACTAAAAGTTGCCATTTTGTTCTAAAGTAAATATGCCAAAAAAATTGATTTTTCAACAACTTATAAATAAATTTAGTGAATATCATGTATAATATTTTAAGCAACTAGAAAAATGCATATCCATTTAGACTTATAAAATGTTTCTATATAATAGACAGTAATAGACTAAAAATGACCATTTTCATCCTCAAATATCAGCAAGAAAAAGTATCATCCAGACAACAGCCAATTAAGAATTCATTCATTTAGCAAAACAATCAAAATCACATTGCGCTGCATCACTGATTTGCACAACAGAATTATTCATACTATTCGTGTACACTTTATATCAAATAATTTTCACATTTACAGTGAATACATCAAAAATACTTTTTTTTTGTTCTCTTCCGTATTCCGTAAAATTCTTGTGCTTTTTACTCACTTGAGACAAATGAATTATTTATGAATTTTAGACTGCTGCTGGTGTTGTTGCTGTTATTATTTACTTCACTTGCAACCTCTCCAACCCCCCCAAAAAATGAAACCATTTAATGTGAAAATGTAAAGCGAGCTCTTCATCTGATGAATATTTAAAATTTTTACACGAAATAATTTTTTTTTCATCTCAAAATGGAAATGGAAATGAAAAAAAGGCAGTCTTTATTCACGCATTTATAGTTATAGTTTCAGATGAGGTAGATAGTGCAAAAAAGAATTGAATGAATGATAAAATGAGATGTTTATACAGGCAATTAACTCCATCATGGTAATATTTGCTATGTAATACAAAAAAAAACTCTGTATTTATTTTTATAGCTTCTATATCAGTCTGTTTTGAGGGGAAAAGTTTATATTTTGTATTGCTACGTGGAAAAAGAGAGGATGGAGGATATGATACGTCTGGATGATGAAATAAAAATGCAATTTAGACATGGATGGATGTATGGAAAAAAGGAAATTTATTGGTTTTGTAGAGCAGAAAGGTACTGGGGGGCCTCGATTTGAGTAATTGTTTGGTTCCGGAAAAAATCTACTCAAATCGAATTTACTCAAATCAAAACGTATGTAAAATGACCGTTAAAAAAAGAAAATTTGAATTTTTGTATCGGGACACTTTAGTTACTCAAATCGAATCTACTTAGATCGAGACAACTCAAATCGAGGTCCCCCAGTATGATGAAGTATGACTTTAATGACGCACAGCTTCAGAAAACGCACAGCTTCAGAAAATAATATACGAAAATAATGTTCAGATTCTAAAAAATTAACCATAGTAAAGTTCAGCTTTAGATGAATTTTTGGTTATAGTAACATTCAGCGTTAGACACAAAAGCGACGCTCAGCTTGAAATATATGAACATAATGACGCTCAGCTTGAAATATATGAGCATAATCACGCTCAACCCCCCCCCCCCCTATTTTCGCGAAGTTTATACTAGATATTATTGAATTTTTCAGATCTAAAAAAAAGAAAAGTCGAAAAGTAGCAAAAACCCCCCTCAAAAAAATTCCTAGCTACGCCCCTGTTGCCCAGGTTAAGACTAGTTTCTGACTGTTGCAATGTTTAGCTTCAGAAGACACTAAACCATCAACTCAATTTTAGAAAGCAATAAAAATCAAATAAAAATTAAATTTCAGAATTACGCTCAGCTTTAGACAATATTAAGTAATGAAATTTAGCTAATGCAACATTTTATTCACAACAATCATTCAATTGAAAAGTTATGCAATCATTTCCAAGTAAAACTCTTCAAAAACCTATCTTTCACTTCACAAAACTGAATCATACGTCTACATTCTTTCATTCAATCTCAGTGAATGAAGCTTTTTTTTTTAACGCGAATCTACATGCACATATATTATGTAAATCTATTTCGCTGTTGATGCAGCATCAGATCTGATATCAATATGAGCACATATATCATATTGTATGAAAAAAATAACGTGAAGGAAGACGAACTAAAAAATGAGAAATGAATCCATATGGATTTAATTTATTCATTTAAATTTATTTATTTATGAATTTTGATGCATTTATAGTTGCTTTTTTTGTCTGTGTATGATGATGATAGTCCGGAATTTAGGGATGAAAGTAATTATTTTTGATAGAGTTGAGAATTTTAAGTTAAAATAAAAAACAAAATATGAAAAAAATTTAACGGCTGCAAAATTTTTAAATTTTAAAAAGGTAAAAGATTTGAAGTAGAAATTAAAAAAAATTACAAAAGTCCTCGTGTTTCATATCGAGGGACTTCAGCGCATTTTTGGCGCGGCGATCAGTAATCGAGCTACGAATTGAAAGTATATCAACTTTCAGGACAGACCTTGCAGTATTCTACATAAAAATAACGATAATTTTACAAAAATGTTACAACAACAATCAAAAACCCTTCAGTTTCAATTTCCTCACATTCATTGTTCATGCACAAGTGTGTTTTCATTATGCACAAACTAATAACTTGCAAAACTGAACAAAAAACTTTTCGTAAAAAATAACGGTCAAAAAATTTTCAAATGTCAACGGTTAAAAAATATTTGAAATTTCTATGACGTGAAGTTGCAGTCATGTGTTGATTATTTTTCTTTGTGAAATTAAAAATTAATTAATTAAGGTGTTTAAACACAAATTTGGGACTTTTAAATACATTTGCCGCCAATAACTCGATGAAACGAAGCTAATAAAACAAACCGGAGCTCTCTACGATGTCTAGATCAAAAGATAGTTTTTCAAAAATTTGCTGCCGATCAAAGTGTATGATTGAGCTTCCTTTTTGAAAACAAGTTTCCAAAAATGCGCTAAAAAATCTCAAAAATCCAATTCAAAGAATTCCACAAAACCCCCTCAAAACATGAAAAGCAGACAACGCATGATGTGAGTTTATGATCCATTAAGAAAAGAAAGCATTAATATTACGATTATTATCTTCCTGAGAGGTTTGTTTTATTGTCGCGACAAGGGTGCTGTTTCCCTAGAACAACACAAAGACTAAGCATCTTTTTAATAACTGTATGAAAAACCCATAATTCTTCCATTTGTTATTATTACATCTTGTTGTAATAATATTAATAATGATACTCTTGTTATCCATAGCGTTATATGGTAACCATTACAATAAAACAAGACAATCCTACGGGAGACATTGTCATTTGTTCTGTGCGTAATGTAACATGAAAATGCCAGATATTTATGCTAAAATTATTTTCACGGAAATATATTTTAATGGTACTACGTTCAATGGTCCAAAAATTCTCTCTCTCCCTTTGCCTCTTGCTATTCCCTACTCTACTCTGAAAATTTGTGATTATAAGAACATCAACTCAGGTATCAATGTTTATTTATACAAATAAACACCACAATCCTCAGTTGAGAGTTAAGACTGAGATGAATGAACAAAGTTTTCATTGTTTTCATTCTGAACGATTAAATTCCTTTTTTTGTTGGCATTAATTTTGAGGAATACTGGGAATAGAGATGGTACGAAATTTTAAATATTTTTTGTCGGTGTCACAGTTTATCAGTTTTTGAGCTCATAAGAACACCAACCAGACCAATAATCTGTAGATACACAGCTTTAATTTAAAGACTCAACAACATTGAAAAATTCTAAGAAAACTGAAGTGAAATTAAAAGTACCATGAAGAACTCATAAAAGCTTCAAACTACTACAAACAACTCATCACCTTTTCCTACTGATTCGCAAGAAGAAAAGGTATCATTTCATTTTCATTCAAAGACTTTTTCCCCTCAATTCTTCTTGGCAAACAATAACGAGAAACTTTTATTCCTATCTCTTAGAACTGCACATGTATTTATTTGTCACGAAGAAAAAAACTTTTTTTTCTCATCTCCTAGAAGAAAAGTAGCAAAAATATCAAGAAAGGAAAGAAATAAAAAATGAAATAATCTTTGAGATCAAAATTTTGACACAGAAACAACAAACAAATAAGGAATTGGGGGTAGAATGGAGAACAACATGAAGAAGTAGGAAAAAAAGTTATAATCTGTGATGAAACCAGAAACTTTTGGCGAAGCCACAAGCAAGCAAAGGTTTCCTTTCATTCCATCTCCTATGTCGGGGCTGCATGTTTATGATGTCAATGATTTGAATTTTTTGGACAAATCTGTAACTTAGAGTCTCTTTAGAGTGTCTCTTTAGAGGGGTTATGTATTTGCTACTTGCTAGAGGGGCTTTGTATTGTTTAAAAATATTGCTTAGTCATCAAAAAAATTGAATCTCATTAAAAGAGGCCTGAAGCTTACTAAAAAGATTCGAAATTTACAAAAGGGGCCTGAAACTTTTCAAAGGGGCTTGAAACTTTTCAAAGGGGCCTGTCACTTATTCAAAAAAAAAAAATTAACGCTCCTCTGACATCATTTCCAAACAATTCCTTATTGATGATTGTGCTTGTGTAAAGAGAGCACTTGGAAAATAAAATTAAGGAAGAGAAAAATAAAATAAAATTGTGAAATTTGAGTAGGTTCATTAAAAACTTTGCTTTTTGGTTCACAACAACTGAAAAAAAATATTGCCACAAAATGAAGGAAGACGAAGAAAATGAGATGAAAACTTTTTTGATACCTTTAATAGATCTTGAGTTTATAGGAAGGTAGAAAGACAAAAGTTTCTTATTGCTTTGAAGCGTTATCAGTTCGACCAATTCATTTCGGATGAAAAAGTTTTATTTTTCTCTTCCTTTTTTTGTGTTGTTGGATGGGCTTGTGGTGATGAAGAAAAGTTTCTTCCATCTGATTAGTGTACGATATCTGATATTGCCGGTGGCAAATTTAAGTTTATCTTAATTTATCTTTTTTTTTGCACCCACATGAAAATTTATTGATGCTATGAAGAGGAAGAAGACGGAGGGAAAGAGTAATGATGAAAGTTTGGGACAAGAAAAGGTAGATTCTCATTAGAGGACTGAAGTTGTTGAGTAAATATTATAGATTTGTGATTATAATTTGAGAATATCCGAAATAACAGGAAAATAGAGGGTATAGACACTTTCTAGAGAAGTTTTTACTTCTTTGAGGGTCTTGGAACTTTTTTGGAGGAGTTCGCATTTTTTTGAGGGCCACGAAACATCTCGGAGTATATTGCCACTTTTTGAGGGTCATGAAAAATTTCAATGGATCGGAAAACCTTATGGAAGCTGAATTTGAGCTGAAATTTTAATAGAGGGGCATGTCACTTCTTAAATTGCTTGTTCGTTTATTTCAAACACAAAATTCATAAAAATACATCCTAAAATGAACAAATACAGTCGAAATGTTGCTGACTTTGCCGCTTGTCTATCATCAGCTAAAATTAGGAATCCAAATAATAACTGAAAAATATTTCATTTTTAAAACAAATTTTATTCTCAAAACTCACAAAAAAACAGCAAAAATAAATGAAAAAAATATTCTTTATTCTGCAGACGTAATGACTTTCAGTTAGATTAAGATTATGCAGAATGTCATTCACTTATTTGTCAAAACAACAAAATCATGCAAAACAGACACAAAATTTCATATTATTCTCTGTCTATCTACAGAATTTTAATATTTATTCATGCATTGAACTTTTCCATGGAAAATCATAAAAAAAATCATTCATGAGAGGAGGCGAAGCTTGTTGAAAAAAGACAAAAATCTGCTGTCATCTGCATAAAAGTTATTCAATGATTTTCCTCTTTTTATTTTTAGGATTCATCTCATTTCACTGACTTTGAACAACAGAAATGATGAAAAAATTATTTTTTTTTTCTCTGCTATTCTTCTTATTTCATTATGTTCATTTATTTAAATAGTGATGTGAACTTAGTCTGAATTATACTGCTTGGATAGATGAGTAAATTTTTGAGATGATGTTTTATTTTTTTGAATGACTTGTGCTAATGCTTGGAAAAATTTTTTTTAATGAATATTTTTTGAAGAATTAATTTTTTTTACTCAATTTTCGCACAATTTCGAAAAAATTAAAAAAAAAACTTGAAATTTTAGAGTAATTTAGCCATCAAAGAAGATTTCCAACATTTTTAACAGTTTGCATTACAGCTTCATCCTTTCATTTCTGTTCCGCCATGATTCTCATATTGTTAATAAAGGAATATTATTATTATCATCCTTTCAACATAAAATTACAAGAATTCCTACAAAATCTCTTTTTAAACTCATTTGAATCAAGAAAATACTACAAAAAGCTCAAATTCCATCCAAAACAAAAAAATATAAAAACTTTTTCAACACTCAAAGAGCTTCATACTTCTTTTATGAAATATTTAAAACTTTCAGAATCTTTTCAAAAAGGAATTATTTTCTCTTTTATTTTATTTTTTCAGTTTTAACTTTTTTATATCGACGGAATAAGAATCAAACTTGATTTTTGCTTGTACACTTTTATGGTATTAAAGTAAGAACTGCATTATCACGTAATACAAGTAGAAAAAAAATGAATAAAAGTTTTTCTTTATTGAAGAAAATAGAAACGAAAAAAACAAAATTAAACTTTTTGTTAGATGAAAAAAGCAACTTTGTTATGCTTCAAAAAGTCAACCCTTTGAAGAAAATTTTCAAATTTTTGATTTTTTTGTTGTTGGTAAAAAGAAATTGATTTTGGACGCTTTGTAAATGAATTTTAAAAATTATTTTTTTTTTTTAAAAAAAACTAAAACAATTTTTTTTGAAATAAAAACAGTTTTTTAAAAAATAAAATTTTAAAAATTAAAAAATTGGAAATGAAAAAAGATAAAATCTAATTCTTCAAGATTAAAATTTCAAAGAAAATTTAAATTTGCAAACTTGAAATTTTTTTAAAAAATTAATTTTTTAAATTTAAGAATTTTGAAGAAAATTAAAATTTTCAAAAAAAACTTTTTGATTGAAAACTAAAAAAATTCGAATTTTCAATAAAATGTGAATTTTTAAAAAATTGATTTTAAATTTAATAAATTAATAGCTTTTAGGAGGGAAATTTAAAAAACTTAAAAATTTTTGAATGATTTTCACTAAAATCTTTAATTTTATTAAATTTTTCAACATTTTGTTTTAAACAAGTTTAATATTTATAAATCAACATTTTAAAAATCTGCACAACTAATTTACGATTTAATAGAAGCTTTAATCTGTAATCATCCAAGATCCATTAACTTATAATTTTCTCAACCAATTGAAACCAAATCCGACACAAATAATCAGCAAGGATCTGCAAAAGTGCCATAAACTTTACATAATTTCTCCACCAACTTTCTTTGTTTCTCTTCAAGCTGCACATTTTCTACCTTGTGCAATATTTTTCTTATTCCTTCAAAGGAAAACTTTTTCTATGCTGATTATAAAGAGCTTACAACAAGGAAAAAGAAGTTGCAAAAGTAAGAAAGTAAATAGTAGGACATGAAAAATGTCATTTATAAAAAGTGGCATAAAGCAGCTTTTTTCAATATTATTATTTTTCATTTTTACTCAGCACTATTAAAAGATGTAAAGCCATAATAAGTAACAGAGAACAAGAAGAAAAAGTTTTACATAAAAAACCCTCCAGAGTAGTTTGCTTACTTTCCTCATTGCTGCCTGTATGAGTGCTTTATTTGTCATGAATAATTCAAAAGGCATTTACAGACGAAGAACTAGTACAGATGTAGATTTTCATGTATTTAGTTCCAAAGCAGTTTGAGGACTTTCATTTCCATTGAATGAATTTCAAAATCAAACCTCAAATATTGACACAAGTTCTATAAACTTTTTTTTTCTTTTCACAAATAAAAAAGAGAAAAAAAAATTTTCAATTAATTCCGAATGAAATCATTTATTCATTGCAGTGACTCAGTTACGAGTCGTATAGATTACCACCCTAGAAAATTATTTGATGAAAAAAAGTTTTTTCAAATTTTTGATTGTATTGTAGAGAGATATTTGAGGTTTTTACTGATTGTATGACAGGCTGTGTCTTTTGCTGCTTAGGAATGCTGTTGGAGTTGATGATTAGACACTTTGGGGGGTATCATTGGAAGGTGTTTTCACAGTCTGATTTCGAGAGCAGTTAAGTGCTTTAATAGCGGATTTGGTAAGATGCTAAGCTCAAATTTAAAGTGGGAACTCGAAAGTCGAGAGTTCAAATCCAATTCATATGAAAATTTGAGCTTTTTCAGAAGTTAAGATAATTAAACTGCTTAACGCACAAAAATCATGAAGATTCAGAGTTCTTGGCAACGTTGGGGGCAGGAATTAATCAAAACCAAAATAATAGCAAGAGAAAGAGAAATAGGTCTGATTACTGAAATATTGTTAGAATGGACCTGAGAATATCAAGTTGTACCCACATGAAGTTGAAACGAGATCCTGGATTTTTGCACAATCTTTATTCATTATCTTTATCCTAAGCATTCTTTCTTAATACTTTATGTATGGCCTTAAAGTCCAAAAAGATCCAAAAAAATTTACAAAAAGTTATAAAGTCGATCATGCAACAACTCAATTAATATATCACATTAAATTCCCAACTTTAATGCGTCAAAAATTCATCAAAAATCCACTTGAAAAAAACTTTCAACTTTGTATTATTGAAGTCCCATCCACAAACATACATTTATAGTATGGAAATAAGTGAAGAGAAAATTGTTTGGTGTGGTCGATGAAAGTACTTGAAAATATTTTATAGTGAAAGCAAATAAAATGATTTTTTTTTTTCAATTCGTAGAGAAAATTGAAAATTGAAATTTTTTTCCAATCTTCAATTCATTCGTACTCATGCACTCATCGACAGGCAGCAGTAGCACAAATATAAAAATGTATATATATGTATAAAATGTGGGAAAAGAGGTTTTCATCAAACATGTCAAACGTATACATTGAATTTATATGAATGCATACAAATATTGCCATTTTCTATAGCTTCAAGTACTTCACCATATTGGCAATTGAGAATCAAGTCGAGAATATGATCGGAAAAATAGTTGGAGACACGATATTGTGGGAAGGCAGGAGGAGTAGGAGAGAAGAAAAAAATTTAAATGAAATCAATTTCGCATTTTGAATGCATTTAAATCATACATCTTGATATTGAGAAGTATGAGGTTGAATTGATGCAATTGTGAATGTGTAGAGCTGCGGTTTTTGATATTGAAAAGAAAAAAATGCATCGATGATCGATGATTTGAATGGAATTTAAATTGCCTCTGTTGAAGTTTCATTTTTCTATTTTTCCTGATGTAAAATAGAGAAGTGCATTGTTAGGGTAAATTAGCTTTTATGAAAGAATTGGAGAGAGAATTAGAAGAATGGAGGAAGTAGTGGAAATGTATTTAAAAATGCATTTTTTAAAAACATTTGAAGTAAGAGTTTAATGGATATTATCGCACATAGTGTGAAAGATTTAGTTCAGTGGTGGCCAACCTTTTTGTACACTCAAGAGGTAAGATGATGACCAAAACCGCACATGGTATACGGCTCATGGGATTTTTAAGAAAATGATACACTAGGGTGCCAAAGCACACCGGTTGGGCATCACTTTTAGTCCTAATATCAACTTTCTAGGTAAAAAAACTCTCTAAAAAATCCTACCAACATGTTGGAAGTTTAGTGAAATTGGTTAAGACAGTAAATAGTTCTGAAGGTTTAAAAATAGTGATGTGAAAAATCGTGAAATTACATTTTAAGTCATTTCTCCGAAACTATTGACTTTTAAGAAAAGATTTTTGCAGATTCATGTAGTATATGATAGAGGCGTTCAGATAGGCCAAAAAAATAATTTTTTAAAAAATCGACAAAAATTGCCCATAGTGCAACACCTTTCACAAACTGATAAAAATTTCCAACAAAAAATCCCAAAAAGCCAAAGCAATTCATTTGAATTCATAATAATCACAATGTGGATGGGTAACAAAAGATCATCAACCGTAAATTAATTTAATTTTGAGTAAAAAAGTGAATGAAAATTCATGTTGAATTTCAATTAAGCTTCTCTTGCTGCTTTTTTACTCTCATCATTGTTAAAATTGCCAAATTTATTTCAATAAAGGAATTAAAAAATGAGAAATTTTATTATGAAAATTTTCAGGGGTTGGGAAATTTGGGATTCATACTATATGGTTTGATTTTGTTACTTTTTTGAACAAAAGTGGCCATAAATGTTAATCCACGATTAACTTATTACGCAAAAAATGAACGGTAATTTAAAAAAAAAAAATCGAGGATTTTATTGTTCTAATCGTTTACTCCCCCTTTTACGTAATACATCTCCTAATTTTAACAAAATTCAACACAAATTTGAAAATTCCAACTCTGTCAAAATTAATTTTATTTTTGATCATTTTGATGATATTTTTTTTAAAAATAAAAATTGAATTCAATTTAAATGAATTGAATGCTTTTACGTAGATTATCATGATGACAATATGAAAATTAAAAATAACTTTTTGGTGTATGATAATAAAAAATGGTTTTAATAAATTTTTATTATTGAGTAGATATAATAATGACTATTGTATGGAAAAAGTCAATAATGGAGTTTTTGGAAAAGCGCATTTTTATGGGCTCGTGTCGAAATATTAATTTAAAAATGTTGATAATGTTATTAGCGTATTTTTCTCTCAGGAAAAGGACGCTATTGTCCGCATTTTGTCTCTCTGTTCATCTATTCGTCCGTATGTCTGTCTGTCTGTTGAGCTATCTCCTCTTCAAGTTTAAGCTTTTTTAATGTGGTTATTGACTTAAAATATGTGTGGCATGTCTGGCTAGAAGCTGTCAAAAAATCAGCACACAGTCCCAAAATTGACATTTCTTTGTATGTGTTAGTATGGTCGAATGCACAAAAATTTTGAATTTTCAATAACTCAGCTGTCCTCGGTTTAAATCCCATCAGAAAAGAATTTGTTTTGCTTTTTTGATACATTTTTGATTTTTTGAGTTTTTAATTCTTTGTGGAACTACTTGTTATAAAAAAATTATTTTTTTTTTTAATATTTTTCTTTGATTTTTTCCGTTTAAAAATTTAATTTTGTCGAATTCCCAAAAATTTTAAACTCTTTATTAAAATTTATTTATTGAATTTTTTGAAAATTTGAACTTCAATTTTTTTTTTTTATAATTTAATCCATCAAGTACGAATCTCAAATTCCAACATTTTACCAAAGGGGTCGCAATCTTAAAAATTCGCCAACTTGGATTAAAATTTGTCTGGCAACAAAAATTTTTCATTTTAAAAAAAATTTGTATGGAAAGTTAGAAAGTGTGCCATGAAATAAAATAAAATTTAATTTTTTCAAGGTTCTGGACAATATTTTTTGGAAATGAAGTCATTTCTGTTGTAAGGCTTGTTCCAAATGTCGTTTAAAAGCTTAATATTGTAGAAAAAAGGAATAAAAAATCATTACAAATTTTTTTTGATTTTCTCTCATCATGGCACACTTTCTCACTTTCCATACAAATTTTTTTTAAAATGAAAAATTTTTGTTGCCAGTCAAATTTTAATCCAAGTTGGCGAATTTTTAACATTGCGACCCCTTTGCATTTTACAAAATAATCTATATTCACACAAAAGTCAGTCTTTGTATATTGATTACTAGATCTACAGCCATTTAAATATTAAAATTCACTATAAACTAAACCACTGTAAGCATGGCAAGCTGTTAACAAAAATATGTTCCAGAATATGTTGAATTGTATTATGTATGCCTTGTATCATACAAGTGTTGGTATATGGAAATGAAAAAAAGCTATAAAAATATTTTTATTCAGAATTATTTATGGCCCTGTTGAACAACATTTCATTACTTTGTTCTGTAATTCTTTATAATACTTTACGACATATTTCATCCAACAAAAAAACTCATGCTTGAAAATTCGTAACCGGAAATCGCACTATTATGATGGTCGCCTCCCCACTTTTGGGAACACAAAAAAAATCACATTTAATTAATTTCAAACCCTTTCATTTTTCTGTGTATATAATAATGTGATGAAATTATAACCCTTGATGAATGTGGGCATTAGGAAAAAAACATACACGAGCAACACAAAAAAGCTCTCTTTTTTTGTGGCTGAACACACAAAAAAATAATTAAATATTATGCATATTTCACGAATAAAATGAACGATATAAATAACTCTGGTTTGAAATAATTAAATTTTACGTTAATTTGATGTAAAGGATCATCAAAGCACAAAACAAGGGTTTTATGGAAAAAAAATATTATAATTATAGTCATAAAACAATAAAATTCAAATAATAAATGAAATGTGGCAATCATAATGAATTTGTGTAAAACCAAGTTAACCAAATTACGACAAGTATGGGAAGTTAGTTGCAAAAAATAAAATATTTGAAGATTAAAGCGCATATAGAATATTGAAAAAAAAAATATTTATTTAGCTAAAAAAATACCATAAAATCAATAGCAACTTAATAAAACTTCATAAAAGTTACGGGATTCGAACCTCAGACATTCAAAATTTTTGTTCAATTTTTCATTAAGATAAAAATTTAATTTTTATTACTTGACAAATTGTATAATTTAAAGTTCTATTCTGACAAAAATGACTTATTTTTCTATTTCCATTCTAAACTCATCCAAAAACCTCAAATAAAAATGTCAACAAATCCCGATTTTAACTTTTTTCAATTCACCCCCCAAAAAAACAAATTTCACTCAAAATTGCTATGTCAAACTAGCAATAAACACGGTCAGTGTTTGTGTATGTGTACGAAAATTAATGGCACCAAATTGAGTGTTCCATCAAATGAGTATTTACGTTCGTTTGTAATCCTTAACACGATTGACTCGCTACACCATACCATACAGCAAACTGACTATTACAACTGTCGAGCAATTTCAACTTTAATTTTATGTTTACTGGCCAAAGCTGAAATCAAGGGGAAAAAAGTTTAGTTTTGGGTATGAAATTGTAAGAATGGATTGACACGCAATTCCATAACAATGCTCAACATGACATGGCTATTACAAACATATTACGAATATATTGGATGCTATTCACAGTGTGTTCTGATACAGGGCATTAATTTTGAACAGTTATGGCAGTAAATAGCAAAAGGGACTAGTTATTAGTAGATGGAATTGTTTTTTTGGGGATTCTGAGTTTTTTGGAATGGTCGAAGACAATTTTTTGGGATTTTAATTAAAAATTTGAATTTAACGGTTATTCAAAATTCAAATTTTTATTGTAAAATTTTGAATTTGAAAAACCCGTTAATTTTTACAAAAGTTCTTTAGAAAATAAACTTCGATATATTAAAGATTTTTCAGCACCCCTAATCAAAAACTTATTTAGCATCCACAATGTTACTCTAACAAACTCAACAGCCGAGATCTATTGCAAAACATTTTGTATTGATATTTTTATTAAGGTATCCTAATGCACTACATGATGGCTTCCTGCTCCTTCTGATAACTAAATTGAGTTTCACTGACCTTAACATAATTTTATTTGGGGTAGCAACATTCTGTCAATTGCTATTGTGTCCGTGAGTGGATGAAGAAAAAAAAAGTAGAAGGAATTTAATAAAAATTTATTGAATTAATAAATTTTGTGTGTAGGCTGAAACTTGTGTTATTAATTCCACAGAGAATTCTTTTTTTAATGCCAAACATATTGAAGTAGAAAGGTATCGAATTTTTTCGAGAATGTCTTTTAAGAGCGATGTCATGCGATATTCTTTTCAAATACCCCAACTCTTTTTTTTAATCATCCATAAATAAATAATTCACAAAACTATCTAATGAATGCCTATTAAGTTAGAGTTACACAATATCTGTAATACAATAAAGCTGTAATGAGCACACCGCTCAGGAATTATTCAAAAAGTAATAGCCAAAAGACATTCATTTTGTGTCACCTTATGCTTAAGTGCCATTTATATATTTTCCATCCCTATTCGTTTTTTTAGTCGCATTCCTTCTCAATTCTGTTTTACGTTTATTATTCTTGGACAGAAAGAAAAATAAGTGAACGGGAAGTGGTCAATAAATTTATAGATTTCATGCTAGTTTTGTCGTGTATTTTGTTCGTAGGGGTGGAACTTTTTCAAGATCGTGGTACACCTTAACGTTTAAGTTGTGACCAAAATCACACACGAAATTCGGTTCATGAAGTTTCTTGAATTTTCGTGAAAATAAAATTTAAAATTACCATCAAAATTTTTAACCGATTTCATAAATTCAAAAACCGGCTCAAAAAATTCAAATTTCATTTTTCAGTTACAAATTTCAACATTTTAACCTTAAACATTGACATTATCTTGCCTTGAACATCCTCCCCTCCGGCTTTCAAAAACGTAAACGAGACTTGCAAAAGGACATCACGACCAATAATTTATTTAAAGGCATAAAGGAAGGACACATACAGTAATAATGAATGAGAAGGAGCGGACTTGTATTGTGTGCAAATTAGTCCTTTTCATGCTGTCGTCTATGTAGAATGAACGAAAGGTTCGCATAGAGATGGTTAATCGTTAATTGCATTGACAAAGAAGAAGAATAAGTGTGTGGAAATGGAATTTTACCTCCTACTCGCTCAAATTAGTTTTTTTTTTTGTTGTGCCTTCTTCTTTTTTGCTGGAAAATTAATGTTGAAAGGCGTTCTTTTTTTGTTGCCTACCAGAATAAGCTTATTGAGTTGTTTTGTGTAAGAATAGTAAATTGTATGCTAATTCTGTCTAAAATGTTACTTTAATAACTTAATGTTGCTGCTTGAAATGAGCGAGGATTTTTTTTTTTCGTTTTTTTGTGTTAGTTTTGTAAATAAAAAAGTTTTGAGCTGTTAATGAGGTTTTTAGCTTTAATGATGAGCTTAGAAAGTTGTTGGAGTTTCTGTGGAACGTTAAATTGAACAATTTATTGCTTAATAGCTTTTTTTAGAGTGTAAATTTTGAGTTCTGACTGGTTTTATGTATTGAGATATGGAGTGGTTAATGGCTTACTTTGTTTCGGTAGGTTGCTGACTATTCATATAGTAGAGTTGAAAATTATTAATAATATTGCTTACTGCTGATCAGTAAGTGCAAAACACATAGAAAATATAGCTTTAAGACATTACATAGCTTGATAAATCTCAAAAATAAATGAGATTTCAAAACAATTTCCGAAATTTCTCTTCAAAATTCAAAATTTTGAAAACCGTTGAAAACATGAAATTTTAAAAAACACTTCAAATATCAAGTTTAGCAAGTTCAAATCCCACTTAAAATATAAAATTTTCAAAAACTCTGAATAACTTAACCTTGAACAAAATCTACAAACTTTTATAATTTTTTTAAAGCACAAAAATCCTTGTTTTCAACAACAAATTCGTGAAACTTCCTGTTCACAATAAAATCCCAAATCCATTCCATCTATAGAAAGCACAACTTAATTGACATTATTGTATTACACAACCTCTACAATTTTATATATTCCCCAACCGACATAGAATCAAACAACTTCCAAACACAATTTATATAGGCACAATTTCCTAGAATTTTAACAACATGGACAACAGTTCACGTTGTGAGTCATAAATAACTCAAGTAAGCGAATTCACAGTGGAAAACGTGAACAAAATAAATTTATGATTACTATAACGTCTAGGTCTTAACTTTTTATTGATTTTTTTTTCCTGTGGCAATGGCAATTCAACGACATACATTTTATTGATTACAATTTATTGTATTCACAGCTGTAATGCTTGACTGACTCTACCTTAATTCTTTGATGTGGAAATAATGCTTTAACTTTTTTTTTGTTAACTTTAATTTTTTTAAAAGGATTTTTTGTTCTCTTTCAACCTTAACACCTACACACTAGATGGATGTGAAAATAGCTTGTAACTGCTGTTCATTATGAAAGCTCGTTAATGTAAAATTGATGCAATGAATGTTCTATAAAGGATTAATGAATGAATGTTTACAAGTGCGTTGGTAGAAAATTTAATGATAGAATTAGCAATTTCTTGTTGTATGTTACATCCTTTTGACAAGCTACAATATAATTATGTTGTCATTATTTTTTATGAATTAAATAATAGGTAGTAGGTGGAATTAAGTTTAATTTGGAACAAAAATAATTGCTGGAAAATTCTTGTTGAGTATTTCGAGAGAAAATAATTTTTTGTGTTGGTTTGTGGATAAAATTAAATTGAAGAATTTTTCGAGATTTTCTGAAATTTCTCGAAGTTGAATTATCTAATTTAACTTCATAAGGAACCATTCACTTAGGGGCCGTTCATTTATTACGTAACGCTCTGTGGGGGGAGGGGGGTTCCAAGAGTTTGTTACGGTCTATTGTTCTCGCACGTGATTCTTTTGTTAAAAAACGTTGCGGAGGGAGAGGGAGGTAAAAAAACCCGAATTTTAGCGTTAAGTAGTAAGTGAACGGCCCCTTAATAGGTTCGCTTTTTAGGGGGGGGGGTCTAGTAAGGTTTAGTAACAGGTCAAACAGAAGATTTTTTTTATACAAGAAACGTAACAAAAAGGTGGGGTTTTTTGCGTAACAAACTAAGCGAACATCCTTTAAGATAAAAGATGAATAATTATAGTTAGTTAAAAAGTTAACAAAATTTAAATAAAAAATCCAAAGGAATTTTTACAAAAGATTTTTCATAAATTTTTAAAAATAATTAACATAAATAAACAAAATACGTAATCTTATTAAATAAGGCAGGCAGAAGTAGGTAATTATCAAGGTAACAATAAAAAAAAGTTTCTAGCAGGTAAAATTTAATGTCGGCAAAACCATATTTTAATCTCAATGAATGTTATTGTCTTCTAACTTTTTTAGTATAAAACGAGATTAATTTTTGAGTTTTATATCATTCACAATTTAAAAGTTTTCTATAAAACACTAAATTATATTCGTAAAACTAAAACTGATTTGAAAAATTTGAAAAAAAAACAATCAACAAAAAATTTAAAAACTATCAACAAGAAAAAATTGAAAAAGCTAAAAAAATTATTCAGTAAACTGTAAAAAAGGCAATTTAAATATATCAATATGTTCAGCACATCAGGACAACAACAAGTTCAACAAACCATCAGTAACATCCTGCTTGCCAATCCTAGTATTTCAATTCGACCAGTATTTCCAATAAGTCCAAGTATGAATAAAACAACACAAAAATCGAAAATCAACGGATTTGATTCAACACCACGAAAGAGAAAGCTAACAAAAGACAATAACGAAGTTAATCAGGCTAATAATTCAGGAAAACGACAACACATTGAAGCTTCTCAAAATTATCCTCACAACATTTCCTCATGCTTCAGTGGAAATTGTCAGCACCGAACAAAGTCAAGTGAAAGTTTCTCAACATTATTAAACTTCTTCAAAAATGACGAACGCAATGTCCTTCGAGGATTCTGCAATAATTGTGGAAGTTCAATATTTGAGGAACTTTTCCATTTGTATGAGCATTTTCGTAACTTTACTGAGACTTGTGGGGAACCGAATGTTGTAAATGAGACTGCTAGTGTTGCTCAAGTAGAACCAGCCATTGCTACTGTTGCTCCACAAACTGAAAATTCCAACATCAAGCAAGAAAAACTTGACATTTTGGAACAAACTGACTTCATTGATCAATTCGAGAAGACAAATGTAAGTGATATGGAACTTGATGACTCAATTATTGATCGAGAAGTTCATGTAAGTGTACCAAGAAATACATCAACTCCTGAAGAATCAGAACCATTAACAAAAGAAAACATTGACGAAAATGCTGTTCAAGTTAAGAAGGAAGCTATTGAAAGAAATCAAGATATGGAAGCAACTGTCCTCTTGCCAATACCATCAGAGGCTGAAGATCTTAATGCTACTGTTATAATTCCATATGATTTACACAGACTGTATGAAGAAGAAGATGCAGATCCAACATTCAAGTTGATCAAGTTGGATTCAGTGAAATTAGTTGATGAAGATGGAAGTGACAAGAAAAAGAATGAAAAAACAAGTGAAGGTATTTTTGAATTAAATAAAGATGAAAATGACAAAGTTAAAGAAACTGCAGAACCAAAAAAATCAGAAGATGTCGACCTTACATTCAATAACCTAGCAATTGACAACTTACTTGAGAAGATCAAGAAAACAACAAAACCAAATAAAGAAGCTCCAAAGTTTGTCATTGAAGTTGAAAATCCAACAGAAGAGAAGCAGCAATCAGCACCAAAATCTGACAAATTATTGAACAAACCAAAAACTAAAAAAAGTTCAAGATCATCAATTGACAATTACTTCTCAAAGACCGATGAAACTAAAAAATCTAGCAATTCAAAGAAAGTTGAGAATTTCAGTGAGATTGATTTTGACTTCAGTGATGAATTGATGTCAAAGATTAGAGGCGAAAAGACACCAAAGAAAGAAACACCAATCAAGTCAATTAAGACGTCCGAAAACAAAGAAAATGAAGAAAAGAAAAGATCCAAAAAACAAGCATTAAGAAATATGAATGAAGATTCAGAAATCGCTGCTGTGAATCTCGAACAAGTTCATCCAAAATACCAAACTAAATCAGCAGTAAATGAAGAAAAATCCCTAAAAATTATAAAACCATCAAAATTAACAAAGATTATCAGTTCAAATCAAAAGCAATCATCAAGTCTCAACAATTCAGCATCATCAAGCGAAAAATCACTGAATACATCCCAAAAATCACTAAATACCTCGAAATCCTTAAATACCTCATCAAGTGCCATAGAAAAACATATTCCATACAAAGTTGACATCGAAGCATTAATCGCCAAAGGCACATCAAATGCCGAACTTGTAAGCATTAAAGAACTATATCCATGGATAAACCAAAGCATAACATCAATTATGTTTAAGACAAAGACATCACTTGACATCCTTCTCAATGAATATTCTCTGTTCTCAACATACAAATGCATGAATGAATTCTGCCACTTTTTCACAACAGATTTCGAGGAATTCAAGACACACGCAAAGAGTCATGACTCAATAAACAATTATTGCAGTTACTGCTTGAAGAACTTTGACAAGTCAATTGATCTGTGCAATCATCTCGACATCTCACACAAGTTTGACAGATTCCAATGTAATAAGTGTATGTTCAGATCGTGTCAGAAAGGTTATGTCGATGTTCATCAGCGAGTACATCATGCAAATGAGGACAATTGTGAAGTCTTTAAGTCACCTGTACAAAAATTATTGAAAAGTGATCGATCAAAATGCTTGCCAGCTTTGAATAAGAATCGTGAGAAGTTTGTTGCTCCATACAGATGTAAAAGTAAGTATTTCAAAATTTTGAGTTATAACCTCAAAATCTTTAAAAAAAATACAAATTTCTAACCTCAAAATTTATTTCCTATCTTTTCAGCACCAAGATGCAGAGAAGTGTTCTACTGCAAGGACAACTACCGTAATCATCTCGAAATGGAATCTCAAAAGCCAACATGTAAAGATTTTGTAGCTCTAATCTACCACCAACTCTCCTTAATCGACCATACAAAAACCACAACCAAAACTGAAGGTGTCTATCAATGTCTTCACTGCACATACGGAACAGACAGCTCAAACATTTTCGATCATATGGCACTAAATCATCCACATGAGTTTGCATATGTTTGTAAACGTGTAAAGCCACAGAAGTTGATTGAATTGAACATCATCTCAGCACATGAAACTGTCGAAAATTCAACATCAATTGAGTATTATGGAACAACGACGACAGAGGCTAAGAGTTTTGAGGGAGATTTAGAAAAGTTGAATTCTGTTAACTTGGGAAAGTTATCGAAGGGGAGTAAGAGGAAGAAGGGTTTTGCAGCTGGAGAAGTTGTGTGCATTGATAATTAAATGAATTTTGTATGTAAATAGAAAATAAATTTAAAATTTGACGGTTATAAAAACTAAAAAAAAAAATAAAATTTTTGTTGATTTTTATTTAATTTCAGATTTCTGATCAGTTTCTCTCCCTAGATTTCAGATGTCAGTAGAAAGTGTATGACTTATCGGCGGATTTTATTTCACACGGGGGTGTTAATTAATGTCATGAGGATGTTATTTTATATGATATTAATTGGATATTGCAGGTGTGCAATTAAGATGATGCGCAGACTATTGTGTTGTTTGATGGTTGATTTCTTAGAAGTGAAAAATGTTTGACGGTTAATGAGTGATTTTTTAGAAAAGATCATAAAAGATCATAAAAGGGGATTTTATGTGAAGTGGTAGAAAAATTATTGTATGTGATAATTGTTATTGTTTGTGAACGGCATGGGTTGATGTATTACGTTAAAAGATAGCCGACTGCATTTTTATGTGCAAATAGGCAATGTAGAAAAAAAAAGGATGAGTTTATGACGTCTCATACATCGGTGTTTTTTTTTCTTTTTACATTGAAGAATGGTCATAAATTTTCAAATACTAAAAAAAAATAAAGAAGTATGCTGTCCATTGGAAGGTATTTATTTATAAATTTGTTATATACTAAAGATTGTGTATATGTTTGTGTAAATGGTTTTTTTTGTATTTCAAAGGATGTGTCTAAAAACGTGTGTTTATATATGATTAAAATTCTACACTTGTTCAAAAAAAATTTTTGTACAGATTTTTCTTCAACATCCATGGTTAGAAATGGATAATTTTAATATTTTTTGCAATACTTTTAATAAGGTTTTGACATCTATAAATTTAGATAAATTTTTTGAATGTCAACTAAATCTTAAAGATAACAGTTTCTTCGAAGTTTATAAACAAAATCGCTATCAAATTCTTCTTGGCGATGTCGAATTGTGGTGTATTACGATAAGTACAAATCCTCAATATGGCAATATCACTCGAGATATACAAGTTTATCATCTAACGTGTCCGAATGTAAGGATTTTTGAGAGGCCTGATGAAGAGATTTTGGCTACGACTTTAAATGATTGTTGGGACGATGTCTTGGATGCTATCGTTTATTCGCATTGCTATCTATGCACGTATTGTGAGAACTCATCAGTTTTAACAGTTTATCAACATGATTATGAAAAAAACATATTACGTGGTCTAAAATCGCCTTATTTGTATACACGACATACAAATTATGTGAAAATGGCTGTTAAGATTTTGGTTGATATTTTATCCGTGTTCAAATGTGAAAAATCTTTTAATATTGACACAATAAATATTTTAAATAATAAAATTCAATGTCTTAATGAACGTATCACTCTGACATAATAAAAATAAAATAAATATAAATGCAAAAAAAAATGTTTAAATTAATTAAAAAATTTCAGATTCTAATTTATTTTGTATAAATACTAAACATTTACAGCCAGTTCGTTCATAAACAGTGATGTGCTTCTTTGTACATGTCTATTGTAAATTTGTCATAGCTGTAAGGCAGAAAAGAAATATTTTAGTTAGAGCTAGAAGAAAGTTTAGGAACGACTTAAAAATTGTACAATGGACCGACTTTATTTTAAATGTCCACTAACTGCTTTGGTCTGTGGCCCAACTTCATGTGGAAAAACAACGTGGATATTTCGATTATTAAAATGGAGAAATAAGTTATTTGACACAAAGTTTGACGAAATTATTTATTCGTTACCTCCAAATCATCAAATCTCAACACCTGATTATATAAAAAATGATAAGAAAATCCGCTTTTATGAGGGGTTGCCTGATTTAGAACAATTTTCTGATAAACGCCCACGATTGATGATTATAGATGACCAAGCTTCGGACTGTAATGCAGTAGTTCAGGATCTCTTTACGAAATTTTCTCACCATCTTAATATTTCTGTTATTTTATTGACACAAAATGTGTTTACACCCAATAAATATTTCAGGACTATATCTCTAAACAGTCACTATATGGTAATCTTCAAAAATCCAAGATCTCAAGACCAGCTAAGTTGCCTGGCTCGACAAATCATGCCACAAAATGTTAAATTTTTCATGGAGTTATATGAAGACATATGTCAGCAGCCGCATGGGTATTTTGTACTCGATTTAACACAAAAATGCGATAAATTGTTAAGAATACGAAAAGACATATTTCCTGATGACTCACCGACAATAGTTTATGTACCTACGAGAAAATAAAGTATTAAATTAACAGCAGTTGATAAATTCTAATTCATTTTAAGTTGCCATGTCTTCATGTGCACATCAGGAACTGCGACTTCTAGAATTACTTACAAAATCATCACCACAACTAAGAAAAAGTCTGATAAAAGAAGGTACGCCACAGCTGATCGAGGCTCTATCAGAAATTTCTGAAAATTTTTTGCATGGCAATATCAATTGTGACAATAAGCATTTTAAAAAGTTGAAAAAGCATCAAAATTGTTTAGAGAAGTTAGCTAAGGTGTTTAAAGGAAGCAAAAAGCATACGCCTCGTAATATTCAAAAAGCTTATTTAAAACATATAGCAAAGAAAAAAAAAATTTTACAGCAGAAGGGTAATGGGTTTTGGACACCTTTTCTTGTACCAATAGTAGGAGAATTGATTCAATATTTCAATCAAAATAGCTAATAAAGATGAAATTTGGTAAAAAAATGGTCTTAATAGATCTTGAGAAAGCTAAAAATGCTGGACTGATGGAAAAAAATAATTATGAGGATGTTTACGATATTAATGGATCAAAAGCTGAAGGTTTTTACGACAAAATTGATAGTAATTCCAATATAACGACAATATTTAGACAAAAACTAGACAACATATTACAAAACGGCACACTTAACGATGATGATAAGGTTTCACAATTCAATAAACTACTGATGCAGTATAGAATACATGAAACAAATGAAAAAGCGAGAGAGAAAAGAGAATTGGTAGCAAACTCACAATTAATCAAAAACGTCATGCAATCTGATTCAGACTTTAAAGACCAGCTCATGTCTACACCACCCTTACCTACGGTCCATAAAAATGAAAAATTTATTTTCCAGGCTCTACCTGATGAAGCGGCTCAATTACGTTTCACAGAGTCACTAAATCCCAATAACCATCCAGAATATTCAGGCAGTGAATTAAATCGTCGAAGGTCTGGACTATCGTTGAATTCATCCACTAGTGTGCCAGACACGACGTTGATAGGTCAGGTTCAGCAATTAAAAGAGCAGTTAAATAACATTAAAGAACGACTTTTGACACCAAAAACGTCAAAAAGTAGACCAGCTGTTCATTTTGATCCAGTGGATGAGCCAATGGATGTGTCATTTACATACTCAAATCCAGCGAAATTTCGACGTGCTGACAAACGTAAATTGGTTTCTGATTCAGTTATAAAACCTAAACGACGGAATTTGAAGAAAACACCAGGACGACGAGGACGTGAAGTAATAAAACGATGGCAAACCAGATCCAGAAGAGTACTCGAAATAGATTAAACAGTTTATTTTACAACTTGGAATCTCCAACCGCTTATTCAACATTAGAGAAAATTTACAAAGCATCTAAAAAAAAATTCCTAAAAAAATTATCGCAGAGTATTTACAATCACAGTTAGCATATAGTTTGCATAAGCCTAGACGAATAAATTTTATTCGTATACCTTACAATGTTAATAACATAAACGACTGTTGGGAGTGTGATTTGATTGATCTACAGAGCCTCAGTGAATTTAATAACCAATACAAATACATAATTTTAGTTATAGATTGTTTTTCAAAACTAATTTCTGCTAGACCGTTGAGAACAAAACGGGCATGTGAGGTTTTAGAAGCATTTAAACAAATAGTAGCTGAACGTGGAATTTTACCGAGATACTTTGCATCAGATGCTGGAAAAGAATGGAAAAACACGAGTTTAAAGTCATATTTAGTAACTAATAAAGTACATCAATTCTTCCCTAGCCACGAGTCGTCACATGCATGCATGTGCGAAAGAGCAATAAAATCATTTAAATCTATTTTATTTAAAATTCTTACATACAAACGTACATTTAACTACATTAACGAAATCCCTAAAATCGTTAAACTGATGAACAGTAGATACCATCGAGCTATAGGTCGGGCCCCTTGTGAGGTCAACGAAAATAATATTTTAGAGGTTTGGAAATATACTCAACTGCATAATACAGCGATAAATAAAAAATTGAGAAAAAAAAGAGAGATTCCTCTCAATATTGGTGACGTCGTTAGGTTGTCGAAGTTAAAAACTAGTTTTGACAAAGGCTATTTATGTAACTTCACGGATACTCTTTATAAAATAATCAAGAAAATAAAACGGCATTGTTATATTTATAAGGTTGCCGATTTAGATGATGAGCCAGTTGATGGATTTTTCTACAAGGAAGAACTTCAAAAGGTTCAAAATACTTCAGAAACACTACATCGTGTTGAGGAAATTTTTAAAGAACGTAAATATAAAGGAATAGTTCAAGTGTTGGTCAAGTTTAAGGGCTATAAAAAACTATACTGGATTGACAAAAAAGAATTGTTACAGACATAATAAAAATGAACAGTTTACATAAAAAAAAAAATGATTTTTACATTACCCTCTTAAGTGATGCAAGTCTTGACTTTTTTCCAGAAAATAAAACCTCAAAGTTTACGGTTCAATTACCACAGCCCCTCATACTTGACGAAAGTTACAGAGTGGCTGCCACTTCATTGATATTTCCACAAACTCTTCAAAATGTTACACCAAACAATAATAGGTTTGTTGTGGAGATGGAAAAGTATGTACCAGGAGATCGTAGTCAAATTATTAATTTACGTCTATTTGTGAATATACCCGAAGATGTTTATACCAATATATACGATATTATTAAGATTTTAAATCTGAATATTCAACAAGAAATTCCGATAATTCCTGGCGATGAAGCGTTAAAAGAACTGTTTCAAATTGATGAAATGTCAAAAAGAATTAACGTCGATAATTACCAACGAGATTTAATCTTAAAATATTTGAGATACGAATATGACGGTACAAGAGCTAAAGTTTATTTTACACGAATGTATCTTGAAGGAAAACTAGGATTAATATGTGGTTTCAACCCAAAAATGCACAATTTTTTAGACGATTCCGACATGCGAAGCATCTATCCTTACAACATTAATTTAGGGTATCCTACAACTCTGTTTGTCTACACAGATATTATTGAAAGCCAACATATTGGTCACAAATTAACACAAGTTCTGAAAATCTGTCCAATGGGTGATGGCAGGACATCTTTCGGCGACGTGATTAACATTGACTTTGAGCATCAAGAATTTTTAAAATTATCAAATCATACCATTAGCAAAATTAACATACATATAACCGATCAGTTAGGAAAAAGTTTGCCATTTTGCTTTGGCACCTCAACGTTAAAACTTCTATTTAAAAACTTCCAGAAAAAATTAATAATTTTTAATTAAAAAAAAAATAATAAAAATGGACTTCGATGACGATCAATTGAGGTTACTTCAAAAATACTACTACCAACAAGGATCTGGAACAGGATTCGATTATTACATGGGAAGCAACTTTCAAAATGGACATGGTAAGGGTATTTTCTTTTTAAAAAAAATGAAAAAAATTTTGAAATGACTTGATGCGGTTTGACCTATTTTAGGGTATGGCAAACGGTTCTTATTTTTTGGTGTTTAGAAAAAAGGTCCTTTATTTTGTCGTTAAAGTACAAAATTTCAATTTCTGAACACACTCAACAAAAATTTAATTTTAGAAAAAATTTCATTTTGCAACAAATTTATTCACAGGATCTTAATAAAACTCGTAAATCATAATGATTTAAGATTAATTAAACATTTAATCATACTCTTGACATAGAAATTGATCAAATTATGTTGATATTTAACATTGTTTATTTTAAAAAAAATTGTTTGATAGTGTTAGTAAACTCAAAATTTTTTTTAAATTTTTCAAAATTTAACGGCCAGAGAGTTGTTCGCCAAACCTGAGGTTAACATTTTTTCAAATCCAAAATGACCGTTTTTAAATATTATTTATTTTTGAAAAAAAAAAAGTAATCAAATTAATTTTATAGGAATTGGATCATTTTTGGCGGGGCTATTCAGGCAGGTTTTGCCATTACTGAAATCGACTGGTATGGTCGTAGGGAAGGAGGTTCTGAAAACGGCAGACAGCGTCTTAAATGATGTAGCTGGTGAAAAGAGTCTAAAAGAAGCTCTAAAAACAAGAAGTTCTGAAGTCCTCCAAAAACTGACAAAAAACGTAACAGATATGTACGGCTATGGCTATAATGGGTATAAAAATGACATACCGCTACCAAGTTTACAGCAGTACACGTCAGCAGTTCGTAACACAAACATTAAAAAAAAAAGAAGAAAAAGTAAAGTTAAAGACTCGAAGAAGATAAAGAAAAAAACCACAAAGTGCACAAAATCCAGAAAGGGGTCTAAAAATAAAAAAAAGATTCCATCAAAAAAATTCAACAAAACATACAAAAAAAATTTTTTTAATCAGTAAAATTTACCTTTAATTAAAATGGCTTATTTGCATGCCGGGTCGAAACCAGCTATTTCTTCAGCAGCAGATCTGTTCACGTTGCCTGTCACAGATGCAACAATTAAAGAAGGATATTTTGTTAGTTTTAGACCGTCGACGTCTCTTGACCTTATCTCGGCTGACAGTCCAATCGACTTCGTAATAACACCAAACAGTAATACATATCTGGATCTTGGTCAAACTAGACTACGTCTTAAAGCAAAAATTGTCAATGCTGATGGAACTAATCTTTCTGAAAATTCACCTGTGGCCCCAATAAATAACTTCCTGCACAGCCTGTTTTCGCAAATTACTGTAGAGATCAACAGTAAGGTGATCTCATCACAGACTGGGTATTCGTATGCAGCTTTTCTTGAAAATTTGCTGAACTTCTCGGAAGCCAAGCAAGGTATTCTACAAAGTAGTCTTTATTACAAAGACACACCTGGATACGAGGCAGCTGATGAAGCTAATGCTGGCTACGTGACACGTAGAAAAATTGCACAAAACGGAGAGTTTCAACTTGAAGGTGGCCTGCATGTTTCTATCTGTAATCAAGAAAAATATATGCTTAGTGGCTTACAGTTGGCGTTCAAATTTTACAGATCATCACCTGAATTTTGTCTAGTTACTAAAGCTAATGATAATACAAAATATAAAATTTTGATTACACAATGTGAGCTCTTAATTAGACACGTCCATTTAGCGCCCGGTGTAATTTTAGCCCATGAGGCGACACTCAAGCATTTTACCAGTAAATATCCTTTATCAAGGACGGAAGTCAGGAACGTGTTACTGGCTAAGGGCTCCAGCTCATTTACAATTGAGAATGTACAATACGGTCAGATGCCTTCAAGAATGGTGTTGGGTCTGGTGGATAGCAGTGGTTATAACGGTGACATTAAGCTGAATCCGTTCAATTTTGAGCATTTTGATTTATGTTATGTTAATATCTCGAGTGATGGTAATTTTAGGCCAGTCATCTTTAAACCCTCATTTGCGACAGATTGCTATACTGATTGCTTCAACAGCTTGTTTTATGGAACTAGCTCAACCTACGAAAACAGGTCATTAGATATAACATATGAGGACTACAAAAAAGGCTTATCTTTAATAATTACTGACCTTACTCCCGATTTATCAAGTAATAGAAGCTATTGGACTCTTCCTATGCATGGAAGTTTAAGAATCGAGCTCCAATTTTCCAAGGTGCTTCCAAAACACGTAACAGCCGTTATTTATTTGGAATACAAAAATCTTCTTGAGATTAATCAGCAAAGACAAGTTTTCTTAGATTACGCCACATGATGTATGGTTTTGAAATTGAAAGTTTTTTATCTAATCTTTCAGCGTCTCAAAAATTTGTTGGTTCATTTGATCAGCTGCCCCAAAATGTCCAATTGCCTGCTGTATTCGTAATAAACACAAGCCCATCTAATAATAGTGGACAACATTGGCAGTTGTTGTATATTTCCGTTGATGGGGATGCTACATTTTTTTGTAGCTACGGCTTCCATCCTGCAAATAAAATATTACAAAACTTTATAAAATTTCACAGCAAAAGTTTAAAAATTAATACTCAACAGTTACAGCAAGTAAACTCAACAGTATGTGGATTATATTGTTGCATACTTGCTTTCTATTTATGTAATTTGAAAAACCTTGAGAATTTTTTGAAACTTTTTGGAACTAATCTCACGTCTAACGATGTGTTAATTCAAAAATTATTTAAAATCCTTAAAAATAAATAAATTCATTAAAAAATATTTTTTAACTTTTTTTTTAACATTAACATTTTAATGCTTAGAAAATTTATAATATTAAATTTGATGTAATTTTAAAGTTTAATAAAAAAAAGAACAATTAAAATTTAAAATTTTTTTTTTTTTCAAAAAAAAATTTCAGATAGTTTACAACTTACATTTTTACAAGAAAAAAATTTGCCTTTTTTAAGCTTTATTCTGGTTTAAAAAAATCTAATTTTACTGCCTATTAGATTGAAAGAAGTTAGAGGTCTGATGAAAATTTATAAACATCAGTTTCATCGTCAAAACTTTCTAATTTATTTGTAAACAAAAAAAAAACTTTCTTTTGTTTTTTTTTTTGTAAAACTGACTAATTAAAAAGGTTTTTCTTTTAATAGAGTGTTAATAAGTTTCTGAAGTTTTTTTTTTTAAAAAAAAAAAAACGTTAGAATAAGTCATAAACTGAAATAAAAATAACTGAAAAATTATAATTTAAAGAAAAAATAAATTTTGAAAAAATAAATTAATTTTAGTTTTATGTTAAAAAATCGAAATTTTTATTGCCATTTTTTAAACAAAGATACATTGTTTATGTTCATTGGTTGTTGTATACATTGTTTTCAGTTTTGTTCGTTTTGGGGGCCTGGATGCCCTAAAATAAAGAAAATTGAAGGAGTACGTAAGCGTCCAGTACCCTTAAAGTCTTTAATAACAAAATATCTATCTTCTCGATATTCGGCCATCGGTACTGACGAATAACGTCTAGGCAAGAAGAAGTTGAATTCATCACTTTCAATCAAATATACCTCGCCGTACTCAGTACGTACTCTACGAACCGTACGTGCTGGGTAAATAACGTTGAGCGACAAATCACATGCTCTAACGGTGGCCCGCATTAATCTTCTGTTTAAGTTGTTCAAATTATTAATTTCATCGATGGCCTCCTAAAATTTAGTAGATAAAAATAATTTAGTTTTTTTTAGTCTAATAGTTTTTTTTTTTTTTTTAAAAAAAAAAACAAAAAAAAAAACTTACTTGATTGACTCCCCGGGCGACTCCAGAAGGTCCAGCGATCGGTGCATTTACTGTAGCAGAACCTTGAGTTGTTGAAGATGATGATGATGAATTTGCTGATGATGCCATTTTCACGAGTTTTTGATTAGTTTTTTCAAAATATTTAAAAGCACAGATTGTGTTTTACAAGAGTGTCGAAAAATTTGTGGTGATCCATAAACATTTCAAAAACTTATATAGTTTCCAAAAAATTGCAAAAAAAATAAAAACCAAGACTATTTTTCAAAATTACTATTTCTTTAAAAAAATACATCGACACATGTGTTAGTGACTCCTCCTCCTTTTATGTATGCGAAGGTGCATCAAAATTGTATATAAATTTCTTATTAACGTAGTCTTTCTGATAAGAATTCTTTAAAAAAAAAATCAAGATTCACTTTTTAGAAATCTTAAATTATTAATTTTCTAAACGCCGTTTTGACGAAAAATAAAAATATTAAAAATATTTAAATTTTAGCAGAAATATTTATGCTTAAGAATAGATTTTTTCAGTTTTTATTTCAGTTTATGTTCTTAAAATTGTAAAAACATAAAAATGTAAATTTTAGAAACGATATGAATGAAAATTCACACTAATACTTTGTAACACCAAAACTTTCTAATTTGTTTTTGATAAGCTGATTTTTTTTTAAAAAAAAAAAAAAAAAAAAACTCCTTTCAAATAATTTTTTTTTTTTAAAAAAAAAAAACTTTAAATTTAGCCACAAACTGGTATAAAAATAACTGAAAAATCATAATTTACAAGGACAATTACAAAGAAAAATTAAAAAATTAAAGGTTTTTATTAGTAAAAAATATTTTTTATTACTTTTTGCTAACACTAATTATTTACAAACAATTTTTTCATTTGTCTGGTAAATATTTTAAATCAAACCCGTAAGGGACGGTTTGAAAACCAACTTTACGTCTCTTGTTTATCACTGCTCTAAAAATCTTCTCGTGCTTAATAATCCGTACATCTAAGTCCTTATCCCTTACAAACTGATTATTAATGACTTTTATGGGCTGTGGGTTTTCAAATTAGCTTGACAAAAAAGACTATTAAAGTTTACAAGTTTTTTTTGTTTGATGGTTTAGAGTGATACCTAAATAAACAGAATGTTAGAAACTTTTTTTTTGGAAATAAATTAAAAAAAAATATTTACCTTTAACTTTACAAATCTCACTCACGGTCTCAGTATCGGGGTCAAATATTTTTAGACCATACGATTTAGGGCCAGCTCCTGTGAATTCTGTACCATAAGCACGGGGACCATAACACGTTAATTCATTCTTCAACTGCCCTAAATGTTCGCCTTGATCTACAATACACGAGCCACCACATTCTGAGCTACACGATCCTCTACATCCCAGGTAGATTATCGAATCAGTATCAAAATAACACGTTTTACTACCTAAGCTCTGTAACTGAGAATGTAATTTAAATCTCCCATATGCTGTTATAAACGACGTACAGGCTAGGGAGGTGGTGTTCAGAACAGATTCTTGGTTTAGATCGTCATACGTTAATAAAAGTATCTCACTATTAATAATAAATGTACTTTTTATATCGATTGCTGGATTTTGAATAAGCTTAAACAGCTCGGCGGGGTCGTTAATAAGAATAGTTCTTTTATGTACAGTCTCGGCAAGCTTTCCCCAGAGACTGAAAAGAAACAAATTTTAAATTAAATTTAAAAAAAATAAAAAGAAGTTGTTTTGGGGGTGCAGACTGAACAAAAAATGTTTCAAAAAAAAGTTTCGAATGATGATTTGTTTGTAAACATTGTCAAAATAGAGAGGTATTTTTGTTAAAAAAGACAATGTTTACAAACAAACCATCGTCGGAAACTTTTTTTGAATTAGTTATTCATTAGTAATTTACATTTAATATCAGTCAGTCAGTATAAATTACCTATTCAACATCAGCTTTGATAGAGCCCTTCGTGCAGGATTGTCTTCAAAGTCTTCAGCCTTCAACAAGATCCCTTCTTTATTAAAATATTCTGTAATGAATTTGTCAACATTTGATGGCTTAGGTGAGGAAACTATTTTTTTTGTGTAAAAGTGTTGAATAAAGTCTCCAAATAAATCATCTCGTAGCTCAAATTCTTGCAGTTCATACAGTTTAATAATACGATACCCTAACGTTAAAGCCAGCTTAAACTCCACACTAACAAAGACACCCGTCAATGCCCTTTCATCATCAGTGTGTAAACAATCGGTGGTTGACTCATCAATAGCACAAGACCGACATAAGACAAACATCAGCTTATTATTAATTTTTGAAGGAAGTACAGGAAACATTAGATTTTTTGGAGGTAAAATTGTACATTTTATAAAGCCATCAAAACTATGCAAATTTTCTTTGGAACATTCTTCGTGACCAACAAGAATTCGCTTTGGTGGATTAAAAGGTAGGGGACAGGACCTAGAGAAGTTGTGGATATAATCGTTAATTTTTTGTTTTTATTTTAAAATTATTTTTAGATTAAGTACCTTAAAATTGATGGATAAAGACTGTTGAAATCCAAGTAGCGAAGTTCTTCATTAGGACCAGCTTTTTTATACGTAAAAATGCAGTCGACCGAACCACCTAAGGAATAAATAAATATTATTTTTTTTAAAAACATATATTTTTTTTTATTATTCCTACCAGCAAACGATTCACGAATTTTTAACGGTTCTACATCCAAATCCTTTCTTAAACTAGCTTCTAATCCAGGATTTTGATCCAAAATTTTTTTAAATTCACATTCGTACATTTCGTGTACAATAAAACCTTCATCTCTTAGGTCTTTTATTTTGCGTGCCGTTGCTTCTCGTCGTAATGCTAGATTATTTTCGACACTTATAATTTGATTTTCATCTGAATTTTCATTTTGCGATAATGTATCTAAATAAAAACGTTTGCTGTTCTTATTATTCGTATTGTTATTAAATCCACAATTCTCATGTTGATGCCATACACAACCCTTAAATCATTCAAAATCATATTTTAATATTTTTAAATTTTATAAAATTATAGAGCTTACTTGAAATTCAATAACGTGACATTCCCCATTTTTTTCAAAATAGCCATCAACTTTATGATTGGCCTGCGAACGTGTACATGTAATAACTTTTTCTTGACCTCTAAACGCACTTTGGATTATAATGTCGTATTCGCGTTCCATATATTTCAAATAGACTATAGCAATCATGCTTTGTTTATCACTCATGCGATAACATGCTGGCGTTATTGTTAGGCTGTCAACCTTATAGAATTTTTTTCTGTATATCTTTAAAACTGCTCCTGCGATTGTTGTGGAATATTGAAATACACAAAAGCCACACTCTTTTCGCATCTCTAATGTAAAAATAACACAAGCACGTCTTAATACATAGACATCATTTTTACAATATTTTAATAGCTCGTGATTAAAATCGAACACTGAGTCTTTGACTTCCTCATACCAACTCAGAAATCTTAAACGCTGGTTACATGACATGGCATCTGGCTCATAAAACGAGATATCAGGATAAGATCCTATGTAGCCTTCATTACATTTTTTGTTGAACGCATGGCAAAAAAAACCTAAAAATAAAAAAAGATATTCAATAAAAAAAATATTCAGATTTTTTAATATAAAAAAGTCACCTTTTTGATCCTGACTGAAACCCCACATTTTTGGTAAATCTGCCAACGGGGCTGGCATAAAATTACAGCTGTCGATTATTCTTATATTACCTAGCTGTATCAAAAAAAGCTTTGTACCGTTAGCTGTGACTTGTGGCATTTTACCTCGATGACATTTTAAAATCTCGCGTAAAACAAAAATTGAATCGAAGGAAGAGCCAAAATGAGATATCACGGTCAGTCTTTTGGTGAAAGCCATAGTAATAAGAAGATTTAAAAAATTTTTGACTGCCTCATCGCCCTCAAAAATGCGTTGACGCTTCCCGCAATTGTTACACTCATAATCAGATGAATTCTCATTAATACAACCTTCACAAATAATCTCGCAAACGCATAAATTTACGACAAATTTTTCACCCTTCTTATTAATGAGCGGTTCTGTCCTTGTTTCTAGATCGAAGAAAATGTAATGATGATCCTTAATTCTAAAATCTTTGTCTTGGAAAGTTGGTATTTTACACGAATGTTGTAGAGGTCTGAGAGTTTCACATTTTTTGCATCTAAACATGCCACATACATGATCAGATTTTTTCAAATTACCACAGTCGGCACAATACCTCACGTTCTTACATGTAGAATTTTTTTCATGCTTACTAAAGCACGTTTCTGAGAAAAACATTCTCAGACATTTTTCACAAAAAACTTCATTGACATTCCCCAGATCATCGTGAACACATGGCGGCGAAGAAAAACAGCTGCTGCATGAGTTTATGCAATTTTTATGCGTATGACGGTTATTGTATGCTAAATTGCAAACATCACAAAAGTATGAACGACAGAATGCTCCTGGAACACTCTCAATCACATTATAGTGATTAGCCACATATACTAGATTTATCTTTTTACAGGCAGTAACTGAATTATCGATTGTACCATAAAAAATTACTTTTCGGAAGTTGTTAAAAATCACAATTCTGTAAGACTCAGTTTTGGGTGCTACTTTCAAAGTTGTTATGCCGTCAGGAAATTTGAATTTTGATAAAACTTTTTGGATTTTTTCAAACTCATTTATGCCAGGCTGCTTATTTGTGAATATGCTGAAGTCCAGCTGTGCACATTTTAAAATGTAATTCATGAGTCGTCTTAAAATTTTATAATATGATGTAAATTGTGATTTGGGCAGTTGCATTTTTTTTGTTAATTTAATATTATTAATTGACATCTGTCGATACTTTGTTGGCGGAATAATGTTGTGATATTTAAGTAGTTTCATACATACACTTACTAAGAAGCATGATTGTTCGTTAGGCTTTATAAATGGTGCACTAGGCATTATTGACCGCTTGTTTATCACATCATCTTTTTTATCAAGGCCTAAGGCATTCATGTCTATAGCTGCACCACCATTCAGATTAGTAATTCTATCAATAAATAACCTCAGATGTGGTGTTGCTAAATAATTATCGTTACTTTGAGAAACCTTAAAAATAAATATATGAGGTATATTATAAATCAAATATTACAAAGTTTTAAAAATCCTGTTATACCTTCAAAAACTGTGTTAAAATAAGTTCTGCTGAATATTGTGAAGGATTACGAAACGATATAAAGATGCCTGAATCATTCTGATCAGAAGTAAGACAAATCCTAACACCAACCATACGACTTTGATTACCGACTATTTAAAAAAAAAAAGAACATTAGCTACAATTAAGCTGTATATATATTTATCAATCTTACAATGTTTTATAAACTTAGTGACTTCTTCAAACGCCTCGTAAAATTCTTTGACATCCTTGATATTAAAACGAAATTTATTAAAACTCTTGTTTAAAACCTCTTGCCACAAGCCTTCATCAGTCGTCTTAACAAGTTTTATGTACTTAAAACTTCTTAACAATTTTTTCATCTCCTCATCGAGTAACTCATCGATTACCATATCCTCATCTTCATGGCAATCATTAGAATTATTTAATTCTTTAAAACGTTTTTGAGCATCTTTAAGCGAGGCCCTTAAATTTTCACGCCAAATATCTTCAGAGAAGAGACCTCCTACGAGTTCTGATAAATCTTGCACTTCCTCATCAATTCGAGGCAGTTCATTTAAAATATTCAAAAACTGATCATTGTTCAAATTTTGTAAATCTGCATCGTGGAAACCATGGTCTGGATATTGTTGAGCATCTGGTGTTCTAGATCGTTGAACACTGTTAACGTTAGACTCATTACCACCTCCTGAAAGATTCTGTAGCTCTGCTTTCACAGCATTTAATTCAGCCAAATTTACAGGTTTTTTCACTTTCTCGGCATCAATTCCTAGGTCATTAATTAAATATTTTTGAAAACTTTCTTCACTATCCATGTCTTAAGAATGGATTATTATTATTAGACACTTTTCAATCAAAAAAATAAAAATGACTAGCTTTTTTTTTAAATCAAACGCGTTTATATAAAATAATATTAAAAAATAGAACATAAAATTTTTTCCCATTATATCAGCTAAAATTAGAACCACCCCCTTCGTCTATTGATTTACAAAAAAAGATCATAACATACATAGAAAAAATAACATAATATACATACACAAATCGATCGTACACGTAAAAAACATTTTTTTCTTTAGTATATAACAAATTTATAAATAAATACTTACCAATGGACAACCTTCTTCTTCATTTTTTTTAGTATTTGAAAATTTATGACCATTCTTCAATGTAAAAAGAAAAAAAAAAAACACCGATGTATGAGACGTCATAAACTCATCCTTTTTTTCTACATTGCCTATTTGCACATAAAAATGCAGTCGGCTATCTTTTAACGTAATACATCAACCCATGCCGTTCACAAACAATAACAATTATCACATACAATAATTTTTCTACCACTTCACATAAAATCCCCTTTTATGATCTTTTATGATCTTTTCTAAAAAATCACTCATTAACCGTCAAACATTTTTCACTTCTAAGAAATCAACCATCAAACAACACAATAGTCTGCGCATCATCTTAATTGCACACCTGCAATATCCAATTAATATCATATAAAATAACATCCTCATGACATTAATTAACACCCCCGTGTGAAATAAAATCCGCCGATAAGTCATACACTTTCTACTGATGTCTAACAAATTTCTCTCAAATTAATCCATGTGAGGCACAAAAAGATCTTTTACTTAATTTCATTTCCCTCCAAGTAAAAATGTCATCATCATCATAAAAATAATCACTTAATCTGTTCAACGGAAGCAGCAAAAAATATCGAATTTATCACGTGTGAAAAAACAAAATGCTATAATCAGCATCAGCAAATGTGACAAAAATTGTAAGGAAGAAAAGAAAAATGCTAACAAGTAATTTGTAAAAATATCTCAATCACTCATGTGGCACATTGGTATCTTTTCATGTACGATTTTATCGATAAAAAACATGTTTTTTTTTTGTGGATTTATAAAAAAAGACACGCATACGAAAAAAAAAATTATCTGTGGAAAAATTTATGGCGACAACATGAAATACGGTTGTCGTACATTTTTTTTTTGGATGAGAACTTAAAATGTGCTTAAAAGGTGCTTACGGAAATACCTCAATTTGTGATGAAGATGGATTCTTGTACTTTATGTTGATTCTCATCTTCTGCTGGTATTATTACACAATAAAGTAAGTTATTATGTTCTGTTCTGTGTGTTTTTGAGAGGATTTTAAAACGATTTTGATGGAGTAAAGAAAGACATTTCAAAGATGGATATAAACATTTTTGAATGGAAATGGCAACATGTGCAAAATTGGATCATTCAAAAGCTGAAGAGTTTGTAGAAGTTGTGATAAAAATTGGATGAATTTGTATTGTTTAATCTAAAATGAGTCATTCTGGTGTAGCTTCTAGATGATTCATTGTGGCAGCTTTGTTGAATTTGTAAGGATCCTAAATCAAGTTATTCATCCTAAACAAGTCCTTTGATAGTTACTCTATGGTTTTTGAGCTTATGTATACAAAAAATCAAATTAGTTAAACTTAAGTTTTGGGGGTCTTCGGTTCGGAAAGATTTATTTTGAAAAGTTCCAGTTAGAGTAATCAAAAGTTTTTCAACTTTTCCCTCAATAAACCTAAAATTACTAAAAAAATTTTCAAAAATTGAAAAGCATCAAAGCAAACCAATTACAGGGGGTCCTCGATTTTAAAAGACTCGACTTAAATGGTTTTGATTTGAACAACCAAAACTTTTCCATACAAAAATTATTTTTCATAAATTTTGATTTGAATAAATTTGAATTGAATGGAATAATTTTGGAAGAATTCGAGGACCTTCTGTTTTCAAACCGAAGACCCCCTTAAATCCATTTCAATCAGTTTTTGAAACATCATTTTTTTTTTCAAACATAAATACAACCTTCTTTATATTAAATTAATATACAAAAAAATATCTAACCCATAAAACCACCGAGACTGAAAAAAAAAACTCACAGACTGCGTTGAAAACGAAAGCACAAAAAAAAATCCATAAAAGAATATATTCCCGACATACGCGATAAGATAAATAGAAACGTTGTGCCTGAGGTAAAAAAAGAAGATATAAAATGAATATGAATGTACGATAGAAACATGAACAAAAAGAGTCAAGAAAAATGTGTGTCGATGGAAAAGTGAAAATATTTTCGATTATGAATTCACAGAACTTCCAGAAGTGCATCACTGAATGGTTTTGGAAAATGAGAACATTTTTTTTTTCCAAAATGAGAATTTTTCCTGCTGGAATGAATCAACATTTTTTATTTGTTTGTTTGTTTGCTTCTAAATGCATTGACTTTATGACGTAATTTGCTCTATGAAAGCGGTTCTTTATGCTGATAAGCTGAATATTTATTCAATGAAGCTCATCTTTATGATTCTGTGTATTTCTCATCACTGATTACTGTTTATCATATAAATTCAGTACGTGAAGAGGTTGTTTATCTCAGGAAAATTATTTATTTTTCTTTTTGAGGATGTGGATGAAGGAGCTTGTTGTGATTTTTTTAATAGAGCATGTCATGAATACTTTTTCATGACTTTTTATTATTCAAATTCATTTAAATTGAAGTAAAATTAAAATTTTAGATGGATATAATGTTGTGAGTTTCAAATACTTAACTACTAAAAATTAGATTTCAGATACATTAAAAATTAAATTTCTAAAAGCCATTATGTACTAATTTAATTTTTCTTAGATTCGATTCATTAAATGTTTTAGGATTTGAATTTTTGAAAAAAATACTGTTAAAAATTCGAATTTCTTAAAATTGTTAAAAAACCAATTAGGTACCTAAAATTCGAAATTTCACAATAAAAGAACTAAATATGCTGGTTCTAGTAGAGGAAGTGACCATTTTTGATTTTTTTTCAGTTTCTAGCTAGACATACTACATATATTTTGAACCAAAACCACTTCAAAAAAGCTTAAACCCGCTTAAACCTGAAGAAGAGATAGCTTCACAGATAGACAGACGGACGGACGGACGAACAGACAAAGTGTGCATAATAGCGTCCTTTTTTAAGAGAACAAGAAAAAAATACACAAAATTGATTAAGATTTAAAATTTTGTTCCTTTCGAACATTTGAATTTCAAAAAACCGTTGAAAATCGAAACATTTTAAATTTAAGAAAAAATTTAGTATCATGCATTTTTTTGGTGAATCCAAGTCCACATGATTTAAAAAATCACCAAAACTAATCATTTCCTTCCAAGAAATCTTCAAGTCTCCACATATCACAAAAAATTTCATTTATTAAGTCATTTGCAGCCGTAAAAGAAGTATCAGAACAAGAAAATGTAATTTACTAAATTAATTATTTCATACATGCTGTGGGCTTTCAGTTAATCTCCTTCATTGTTATGGATTGCACGCAACTTGCCTAGTAACCGAATAAATCTATACAATAAATTACATTGTTTGCCATCATTTAATGTAGTTTGTATTGAGGTAGTTGTGCTTTAAGTCTTGTGAGGTTTTGTGTGGGGGAGTCTAAATTTTCATGATTATTTTTTTTTTTTTTTTTTTTTTAAAAAAATAAGCGCCTAAATAGGCTTTTATTTATTTCTAAAAAATTTACAATAATTCAATATCAGGTCTACGATTTTAATGTCTTTTTTTCTTTGCTTTAATTCTTCTCTCTCTCTATTTTTATCTCTCTATTATCAAGCTGTATTTTCAAAATTAGAGTTATTTTCAACAAATATTTAAACTACTTCATAATCAGATGAACATTCAAATATTTTTTTTCCACAACCTCATCATAAATTTGATTTTATTTTAATTTTCATCTCATTCAAGAACTGCTAAATTCACAGGAACTAAAAATTTTCTGCATAACTAATGCTTAATTGAGAAGATAAAATTTCACAGTTCCGTAATGATGCAACAAGAATTTTCATTCTAAAACTTGCATGTCAAACTTTATCTTACATCTGATAGACAGAATGGGAATGAATGGAAATAAAAAAGAAAATTTTTAATGTAGAATTTTGTCGGTCCACAGAAACCGAGCTTCATGGGTGAATTTCAAGCGTTTGGATAATTTTCGCACTTGCCAATGATGAATTTTTTTTTTCATTTTTTTATTTAACGAGAAAACTATGCGGAAGTGAGAATTTTTTAATTATTCGTCCGTTGCAAGTTCAGTGCATCAGAATGAGGGAAGGTAAAATATTTTATTAGGGACAAAGCTTGAGACTGACGCATTTTGGTTTATTAATTTTGTATTAAATTTTAAGGATTTATTTTTTTTAAAAAAAAGTTTAAATCTTTCGAGTTTAGGTATTTAATTTTTTTAAAACTTTAAATTTAGATTTAATTTTTTTTTCTTTAATTTCTTTTTTCATGAGTTTTTTAAAAATATTTTCAAAATTTCATTTTCTCAGTTTTTCAAAATTTCAACTTTTTCAAAATTTCAATTCTTCAAAATTTCATTTTTCAAAATTTCAACTTTTTCAAAATTTTAATTTTTCAAAATTTCAACTTTTTCAAAATTTTATTTTTTCAAAATTTCAAATTTTTCCAAAGGGGTCGCAATGTTAAAAATTCGCCAACTTGGATTAAAATTTGACTGGCAACAAAAATTTTTCATTTTAAAAAAATTTTGTATGGAAAGTTAGAAAGTGTGCCATGAGTCAAAATTAAATTTGATTTTTCAAAGGTTTTAAACAATATTTTTTGGAAATAAAGCCATTTCTGTGATCAGGCTTATTCCAATTGTCGTTTAAAAGCTTAATATTGTAGATAAAAGGATCAAAAAATCATTACACAATTTTTGATTTTTCTCTCATCACGGCACACTTTCTCACTTTTCATACAAAATTTTTTTGAAATCAAAAATTTTTGTTGCCAGTCAAATTTTAATCCAAGTTGGCGAATTTTTAACATTGCGACCCCTTTGAATTTTTCCAAATTTTTGATTTTTCAAAATTTTATCTTTTTCAAAATTTTAATTTTTCAAATTTTAATTATTAAGATTTAAATTTTTGAAAAATTTCAATTTTTTCAATATTTGAAATTTTAAATTTTTTTGCAACCTTAAAATTGAAAAATTAATATTTATTTTTTAAAAAAAAAATCTTGTCAAAAATTTCCAGGTTTTTTTATTTTTTTTTATTTTTATATTCCAGAATGTCACCTACCCAAAGTGCCATGCTCATTCTAAAAGAAAATATCCGTCAACAACAAACGCGTGAGAGGAAAAAAAGTTAATTTTAAGCAAATTTAATTTCATTAAAAAAAATTAAAATTCCACATTGTGCAACATCTGAGTAGTAAGTAGCAGTTGAGGATTTTTTTATCGGTTGTTGGAAGAACAAGCGAGAGAAAAAAAATTCTGATGTGGTGCTGAAAATTATGCATGAATAAAAAAAAGTTGTAAATGAAAATAATTTTTTCACATTATACGAAATAAAAAAAAAAGTTGTGCTGCAGCTTGACTTTGTATGCGATGCTTGAAATAATTGTGTTAAAGTTGTTCTGCGATTGTGAAAATGAACAAAAAAAAAAAAAGAGGAACAAACTTTTCCCACTTATTATCATAATCCATGCACCACATTACACCAACAGCAGACGTTTTTGTATAATAATTAAATACTTTTTTGACGCTGCTCATATTTAAATGAGTTAACCGATTTTCCACAACTAACTTTATGATTTTTGGGCTGCTTATTTTTGTATGCTAAAAACTAACAACAAAATGAGGGAAATTTTATTAATCAAAAACATTTGCAATTTTAATTAAATCTCAGTAAGCAAATTCTTATTTTTATTATTTTTCGCTGTGCTCATTTTGATTCTAAATTTTTTCCGTAAAAATTTTGCATTTTTGAGTTTCGGTGCTTCCAAATTTATTCAATCATGCGGAAAACTGTGAAAAACATCAAGGAGAAAGACTTTGAGAAGGATTTGAGGTTTCCTGTTAATCGTGGGTTTGGTAAGTTTTTGAAGCTGATTTTCTTATCAATTTCAAGTTAAATTTTTCAACTTATTTGATTGGATTAATAGCTGATTTGGTTATTGAGGGAACTTATGTAGAAGCTTAAAATTCAAAATTTTGAAAGCTTGTTCTCAAAAGTTGAGTTTTTGTAAATTTATTTTTCATTAATATTCAACCTTAAGGTTTATTATTAATAGTTTTAATGTTGATCTTTCATTCCTTTAGATTATAAAGTTGAACATAGAACTTGTTCAATAATCTAAAAATGATTAGAAAATACAAACATTTGAATTTTAAAATTTTTCAAGTCGACCATTTTGTACTAAAAAGTACTAAACTTTAAGCCATTTTGTACTAAAATGTACTAAAATATTGATCATTTATTACTAAAAAGTAACAAAATGTTGACCATTTTGTACTAAAGTTCTCCCTCCTTGACCTGTTACAAAATTCTATACCACCTCCCCCCCCCCCCCCCCCTAAAAAGTGAACATACAAAGTGAACGGCACCTTATCTGGTTTTTTCTTTACCAGGTGAAAATATTGATGACTTTAAAATCAGATCAGAACATGAAGAAAAGAGCGAATTTGACAAAGGAAATGCCATAAGAAGCACAGAAAATTTTAATGATACCATAAAGAAGAAGTTCAGAGACATCCAGCCTAATATTAAGAAGAAGTATGATCCTTAATATTCTATTCTGATTTATTCGCAGTACTTTTAGCTCAATCTACCTTTTATGATCCCTGATACGATATTAAAGCTTTTTTTTTTAAAGAAGCAAATTAATCAAAATTTGGATCATCGATTTTTTTATCGTCTAAATCTACAGACATCCACTAATACAACAAAACCACACAAAAAAGAATCAACATCAATTTCGAAAATTGTATTTTTGCTAAATTCAATAAATTATTTATAACAGCCAACAGTCTCACATAACGTCCAATATTTCTATTTTAATTTTCTATTTTATGGACATAAACAAGCTTTTCATTCAATCGTAAGAGCTTTTTACCTCCAAAATAGCGCAATCTATTTGTTCCACAAAGCACTTACCGTAGCAATTTAATTCATTTATCTGTTGAACAATAAAAATCGTTCATTCCATTCAATTGATTTTGATATCATTTTGAGCTCAATTAGCTACATAAAAAATGGCCATTTTCAGTGGACTCTGATTTTTTTTTGTGGATGTAGAGGAAATAAACTAGGCTCAATAATTGAATCATGTTGAGTTAATCAAAGCTGTATTTCTATCATTTTCATGTGAAGCTCTTGTCTCGAGTGATAAGAGAGAATAGAAAATAATTTTTATGGTCGTCAATTTTTACTGTTCTTATCTGTGCTATGCGAATGTCCTGTGCTTCTTTTATTCTGTTCTATTCGCATTTTTTGCGTGTAAAATTTTCAGTGTTGGACATGTTTGAGGAACTAAAAATTTTTTTGAAAAACTTTTTTTTGAAAAAAAAATAAAAGCTTTTTGAAAATTTTGAAAGCATTTTAAAAATTTTAAAAGCTTTTTAAAAATTTTAAAAGCTTTTTGAAAATTTTAAAAGCTTTTTGAAAATTTTAAAAGCTTTTTGAAAATTTTAAAAGCTTTTTAAAAATTTGAAAATTTTAAAAGCTATTTGAAAATTTTGAAAGCTTTTTGAAAATTTTGAAAGATTTTTGAACATTTTGAAAATTTGAAAGCTTTTTGAAAATTTTGAAAGCTTTCTGAAAATTTTGAAAACTTTTTTTGAGAAATTTGAGAGCATTTTGATTTTTTTAAAGTTTTTTGATTTTTTTTGGATTTTTGAAAATTTCTTAAACTAAAAAACTAAAATAAAAAAAATGAGCCAACTCTTTTCTAAAAATCGAAAAAAAAATCAAACAAGAAGAAAAAAAATCAATTCGAGTCGTAAAAAGACACAGAAAATTGAGTATCTGTGCGTATGTGATGGACTGAAAAGCATCATAAAATGTCATTTCTATTACTCTTTATTGAACATAACGGAAGTGTGATTTGGGTTGTCACGGCATCACATCGTGTATAGATATTGAAATTGCAAATTCACAAGAGACCATTCGAGACGAAATTGGTTGAAAAATATTTTTTTGTTGAAAATTGCTTCCGCGCTGTTAAATTTAATGAAGTGCGTAAGAGAGGATGTAAAGTATTGAAGGTTATGTTTTGGAACTGAAAGTAGTTTAGAATCTTGAATCTTGAATTTTACTGAAAAAAAATTTAAACCTTCAATTTTCAATTCCTGTCTCTCGAAAATATTAAAATTCACAAAAAAAGAAATTCTAAAAAAATCACATTAATTTGTAGTCACTGAGCTGGTAGATTTCAGAACAAAACGTGATAAGAATTCGGTTCAGTGACGCTCAACAATTGAATAAATCTGTAGCAATTTACCCTTAACATACGCATACGTACATGTTATAGGCATATTCTCCTGTCATTTACTGACGACTGTTAATTTAACATTCATTCTTTATTTCTTATCCCTTCTATAATGTGCTGCTAGAGGTGGATATTTTGCTGTATGGAAGTCATACAGCTCATTGAATGATTAGTAGGTTGGGATGCTTCTATTTTTTTGACTGCTTTAATAAATTTCACATTTAAAATTAATCTCATTCCAAGTTCCCTTCCCTTGTTTAACACACATGTCTGTACGTCCATAAATGTAATGTAAAAAAGTGAAACAGAAAAGGAGAAATTTTTTCGTTTTATTCATTGCACAGGAAAATAAATTGGTCCTGTTTCCTATTAACATCGGTCATATATTTCTCGCTAACAACATTCATTGAATAACTCGAAATGAGAATTACGACTTTTTATGTTCCATATCCAAGTCATTTAATGAAACTATAGAATAGCAATAATTTTCTTTTTATGTATAGGATGTACGACATGTGAGATGAGGGGTCGAATGAATTTTGGGGATGGCATTTCCAAGAGATTAAATTAATTTTTTTTTTGCTGTTGTTGTTGTTTATTCTGTTATGTTATGTTATATTTAATTCGGATGTGTCCAAACAAATTTTCATGTTGTTATTTGACAATGAAACATAGCTTGTTATTATGTTTGCTTAATTTACATATTTTCTAATTTGATTAATTTTGTTTTAATCTGTTGACTTGGATGATGCATGTTCTGAATGTTATAAAATAGAATTTTCAAAATAAAATTTAGTCTTTAATTTTTAATGCATTTATTTCTAAAATTTAATTATATGAATTGAACTGATCGTATCCCTTGAATTGACAGTTTTTTATTTGAATTGAACTAAACATGTTCTTTGGTTATAAATAAATTTGTTCTTCAAATTTAACTGAGCTTATCCCTTAAATTAAACTAATCATATTCTTTTAATTGATGCGAACGCGAACTTATCCTTTAAAACAGTGTTGTCCAAACTATTTTGGGCCACGGCACACTTTGACTCAAAAAAATTTTTCGCGGCACACCAAAATTTGTCTGCTCCACACTTATAATTTAATTTAGCAAAAATAGTACCAATTGCATGAAAGATTTCGTCCTTGATCAAATAAATCAAAATTTTTTAAATAAATTATTGATATTTCGGTACTATGTAAGAATGAGTTTTTTGAGTAAAAATATATGAAAATTTGAAAATTTTTGAAAAACAGCCTATTTTTGGGATTTTAAAAATTTTTCCACGGCACCCCTAAACATGTTTCAGGCACACCAGTGTGCCGCTGCACACAGTTTAGACAACACTGCTTTAAATTGAACTAAACGTGTCCTTTGATTTGAACTTAATCCCTCCTTTAAGTTGAACTTAACGGATCCTTAAGATTTAAATAAATTTGTTCCTTGAATCGAACTAATCTTTTCCATGAATTAAACTCAATATATCCCTTGCATTAATATGAACGTGTCCTTCGGATCAAACTAAATATGTCCATGAAATTCTACCAGCTATGAATTAAAATAAACCTATCCTTAAATTGAACTGAACATATCCCTTGAATTGATCTGAACATATCCATTACATAGAACTAAACTTGTTCCTAGGATCAAAATAATCCCGCCTTGGATTAAATTTCATTTGATTATGTCCTTTGCTTTTAATTTACCCCTCAACATAATACAAACAACAATAGATGACTCACTCAATACAACCAACAAACTATTAAACAAGACAAAAAAAGATTGATGGAAAAAAGCAGGCAGCAGGAAGGGATGAAAAATTAATTTCATTTACTAGCTCATCATCTAGTCTCCATTCTACCCATTAAAAATATCTATTGTCTCTACAGTCCATTCATATTTCAATTACGTGTATTAAAAGGTCGCTTTCATCATCCCTACCGCCTTTATTTTTATTTTTATTATCATGATAACAATCTGATTAATTTATGCTTATACTGATAAAAAAAGTCAATTCTACTTTAATTATGTTCATAAATAAAGGATGTTAATGATCTTCCATCTTTTTTTTTCCTATAATAATTAATGACTGCTATAGCTTGTATAAATTTTAATTTCATTTCCGCCATGTGTGCTATGTATATGTGACCGTACGTTATGGGTTTTCATTATGGGTTGTGGTGCTTTACGTAAATAAGCTCTCTTGTTTTTCCCTTCATATATACCCTGAATGGGATTTTTTATTATCTTGATGTTCGCTTTTTAGTGCCTTTTTTTTGTTCTTTAATTATTACTATTATTATATCTCGTAATTGAATTTCTAATAATGTCATTATTGATTTCTATTTGCTGGTTAAGTCATGAGCAAATGTTGACTCTTTTTTTCGTCCCTTTTTTTTCAATTTGCATTTTATGTGTATGATTTTAATTAATTGTAAGTACAGGGGTCTTCAAGTCTTCGATTTGATCAGTTTGTTTATTCCAGAAATTTTTCTTTAAATTTTAAAATTTGAATTTTTGTATAGGGGCATTTAGTTCACTTTTTAGTGGGGAGGGGGGGTCTAAGATTTTGTAACAGATTAAAAAAAATCAAATGAATTTTTACACAAAAAGCGTAACAAGGGGGGAGGGGGGTCTAAAAAGTCATTTTTTTGCGTAGCGTACTTTGTGAACGGCCCATAGGAAAATTTTGGCTATTAAAATGTAATCTGTTCAAATCCGGGACCCTCTGTAAGTAAATAAGTAGTAAGATTGTTATTTTTTGTGTGAATTAAATGAAGAAACTGACTATGGCGTTATGTAGCAGGTTCTTTTTATGACTATTGTGCTGGTAGAGAAACAATGCTTAGAAAATTTGAATCAGAACAGCAACAGAATAGTTCATTATTGACTGAGTGTGGGCTACATGGGTACAATATCACAGGATTTAAACTAGGTACAAAACTAAAGACAAGTTACTTGCAGCATACCCGAAATATCCACATTGAAATGAGCAATTATGTTATTCGTCTAGATTTCACATCCTTCAAAATTTTTGAAACGTCTCAGGTCACAAATTCTAAAATAAAAAAATAAATGCATTAGATTTTTTTAAAAACATAATTAATAATTAAAATTGTACATACACAAAAGAGAAAATTTTGTAAAATATGTAAGTAGCTGATATTTTAAATTAGGGTTAGTTCTGGTCAAATTTCTTTAATGATGCCAATATTCTCAATCTTTGATTTTGATTTGATTTATGAAAGATTTATTCTTGATCAAATTTTTTTAAAAATTTCCTCTTTTTGATTACGCTATTGAAATCGATATTATTAACTTATAAGTGAATGACAAGGGAGGCTATGGATCACAATTGATCTGTAAAGCCTGCGATGTATGTATTTATGTAAGTGAATGACAAAAGTGGTGATGAAACGGAGTATAATTTTTTATCTTATACAGTTTCACTTTTTTAGTTTGATGAACTTAACTACCTCTAACAGAATTTTAAAAACATATTTTTTCATCCATTGACGTCAATCGCACAAGCGGAAACATTTGAACAATTGGAAATTGAAATATGAAGAATTTTGTTATCATCTACGTGGTTTTAATCTCATCTATTGCTACATTTTAAATTTATGCTTAAATATTTCATGAATTTGGAGATTATTGAAAAAAATCTATTATTTCATATTTTCTTCTACATAAATGACTCTGGTTTCACGATCATATTGCTGTAAGCACGTTTTAAAATTCTATGTTGAAAAAATTCTGCTTACGTATAAAAACAGATGAACTTATCATTAAATGAATGCTCAAAGCTTTATAAACATTTGACATGAGAAAAAATTTGTTTCTGAAGTTGAAAAAAAAAACATTTCCCTGACTTTTTAAAGATCCCTAGTTCAATCTCAAAGAATGCCTTTTTTAAGCTTATTTCGTGATTTTTGTATGATACATTGAATTCTGTACTGTATGTGTCTCTTTCGTTAGGGTTACAAGTTCAGTCTTGGTATACATGATCATAATAGTATCATGAACAGGATCTTAAAAAAATAATGCTTTTGCAACTAAGTAAATACATTGCAGGTCTCATTGAGTCTCTTTGTGATTTTTTTATCATATGCATGAATAAAATGAAAACTTTATGCCAAAGAGGTTACAGAGAATTCTTTCACCACCCTTAGACCTTCAATTTAACGTTGGTTCCGCAACACTTGTAAGATTTGTAGTACGAGTTACTCAACCAGATTGTTTGTAAATTTGTAATGCATCCAAAGCAAATCAGCAAAAGAGCCTCTTAAATTTTGAGATTGAACTTATTATCTTTGACAGGGACGTATCCCAGATGAAGAGGACTTTTAGGGACTCGTACCCTCCTCTAATTTTCAATCTCAGTACAAAATTTTATGATTTAGAAAATTTTAAAGTTATTCACGAAAAATTTTGCGTGATAAAAATGAATTTTTTTTTTATTTTTAATCGTTTTTAACCCCCCCACAAATGTACGCCTTTTCACCACTTCTATTGCTAATGTAATTTTATGGATTTTTGGAATGATTCTGATCTCAGGCACATAAAATTAATGTAAAAAGATCAATGAGAATTTGTGCTTACAAAAATCTGAACCGATGTTAAAACTTATAAACGATAGTTAAGATAATGTTATATTACACGAGTAAAACAAAAATGTTATTGATTCAGCTGAAACTAAATTATATTGAATTTCACCATCATTTGACTCACATTAACAAATTGAAGTGATATGATGATCATTTTGAGATATGTGTAAGAATGCATGCGTTATTTTAACTCTAACTAGGCCTAGACATTGGTCATGAAATGTATTACCAGGGGTTGACACCATTTCATCCTTTCATCCGGTTCATATAAAAATTTCATCCCATTTCATCCGGTTTCATCCTTTCATACAAAAATTTCATCCGGTTTCATCCGGTTTCATCCGGTTTCATCCGGTTTCATCCTTTCATACAAAAATTTCATCCCATTTCATCCGGTTTCATCCTTTCATACAAAAATTTCATCCCATTTCATCCGAATAAGATTTTTGTATGAAGATGAAAAAAAATTTCATCCGGATTAAAAAAAATGATAATAATGATATTAATAATTTTAAAATGAATTATAATTTTGCTCTTATTAAATCAATACAAAAATTCACTTTTCCAAGTGGTTTTTTATCCTAAATAAGAAAATCAACATGAAAAATCGATTTTCCGAGGAGATTTTTATCCCAACTAAGAAAATCGATGCGAAAAATGACTTTTATGATAGGTTTTTCATCTCAAATAAAAAAATCAACGTGAAAAATCGATTTTTCGAGGGGTTTTTCACACCAACTAAGAAAATCAACGCAAAAAATCGATTTTCCGAGGAGTTTTTCATCAAAACTAGGAAAGTCGACGCGAAAAATCGCTTTTCTGAGGGGTTTTTCATCCCAACTAAGAAAATTAACGCGAAAAATCGCTTTTCTGAGGGGGTTTTCATCCTAACTAAGAAAATCAACGCAAAAAATCGATTTTCCGAGGAGTTTTTCATCAAAACTAGGAAAGTCGACGCGAAAAATCGCTTTTCTGAGGGGGTTTTCATCCTAACTAAGAAAATCAACGCAAAAAATCGATTTTCCGAGGAGTTTTTCATCCTAACTAAGAAAATCAACGCAAAAAATCGATTTTCCGAGGAGTTTTTCATCAAAACTAAGAAAATCATCGCGAAAAATCGCTTTTCTGAGGGGTTTTTCACCTCAACTAAGGAGATCGAGGCGAAAAATCGCTTTTCCGATGGGTTTTTCATCCCATCTAAGAAAATCAACGCAAAAAATCGATTTTCCGAGGAGTTTTTCATCCCAGCTAAGAAAATTAATACGAAAAATGGCTTTTCTGAGGGGTTTTTCATCCCAACTAAGAAAATCAATGCGAAAAATGGCTTTTCTGAGGGGTTTTTCACCTCAACTAAGGAAATCAATTTCGAAAAATGGCTTTTTCATGATGTTTTTCATCTCAATTATCATCACTAAGTCCAAACAAAAAATCTGTTTTGAGTATTTTTTGTTAAAATACTAAATCTAGTCTTGTTTCGCATGTCTTATCAAATAGAAATTCAAAAAATGGAAAATTTTTCATTAAAAATGATGTTTTGCTATTAAATCATAAATCTTCATGTATAATTTGCTTAAAAGTTTATAGAAAATAATTGAAAAATAATAAAAATAAACTAAATCGAGAAATTTTCTATTAAAAAATGAAATTTATCCTTTTAAACGTAAAATTTATTCAAAAATAATATTTCATCCGACTCATACAAAAATTTCATCCCTTTTCATCCTATTTCATCCGATTCATACAAAAATTTCATCCCATTTCATCCGGTTTCATCCTTTCATACAAAAATTTCATCCGGTTTCATCCGAGCAAGATTTTTGTATGAAGATGAAGAAAAATTTCATCCGGATGAAATGGTGTCAACCCCTGGATGTATTATGTCTGATGTTTGGATTCTATTGATGGCAATCATTTGCTCCTTTTATTTTTAAAATGTTATTTTTTGTTTGAAAAAATAAGAATGATTTTTAGTTAAATAAAATGGGTTAAAAGAATCAATGAATATTTATTCTTACAAAAATAGGAACCAATCTTAAAAGTTATGGATAACACCAAAGATGACGTTATCTTAAATTAACAAAGTAGAAATATAATTATTTAATTGTATTTGAATTTTATCGAATTTCACCATCATTTGACTCACATTATTAAATTATATTAATATGATTATATTGATAAATGTATAAATACGCAAAAACTTAATTTGAAAAAATTAGTATAAAAATTAAAAATTTTCATTCATTCAGTATCAGTTTTTCATTTGATTTTAAAGAGTTTAATTCAAGTCTTAAAACAAAAATTATGAATTTCAAGATTTTATTGTTGGTAGTTGTTCTCACCGGTGAGTATACTCATACTTAAGTACAAATTAATCAGTTATAAAACTATTTTTTTTTCTTTTTTATTTATTTAAATATCTTGCATAGCCTTTTTGGTTGAGGCAAATTCAAATAGAAGAAGACGCAGCGATTCTCATGATCGTCGACAAAAAAAGCACAAGAAATGTCATGAAGTTACAACAACGAAACAACCAACAACAACGAAACAACCAACAACAACGAAACAACCAACAACAACGAAACAACCAACAACATCGAAACAACCAGCAACAACGGAAAAACTAACAACAACTACAACCATTCTAACAACTACAACCAGAGCTCCCAATACTGCTGTTTGCAGCGCAATTTCGAAAATAAATTCAACTTCAGGAGCTTATTTAAAAACATTGTGTTTGATACATACAGAAATGTCAACTGATGAAGCGTACAATTTTTGTAAGAATAACACAATGACGTTGGCGAGAATTACAGACATCGATACTATAATGGGATTTAATATTATTTTTCAACAATCAGGCTTTTATGTTCCTGTTATTTTAAACGGAATAAAAAATAATGCTACAGATAACTGGGTCTTATATTCAGATCCATTGACTCAGATTTACAGTGAAATAATTGTTATGGGCAGCATGCCTTATTTTCCATATTGTTCTCTCTTTTTGACAAACCCAGAAATAATCCCAGGCTCAATATATGGACTTGCTATCAGCTGCGAAGACAAACGTTCATTCTTTTGTGAATTTGTTTAAAAATACAATACTTTCACAATTAATCATGCTTGTCATTTGAAAAATAAATGATTTTATAAAACAAAAAATTAAATAAAATGTCTAAAGTTGAGATAATTTTAATTTCCTGTAACTTTACTTACTTTCTTTAGTTTTATTATTCAGAGTGTAAAAGTTATGAACGTCCAGTAAATTCCTAAAATTTAATTATTCAGTAAATACTTGGTAAATACCAAATCTATTAAAATCAGGAATTTTTTGTGATTAACAATTCAATTCCACCTCATTGCCAATTTCACATTAACCTTAATGATGCATGTTCCGTCAAAATTCAGATCATGATTCCATCTCCCCAAAACTTTTTATTTTCATCTGATCTAATTTTCTCCCAAAAGCAATTTCCAATGAATAGCTTCGACCCTTGAACGAGTAAACAGAATAATGAGCAGAAAAGGAATTAAGTGGCAGCAGCAGCAACAAAAAAAAAAGAAAGAAAATTAAAAGGAAAAGTTAATTAAAATAGATAGTTCCTTTCTGACGCATTTAGATGATGGCAAAGCACACATACATACAGTCAGTATAGGATGATGAAAGAGAAAAAAAGGGTTAACCACAACTACTTATCTGCTTCTGATATTAATGAAAAATAAAAGTAGAAGAGGAAAGTAAATGAAATGGACATTCATGAAAAGGGTTTGAAGGTTAAATTGAATTTTTTTTTCATCTTTTATGTTTGCCAGATTGTGGGGAAAGATGAAAAAAAAAGTTTCATTATTTATTGTGTGTGCGATTATCTCTCCTCATAGATTCATTTAGGTAAAGTGGTACATGGAGAATAATATGGTAATCTTAGTCATTTTTTTGATCTATTTCTGAATGTGTGTTGACTGTTTGTTTATCGGAGAGTTTGAGATGGGAAATTGGATTTTTTTTCGAGAGTTTATGTGTGTGTGTGTGTGTTTGTTTGTTTGTGGTTGAAGTGTGTAGCTATCGAATTAATGAGGACTTTGGGAACCACTTCGGGTATATGAGTAGTTTTTGATGTATTTTTTTAGTGTTGATTAGAGATTTATGTAGAGTTTCATGATGTATGGAGTTTAAGACTAAAATCATAAAACATAAAATAGGAATTGAACCTTAAATATGGAAAATCGCAGTGGCTTATCTAGAAAAATTTGTTAGAGGACGTTAATTTTTTTGTATACATTCTTTGGAGGAAGGGGGGGGGGGTCGATAAATTTGTATTTTTGTAGTCCTAAAACTTAGGGAGAAACATAATTTTATTTCAAAACAGGCACAAAAATAAAAAAAATAAAATAAAGCACATTCAACCTAAAATCAATCCTCGATTTACATAAGATTTTCTGAATTCCAAACAGTTATGCAAATCGAGGACCCCCTGTGCAAAATTTCCCAAAAATCTCTCGAGTATTTCAATCATAACCAAATTCTTTACTAATTAAGAATCCAACATTCAACATGTATATGAATAGTGTTCAAATTTCATTAATTAATTCCGCAACAAATGAAAATTCATGAATTAATTCAATTTACTGTAGATCAATAATCCGACCTCCCCACAAATGAATTTTAATCACATACATATAAAATTGAGTGGGAAGAGGAAGCATATTATTCAATCCTAATTAACATTTTATCATCGGAATCCATTTGAGTAACATTATTGTTATTGAAACGCTATAGACAGAAGGCATTATCATTATATAGACAGTAACATGCTTGAATTTGATTTCAAAATATTTTATATGTGTATGCAGGGGCGTAGCCAGGAATTTTTTGAGGGGGGTTTTTGCTACTTTTTGACGTTTTTTTTTTTTTGGTTCGGATTTGAAAAATTCAATAATATCTAGTATAAACTTCGCAAAAATAGGGGGGTTTTGACCCCCAAACCCCCCCCCCCCCCTGGCAACGCCCCTGTGTGTATGAGAAAATGAGCTAAATGTGTAATTAAATATATCAATTTTAATTAATTGTGGTAATTAGAATTGGCATTAATGGCTTTTGATAATTAGAAACAGTTGGGAGCTTTTCAGATGGAAATTTATGCTATTTGATCTTATTGTAGTTCCAAAGATAAATCTTGAGTAATTATTTTGAAAATTAGTATAATTTCATGATGTAGCAATGAAGGAGCCTTGTGTCATGTGGAATATGAAAAATTAATTAATTGAATGGTAATCAACTTGATATAAAGCTCATTTAGGTTATGGTTTGGTACCCTAGTAGTCATGCAACCCGATATCCTTCAAAATAGGCTCAAAAACAATAAAATTAAAAGTCCAACAACAACAAGTATATCAAGCCAGCTAGATAGCCAACCAGTCAGTCAGACACCCAAATAACTAAACTCATCATCAATCAGCTTTAAATTCTTTATAAAAATCCCCTCAAAAACTTTTTAAACCAATTTTAATTCTATACAGACACAAACATTCCAATGTCACTGACTCAGTGAACATTTTCCAATTTCAACAATTCAAAGCTGTAAAATCGTTAAATCGCTTAAGAAGATTATGAAGTTACATTATTGAAATGTCATCATACGTTACAGCATACAATTGGCACTACATAAAAAAAGTCTGAAACATGGCATTGAACATTTCGATACATTTTTTAAAACTTTTTTGTGTTCTGTGTGTTCAGATGCTGTGTGAAATTGCGGTGGAAAGGATTAGAGTTGGTTTTGGGTTTGTGGAGGTGAGAATTTTCGAAATTATTGGGAATTTTGTGAAAGAGCTTTTTGAAAATGAATGCTTTACTAAATTGTATTGAGTGTGGAAAATTGAAATTGAATGAAGCTTTGTGAAGCGATTTGCTTATGGTTTCTATAGAATTTGTTTGCTTTTGTCAGTGTTTTGGTTCATTTACCTATCGTTTTGTTGGCACTATCTGGATTTATGTTGCAGAATCTGCGAGAGCGAAAATGTGAATTTTTAAGCTTTTCTTGAGAACTTGAGTTTGATTCCTATCAGTGGTATGAAAATGTGACTTTTAAAGTTATTCTTGAGCCCTAGAGTTCGATTCCCACCTATACTACCTTTGATTTTATAAGTTCAAACTTCAAATTCATCTGCCCCCTCTGTTCTTCTAAAATGTCTTGAAAACCTTCTTTTCTGGTTCAATTCAGATGTTCTTCATTCTAAGATATCATTTAAATAAAGTGATAATTGAGGTTCCTATAAAATATTCTTTGTGGCTCTCAAAAGTATTTTCAAAATCCTTAAATTAATTGACCATAACAGACCTTAATGGAGCAAAACTTTTGTTACTATATACTTTATGAACAAGAATTATATTAGTTTTAAAAGATGAATTTATTCAGAAACTCAACATATGTTTTGAAAATTAAACAAATAAAATGATTTTTTTTTGTTACATTAAGGAAAAGAGTTGTGCGTTGCCACGTTAACAAATTCAGCTGTTTTTTAAGCAACATGATGATTTTTAAACTATTTCGATTTTAATCGGCTTTAATCTAGCTCATGAAATATTCAATAAAATTTATTCACCATAATTTTCTTAGAAATTCAATAACAAGGTATGTGCTGCTTACACCCGTTAATATTTAACATTAAGACTTTCACTTTCATTCCTTTACTTTCCACATCCAAAAACATTTACTTCATTCATAATTTATTTAAAATCAAACATGTTTATAAGGAAGGCAGCATCCTCATATGCTTCTACATTCAAACCTTATTTTATTGACTTCTTATTCTTTCTTTTTTAGCCTGTCTAAATCGGAAGAGAAACATGTGTACACAGCACGAATATCGATAAAATTCTTAAAAAGTAAAGCTGTAAGACGAAGGAGAAGGAGGAGGAGGAAAAAATCTTATTTTATACTTTTTCATACCTTTCGTGCAGCATATGCTTAAAGCTTTTGGAAAGTGAACCTTTTCTCTGTTTGTGCTTTTATGGAAAATTATTTTTATATTAATAATATTTACACTGACTAACTTAGAGGAAATCCCTCTCCATATATATTCACGTGCTTTGCTATCCCATAAAAGCTCATTATTGTCATCTCAAGAGAGGTATGTGTTAAGGTAGCTGGAGGGGCGGTGAGACAGAAAAATGTCTATGAAGATCTTCATGGTGATATTTATTTTCTTGCTGTAAGTTGCTTTGGGACGTCGATGTTTGGGGTTTTTTGAGGTTTTTTAAAAAAATGAAACAGACTTGAAGGTTATTAGTAGATTATGTCATAGGGTCAGGGTCGTAGCAAGGGGAACTAAGGGTTTTGAGGTCAAAAACCCCTATTTCTGATTTTCTAAGTTTACATAAAGTATTATTGATTTTTGATCTGAATAAGAGAATAAATAGATCCGTACAAAATAAAACACCACCCCTTCCCCCTCCCCCGCTTAAAAAATTTCTGCCTACTACCCTGCACAGGGTCCAAAGGAATTTTTTAAAATTTTACTGATATTTTTGAAAATTATCGATAAATTTTAAAAAGTTGTTTACTTTAGTATTTTGAGGGTATTGTTGGGTCATATCCAAATTTCCAATATTCCCATCAGTCCATCACTTCCGAACAACCCCAAAATAAATATTCCAACAACAAAACTTAACATCCAACAAATACTTTAAAAAGCCTTTAAAAACCTCTTCGTCAAAATGTTCAAATATAAACAGATATAAACCTTCTCAAGCATTTATAACACGAAAAAGCTTCTTCTTTCACATCCTTACAACCTCTCACTTTCAACATTCCACTTTTTCCATCTACCCATAATGTGATAACATTTCTCTCTATTGCGTGTATTATTAACAATACAATGAAGTTTTGATGGTTTCGGTATTTTAAGCAAACAATTTTTTTCTTCTTTTGTGTCTATAGCTTATGAGATTTAAAATTTTACTCAAGGAAAACTTTATGTTATTTTTTATGCTGGTGAAAATGAGATTGGAAAATATTTTTGCAGATTTTGCTTGCGTCAAAACATTAATGTTTTTTAAGGCATGGTAGAAAGTTGTTAGAGTTTTTTTTGTTGAAAGATAATAAGGGATTTGAATTGAGTTAATTTTAAGCTTTAAATGATGCTAAATGATGATGATGTGCAGGGGCATGTGAATGATGAAATTTAGGTATTTTGGGTGTGATGTGGCATTTCAAATTAATTCGATTTTTTGCCTAATTTAAAAAAATTAGATTCTTAAATTTAGGGGCGTAGCCAGGGGGGGGGGGGGTTTGGGGGTTTTAACCCCCCTCTTTTTGGAAAATTTCTTCAATTTGCTAGGGATTTTTGAGAAAAAAAAATCCCAAAACCCACCCTAAATCGTTCCATACAAAAAAATTTCAACCCCCCCCCTCAAAAAATTTCTGGCTACGCCCCTGCTTAAATTTTTAAGTAATTTGTTTAAGATATTTTTTTAAAAAATTGATTTTTTTTTCTTTTTTTGAAAAATTGTTTTAAAAATTTAAAATTTTCAGGTTTGAATTTTGAAGCATGAGAAATTCTTTAAAAAATAGAAGATTAATTAACATAAATTGCGAAAATCCAATCCCGGATTTGGACTCTTAATTAAACACCTCAACCAACTTTTCATGATGCTTCCAATAACAGCTACGTTCATTCTGAAAAAATTATTTTTTTTCTCATTTTTTGACCCAAATAGCCAGCAAGTAGCATTAAAAAATATTCAATTATTTTAATAACAGATTATAGTCAATCGTTCAAAAAAAGTGAGAAAAAAATGTCGATTAAATGCTTCCACATACATATCACGTGCTGGTAATGAGCTTATTTACTTTCAATTCACATTTTACCATTTATTACGTATGAGGCAATTTAATTAGCTTAATGAATATGAAAAAGGGTAGCGAATGTGAGGGGGATAATGGTGACAAATAGCTAAATATAACACAATTGATTCATCATGATTCATTGATGTTTTAATGCATAAAGCATGTAGGCATTGTGCCGGAAGGAAGTCAATCGATCAATTAATTATGAATTATTATTGATAAATTTTACATTTAAATTTATTTTGGGTATTTGTGATGATATTTTTGGGATTCGTACACGGGGGTTATGAAAATTAATATTTGTTATTCAAATGATGGATGTCTATTTTTAAAGTCTTAAAGTAGTTAAAGTTCAACAAATCAGGTTACATCCTACATTCTACCTTTCTTCTTAGTTCAGCACATCTTTTCATGATCCTTTCGTGGAATCTCCGCATCAAATTCTCAACACGAAAAGCTGAACACGAGAGTAAGGAATCAATGTTAAACTCAATTTCTCAGATCACCTATTGGCATTGATTCTATTTTTTCTCAATAAATCGTTCCCCCAAGTGCATTGGGGTTAATCATAAATTACGCTCATATTTTTTTCTTTGTATTCTGATACTTTTAAATTTGTAATGAATTTTTTTAAGATTGAATTTTACATGGCTTAAAAACTTTTTGACTCTCAAAATCCTTTTTAAAAAAACATTTTGAACTCTCTACAAAAAAATAATTGGACATCATTTATAAATGACCCCCAATGTTACAACAAATCCTGAGGAAATGAAGAAAAACAAGCAATTTTAAAAATAGTAAATCGATTTGTTTGTCACGTTGTATTAAGAATTGCTTGTCCTGATTATTTTTGACATCAGCACCAAAAGCTGATCAAGCCACTTAATCCATAAAATGTCATCTTTCATTTCCTTCAATTTCTCACGTACGCTTCCGATTTTTTCATTTTTTAAATAACCAAAAAAATTGTCAATTTAAAAAAAATCCTCAACAAACACGAGCAATTCATGTTCATGTAGAGATATATCCACTCAACGGGAGAGCGACACTTTATGTTGCGGCTTGGAAAAAAAATTATCACCAATTTCTGTCAATTTTTTATCACTTTTTATTCACCAGTGGTACACAAATAATAATAATAATTTTTTTTTTAAAAAATGACCGGAAAAAATAACAAGCTATAAAAGACACGGGCACAATAAATAACCACAGGAGTTGAACCAGGATTGTGGCATGAATTGAACAACTGATTGCCTTCTCAGCCATTGTCATATGAATTTTCTCGATATCGCAACATGAAAGGACAATTTTTTTTGTGCTGCCTCATTTTTTGTTCGTCCCTTCTTCGTTTGATTCTATTAAACATTTATTGAGTGCATTGGGAAATGGAATGTGGGTTGGACTTTTTTCTTTCCTTTTGTTAACCTTTCACTTCCTTTCCTTTCAATATTTTTTATTCATGACTTTCTTTTAGTTTCTTTGCTGTACTTTTTTTTGCACTTTTTCTTCAAGTCATTAAATTTAATGTTTTGTGAATTTATTACATGAAAGTATTAATGGAAGTGTAATGAGATATTTAGGAAAAATGAGGAAAAATTTTGGTCATTATTGGAGGTTTTTAGTAATAATGTTTAAATTTTGGATTTATTGAAGGCAGATTTATGTAATTGAGAGACTTTGTGGAAGAGTTAGAAGGTGAAATGACATAAATTAAGTAAAATTCCCTTGTTGGTCGTAAGTTCGAATCCTACTATTTCGAAATTCATTACCTTGCAGAAGTTTGCAAACATTTGTTAATTATTAAGTAATGATAGCAAGTTCGAATCTCAATTCACGATCCAAATGAAAAAGCTAAGTCTTAAGTGATAAAGCTAGTTCTGCAATAATTTTCAAATTCAACCACCACCTCCATAGCCAACTGGCTTCAATTTTATTACCATTTATGTCTTTCAGGACCATCTATCAACCTTAACCCCCCCTTACTTCCTTAAACAGCACTTTTTCTCACAATCATTATTATTCACAGCCATAATAATGATTTACTGATTGTGATGCCATTAAAAACTTTTTTCCTTCCTCCTTGTACATTTATGATTTAAAATCACTTTTCTTATATTTTTTTTACAGCATTAAGAGACCAACGTCAGTCTTCTTGGAACGTGAGAAATGTAACCTCAGCATCGCATCTTTTGGGTTGAATGTGCGGACGAAGTTATAATATTATTGTTGATATTAATGTGGTGCAGGGTTGGTAGTTATGATGGTTTGGTAATAGTTAGCCAAATTTTCAAATTACTAGAATTTCTTGGAATAAAAATATTAAGATTTGAACATTTTCACAGAAAATTTTGACAACATTTTAGTTCCCTCCCAAAAATTATTGCATGCATTTTTTGACATTATTTTATGAACGGTCTCTGATTTCAATTGCATTAAATGACCCCAAAATCTAAGACAGTACCATTTTTTGTAATGTTTTATCATCTCTGAGTGAGACAATTCTAAAGCATTTAAAAAGACAAGTGATAAATGAGAATGTATTGGCCACAAGGACACAAAAGGGAGAAGCAATTAATTTAAATTACCCAAAAAAGAAAAGTTTCTAAAGTGCTTCCAAAATTAGAAGGAAAAAAAATTCAAAAAAATAAAAAATTATGAAGCAGACGGCAGAAATAGTCATGAGACACAAAAAATAAACAGTTCAACCGTCTGCTGTTGCTTTATTCGCTGATTTTATCACATTATTGTCTGTCTCGAGTGGGAACTTAAGATATTCCATTCGTATTCAAATCTTTCCTCAATTTTATTCCCCCTTTGCTGAACATTTGCTGAGTGGAAATTTCATTACAATTTTTTTTGCTTCTTATTCTTCCTATCCAATTGCTGTGTGCGAATGTGATAGTTTGCAAATTCGACAAAAATTCAATTTTCATCTTTTTTTTTACTTGCTTGCTTCTCACAACACGATTTTCATGTTTGAGTGGCTGAAACAGTTGTAGCAAGTAGCTAGTAGCATTGAGAAATAAAAAAGACATGGATGGGTGGGAAATAAGACATGAGAAATCAAGAGAAAGTGAAAGAATTTTCTTAGATCGTTGGATAACTAAATTTTCCTAGACTGATACTTGAATTAAGGTTTGTTTCAGATTCAATACTTTTGATGTGTTTCTTGATTTCTTTCTTTTTTGGAATTGATTTTTTGATGCAGAATTTTTTGAAATCTGAAATTACTAGAAAAGAGGACTTTATAAGTTTGAATTTATCCAAATTTAGCAAGATAAGCTCTTAAAATTGGGGTTAGTGTACCTTCTTTTCTATCTTTAAACCCCCTAAAAATTTGGAAAAAAAAATTTAAAAACAAATAAAAGGGTACAATCAACCAAGACCCCAACCAAACAAACTAAATAAACTGGTTGCTGATGAGATTAAAAAAAATGAATACTACGTCGGGTAGGTAAGATCTTTAAATATTACCATCAATATAAAGACTATTTCTTTTATTTTAATCACCGATAAAAGACTGTTTAATTTTATTTAATTGCTCAATTAATTTCGTTGTTACTAACAACATCTTCAGGAGTATTCAAGAATATCAAAGAAAAGTTCACTGTGATTTGGTTAACAGAAAACAAAATTTTGTTTTCTGTTAACCAAATCACAGTGAACTTTTCTTTGATATTCTTGAATACTCCTGAAGATGTTGTTAGTAACAACGAAATTAATTGAGTAATTAAATAAAATTAAACAGTCTTTTATCGGTGATTAAAATAAAAGAAATAGTCTTTATATTGTTATAAAACTGTAGAAAATGGATTCAAATAATAACCTTTATTACCATCAATACTTAGTTTATGTATTAAATTCTACCAAAAGCACCTACAATTATAATATTACAATATCTAACATCCATACATCCATATTAAGCCATTAAGTATTTAAAAAAATCAATCTAATTTCAAAAACTAATAAATTTATGAACAAAAAAATTATTTTGATTCAAATCGTGAACTATATTCATAACAAAAATATGCAACACAAAAAAAAATATGTATATATATTCATCCATTTCAATCCTCAATTCCATATAGAATTCTTTGAATATCTACAATCAATTGCATTTTCACGTACTCTAAAGCTTTGATTTTTTTGATTGCAATTGAATACAAATGAAGCAGCATCGATAGTCAAGAGATGAAAAAAAGGGAAAAAATCAAAATTATTCATTTCCAAATGCTTGCTCTTTACACGTGAAAATAATGATTGCGATGTGGCCATTGAGAGGAAAACTATAGAAACAAAATAAAAAATTTTCCATTTGTTTTATATTCCCATGAGTCATAAGTAGCATAAAAATTCCGAATATGTTTTTTTTTGTAGATCAGGAATGAATTGAATGGCAAATTTTGATTATTTTTTTCATAGAATGTTTTGTATGTTTTATGTAGGAGGAAATAGGGTCAGAATTATAGACAATCTATTATGATTTGATTTCTCCTTGAATTATTATTTATAATGAGGAGGGTTGGGGTGGCTAATCATTGTCTTAATTAGGTACTAAATTATCAAATTTCAAGGAATTTTTTGATTTTTAAGAAGCTTATATCAGGGGCGTAGCCAGGGGGGGGGGGGGTTTGGGGGTCAAGCCCCCCCCTATTTTCGCGAAGTTTATACTAGATAGTATTGAATTTTTCAGATCCGACCAAAAAAAAAAAAAAAAACGTCGAAAAGTAGCAAAAACCCCCCCTCAAAAAAATTCCTGGCTACGCCCCTGGCTTATATTCCACAAGTTTTTACATCACTTCAACAATTTTTTTATTTTTCAGACCTGCAGCCCTTCTTCAAAACAATGAACAATTTTTTTGCAGTGAAAACTTAATATCACCAAATAAAATTATAACAGCTGCCGGATGAATTACACCCAAGCATATAACCGCACACTTCCAGCCTCAAGATATAACTGTTCATCTTGGATTTCAAATTTAAAAAAAATCATCTAAAGTCGGACGAGCTTCAGTTACTGTCAAAAGCATCCGCATCCACAATAATTGGATCCCTCAAGCTGATTCTTTTGATGCTGACATTGCTATTTAGGAATTAGAAAATGAAATCAATTTTGGAATGTATATTCGACTTATATGCTTGATTGAGTCTGATTTTGATGTTGCATCGATAAAGAATGCCTCAATTGTAGGATTCAAGAGGGTTCGAGATGATGTTTCAAATATTCCAAGAAATCTCAATACTACAATTGTCAGTACTGAAAAATGTTTGGAAAAGCAAAATTATTTGAATCTTTTGAGTTGGAGAATGATTTGTGGAAGTCTTTTTAATGGCACTGGTTCATTTTTTGGTGACGGTATATCTGGAATGATTGTTGCTAAAAAAGGAGTTTATTATCTTTGAAGAATTACATATGCAGTTATGCTTGACATTAATGGATGTAGAAATGATATTTATTAAATTTTTAATGATGTTTTGAAGTTTATGAAATGAATTTGAATTTGAGGAATTTTAAGATTTTGTTGAGTGTCTTGGGTTCAATTCCCAAATTTTTCAATTAACTAAATAAATCTTTTCAATAAAACTTAAAATTACTTTTTATTAGATTATTGCACCATGTAGATTCAACGACTATTCATTCTCAATCAAAACTTCATAGATGATTAAACCTCCAACCTCCAGGAAAATCCCAACTTATCATAAAGTCAAACACGAACTCTGAACTCAAAAAAAAAAAAAAAAAAAATCCAAAGCATCAAAATTCCCCGCACTACAATCGACAAAAATAGCCATTCCCAAAATTCTCTTTACTCATTTTTTTTCTGATCATTTCATAGCACAACAGCAGTTCCAACAGCAGCAGCAAAAAATGAGAATCTCGTTATTGCAGAGCATTCAATCTATTTCGATGAACGAAGGCAATAAAAATGCAAATAAAAAAGGCACAAAGATGTATAGACACATAGAACAGAATGAGTAAGGAAAAAAATGGGGATATAGATGTTGAGACTGGATAAATAAGGAACGAATCTTCTAATATTGTTTATGCATTAAATAAATTGAAAAAGAAGAAGAGAAGAAGCTTGGGTTGGAGAGATCACGTCTGTCTATCATTGATAAAATGTGTGGCTTAAGGATTGGAGATTTTTTGTTCGGGAGAAGGGGAGGGGATGGTTGGAAGTGGCGTCATTTGTTTTGTAGGAATTTCATGAAAATTGGGATGTGAGGTTTTCAGGGTGTCAAATTACTGACCTGATACTGACCAATAAAATATGAATTGCTTTCGAATAATTTCTGGTTACAATTTTGCTTATGAGTCAGTTCCAGTGCTGAAGTAATATTTTTTGAAAATTGTCCATCACTTTCAACCAACCCCACTTCTATTTTGTATCATGAAAATCTCATTTCTACATGAAAATCTGAACACATCAAAAAGGATGAAACCGAGTTCGAGGTCATGTCTTTTTTTTCTCTCTACCAAACATGAAGATGAGTCTGCAGAAATTGTACAAATGAGATCATCGAAAAGGTTAAGACTTCAATGACCTCATTAAGTATGAGAATTTTATTTACTCATCTTCATTATTCTTTATATTCTATGATAACAAACAGCAAAAAAATAACAAGCGTCGCCTGGTTTATGCCGTAAAAATTCATATTTTTGTTTTTTGAAAAATTTATCTCATTTAATGGTCCGAGAAATTTAACAGCGAGTGGAAGCAGCGTGAAAGAAGATAAAAAATGAGGGAAATGGTGAAAATATTTCACGTAATTTACATTATATAGGCAAAGCTGAAGAGTCGTTGTACCTTAATACTTTTAAGCCGTTTCACTCTTTTTTTCTGCTTGTGATTTTAAGTGTACTGAGTTTTTGAAGGGATTTGAGGGTTTTGGTTTTGAGGTTAGTTTGTCTTAAAGGTTTGCTTTACAAAAATATTTAATGAAGCCTAATGAAGCTTTTAGAAGTAAAAAATTCAAAATTGTTAAAAATATTAGAATATTAGAGAAGCATAAAACTTTTGAAACAAATTAAAGCTTTTTGAATTTTGTAAGAGCTTTGGAAAATCATTTTTTTAATAAACTGAAACTTTTAAAAAAATTAATTTTATAATAAACTGAAACTTTTGAAAAATTTAAGCTTTTTGACTACCTAATTTAAATATTTCAGAACAAACTGATTTTTTTTTTGGAAATTTCAACATTTTTGAACAATGTGAAATTTTTTGACCAAATTGAATATTTTTGAGTACCTAAATTAAAGTTTTTTTTCTATAAAAAATGAGAGCTTTTTGATCTTTTGGGCTTTTTCAAAAATAAGAGATTTTTGAATAAGTTTGAGCTTTTTGATTAAGTTTGCGCTTTTTGAATAAGTTTGAGCTTTTTGAATAAATTTGAGCTTTTTGAATAAGTTTGAGGTTTTTGAATAAGTTTGAGCTTTTTGAAAAAATTTGAGCTTTTTGAATAAGTTTGAACTTTTTGGCAAAATCAAAGCTTTTTGTAAAATAAAACAATACATTTTTTGGACATTTTTAAAAAGTAAAATTTTTTCTTAAAATGCGCTTTATGTCATTAACTCATTCAAAAAGCTCTAAATTTCCTTAATTCTCCATAAGTCGCAAGCAATGAAAATGTGCTGAAATGGGATATATCGAGATTTGCATACAAATTAATGCCTTTTCTTTAACATCTCCATGAACCATCCTAAGGAGCCAGCCAACAACGTCGTTAAGGAGCACTGAATAAAAAAAAAAACAGAAAGAATGTGTAAAGGAAGAGCCAAAGAATCGTATGACTGTAAAATATCGCAAAACATTCATTTGAATTATGCAAAGCATCCATTATAGCGGAGCATTAAATTTTATCTATAATCCTCTCACGTCATGAGCGATTTTATTTATTTGCTTAAAAAGGTACGAAGCATCCTTCGTCCTTACATCTCCTGCTGCTTTTCTTCATTTCCTTCGATACAATTTTTTTTTTCTTTTCTTAAAAGATTTTTATTTTATTAAATTTTGTATTTTTATATTTATTGTCGTTGCTATTTACTCACCTTATCGTATATCCAGTAATTGAGTAAAGTGTTCATTTTTCAGCTTTACTACCACTCTATAAATGACAGAATTGCTACTGATGCACTCTCACTTGAGTTATTCATGAAATTTTTACTGACTTACATTTTTCATTGTCGGTGATATAAAAGCTCATTCTCAAGGATGATTACTTGAGATGCTTTAACATTTCTTGAATTATTTTTTTTTCTTTTTTTCTTTCGTTCTTGTCATTATCTGTCAGGATGAAATGGAAAATGGTGGGAATGCATTAAGTAATCAAGGAAATGTCGTTTGTAATGTCGGATTGGAATAAATGGAGAGAAAATGATCATACTTGGGATTAAATTTAAATTAAGATGCATTTATTGTTGAATGGATGATTTTTTTGTAAAACTTGAAATTATTGGGGGATTTTTTGAATGCAGAATGAATCATTATTAATTGGAATGCTTGCATAGTTGCGTAAAATATTTAAAAGTAGGTGAAATTGAGAAAATTTGGCATTTTTGGTGAACGTTGAAGGGGTTTAGCTATAAATATTACAAAATTCTTAACAATTCCTAAGTTCTAATCCCAGAAAATCTAGCTTATTAAATATTTGTCATTAGTGTGCTACTTAATTTTAATTTAATGCCAGTTTTAGATCGAATCAGGTTCGAAACTAGCAATTTCGGATTTTTGACTCATTCTCTCCTCTGTCACAAAATCTTTAGATAAAAAAATCCTATTTTTAACATTGCCACTCCCCTCTAATAATTGTACGTCATACGTGAACGAATCCTTCTAAATTTTTACTGAAAGAAGAGTTATGAAACATACCAAAAATTTTTAGATAGCTTTAAGCATCAAAAAATACAAAATTCCTCATATTCCTGTCAAAAATCCATCCACATCTGAGCATCTATATTCTCTAACCTTCACATACAAAATCCACCTCGAAGCAATCAAATCAAAAAAACTGCCTCAATCCTGATTACACATTCAACAGCGATTTCTCATATCGGCACATTCCATCAAAATGTTCCTTAATAAAAAATTCCAAAGAATGTCTGTTTGATTGCAAATTTCCGTGTATTACAAATCGAAAATGAGAAAGTGAGTGAGAGACGGAAAAAAATAAAAAAAAATCCACTTTTGCTGCTTCATAACTTTTATCATTCTCTCGTTGCCATCGAGCAATTGAAGTGAATGTAGAGTACGAATAAAAAACTTTATTAAGATGAACGTGATGAAATTTTTTTCTGTGTGTGCTGCCATATGAGAGGCAAAAAGAGAGCTTTTCTTTGTATGTTTGCTGGTATTTTTTATTTTTTGTTTGAATGATGAAAAAAATTTTGTTTTGAAATTGGGAATTTTTAGTTCATGGTGATTTAACGTTGGTTTGGCTGGAGTGGCTAGAATTGAGGAGCAAAGCAGATTAAAATTGTGAAATTCACTACTAGATTTCAACTGTAATTTAAGTACTAAAATGCAGTCATTGTTGAATTTTTGAAGGGACCAAATTTTAAAAAAAATAAATTCTAACCTCAAAATCCTCTAAAATGCGCACCAATCCCCAAAAAAGCTACCAAAAACTCGCCAATAAATTTATATTTTAAAAAATTTCTCATGTTGTTCACATTTCACTTTGTTGAGTTGAACAGTAATTTCAAAGATGATATTTTTATCGTTTAATGACATCACGTAGAAGACAAATATAAAAATTGAACAGTCTGTATGTGAACAAAGCTTTCTATTCTTAAAAATAACTTTTAAGAGTAAAAGAATTTTAAAATGAATAAGAACAAAAATTTTTTTTTTATTGGTACTTGAAAAATTGAACGTAAAATGTCATTCGCAATTCTTTACGATAATTTTGCTCATTCCTGTTAGCAATAAAATAAAACGGGAAATCAGGAGAGAAAGTATCTTAAATTGCAAACTTAATCATGAATGTAATTGGAAAATGAAGTTAAATATCTCGACCGTATCGTGATTGTTATTGACTCTCATCTTTTTGGAATTAAATTATCCGCCTTTTTTCGTTGTGATTTTTGAAGGAACTGGGAGGTGTATTCATAGTTTGTCTGGCTGTTCGTCTGTTATTACTATTTATTTGTTTTTTAGCCTGACTTTAGATAAGTCTTTCACATTCTTTTATAAAAATGCGCTTCTGCCTCAATTAACTCTATAGAGACGTGTGGCTGAAGTACCACGGCATGTCATGTCCAAATATTCTGAAACCTTACCAGAATTAAGTCCATATTACGTCCAATTGCGTCCAGCAAAAATTTAATTTCGTCCTACTTCCTGTGTCTATATATGGCAAGTCAAATTTTTGGGTACTTTTGCCGTCGTACTTCAGGATTTAAAACGGCATGATTTCTTAAAACTAATTTTATGTGACATATTATATATTAAAATTGATCTACTAATAACGTCCAATTGCGTTCGGCAAAAATTTTTTGGAACCGATGTCCCTAACGGAAGTTATGGCTACTCATAGTTTTGCTTGTGGACCAAAAAATTTTCTACCTAGAAACTGACGATTTGGTCAAGTTATATATCAAATCACGTCTCCTTTTTTTCAGGAACTCAAATATAAAAGAATTATTTACGACTATGCTGACGTTTCAGACTTATGGCAGTTCAATTTTTGTTGTCGTACCTGAATATGAAAAAGTTTTATAATTTTTTTAGTGTCAAGTTATATGTCTAAACATATTTACTTTTCTCAAGGATTATAAATATTGAATCATTTTTTGAATTTGACCATCCACGACTGAATTATGTCACTTTAAAGTTAATGTCCAAAAATAGAAAAAATCATAAAATGCATGTTGTATATCAAAAAATATTTAAATTTGATGACAAATTCAATTATGACAAAATACTTTTTACTCTTAAAATATTTTTAAACTAATTTAGTTTTTTTTAAAAAAAAAATTAAATGTTGCTTTTAAAGTATAAAATCTTAAGTTTCTAAACTTTTTTGAGATGCGTGATCCGCTTCATTACAAGTTCTAACCAAAATTTAATAAACTTAATATTTATTTGACTTTGTTATTTAACGCTTAATATTATTTTCAAAAAAGTTTATTAAAATCATGATGCTTAAAAAAAAATAAAAATCATCATTTAGATAAGTGATTTTTCATCGATTTTCACTCTTTATTTCTCTTTTCACAAATTTTTCTGACCAAAAATTAATAAACTAATTATTTATTTGACTTTGTTTTTTAACGCTTAATATTATTTTCAAAAAAGTTTATTAAAATCATGATGCTTAAAAAAAAATAAAAATCATCATTTAGATAAGTGATTTTTCATCGATTTTCACTCTTTATTTCTCTTTTCACAAATTTTTCTGACCAAAAATTAATAAACTAATTATTTATTTGACTTTGTTTTTTAACGCTTAATATTATTTTCAAAAAAGTTTATTAAAATCATGATGCTTAAAAAAAAATAAAAATCATCATTTAGATAAGTGATTTTTCATCGATTTTCACTCTTTATTTCTCTTTTCACAAATTTTTCTGACCAAAAATAATAAACTAATTATTTATTTGACTTTGTTTTTTAACGCTTAATATTATTTTCAAAAAAGTTTATTAAAATCATGATGCTTAAAAAAAAATAAAAATCATCATTTAGATAAGTGAGTTGTCCTGACTTGACACTAAAAAAATTATAAAACTTTTTCATATTCAGGTACGACAACAAAAATGGAACTGCCATAAGTCTGAAACGTCAGCAAAGTCGTAAATAATTCTTTTATATTCGAGTTTCTGAGAAAAAGGAGATGTGATTTGATATATAACTTGACCAAATCGTCAGTTTCTAGGTAGAAAATTTTTTGGTCCACAAGCAAAACTATGAGTAGCCATAACTTCCGTTAGGGACATCGGTTCCAAAAAATTTTTGCCGGACGCAATTGGACGTTATTAGTAGATCAATTTTAATATATAATATGTCACATAAAATTAGTTTTAAGAAATCATGCCGTTTTAAATCCTGAAGTACGACGGCAAAAGTACCCAAAAATTTGACTTGCCATATATAGACACAGGAAGTAGGACGAAATTAAATTTTTGCTGGACGCAATTGGACGTAATATGGACTTAATTCTGGTAAGGTTTCAGAACATTTGAACATGATATGCCGTGGTACTTCAGCCACACATAGAGACTTTCCAACTTACATCCCATTTTATAGCTGCAGTGACAAAACTTTAGCTGCTTCCCGAAAAACAAAAAATCAAATAAGAAAAATCGGAAAGAAAAAATTTTTTTAGCTTCCTCATTTTAATGACTTTTGAGCTTTCTCTCATCTTATTGTCTTCAATTTCTTCTTCTTTGTCTCTTCCTTTTTATGTTCAGCATTAGATGATTGACGTTAAAAATTTCTTTTTATTTTTTTGTGAAAAGGAATGAAAAAGTTTTTTCCTTTTTTTGTGACTCTGAGACAAATTGACTCATAAAACAGGAAACTAATGATGCAATAAAATTGAATTTCTCCTTCGCTGCATATTTATTGAGGGTCTTAAAAATAAAATAAAAAAAAAAAATTCTGAGGAAATAAGGTGTTGTCCTTGCACTAAAGTATGAAATGTAATTTTCTATGAAGAAAGACTTTTGTGTCAAATGATAATCTTGTAGATGGAGATATTCTCACTACTTCATGATCCTCATTCTTTGTATTCTATTTCCATAAATCAAGCTTGAATTATAATTTTTCATATTTTCTGTCGTCTTATTTTCTACAGTCAACGACTGACGCTTTAAGAAGCTTTTTCTCAGCTTTTTCACAGCATCTGTTTTGTAGCAAAGTATTCACATAAGATATTCAGTTAAAAATTGGATGGAATCAGGAAGAGTGTTAGAGTTATTGGGATTTGCTGGATTGTGGGATGAACGCATTTGGTTATTTGATCTGGGGTATTAGGGTATGGGCTCGTTCACTTATTACGTAACGCAGGGGGGGGGGGGTCGAGAGGAGAACAATAAAATTTCTGAGAATTCCATTGTTCTTTTTTGAAATATGACCGTTATTTTGTTACGTAATAAATGAACGATACCTATGAAGTTTAATTTTTTTGATTTTTTTGCGTGAAATTTGCAGGATGGGTGATAGCTTGAAAGATTTTGGAAGGTTGTACCCCAAAAAATTGATAAAAATGACAACAAATTTAAATTCAAAAAGTTTTTTTACAAGCCATTTGTAGTATCAGAGACGTTCAGATCTCGACACATCACATAACTAGAATCATATTTAGCCTTAAACTGGAACATAAATCAAACCAAAACCATGAATTTTTCACACCAATGCCTCCATACTACCGTATTATTTTAAAACTCTACACCACATAAAAAAACAATTACAGGTCAAGCAGCTAATAGTCCACAACAAGCCATTCCATACTCAAAACTGTCTGCAAGCATTCCCATCCATATTCCTTAATTCTATTTTCAGGAAATACTGTCTCTGAGAAAATAAAAAACTTAGACAGTAAAAATGGAGCTTAATTTGAAATTCTGATGTCACATAAATTATTTCTATTATGGTGACAGGCAGAATGAAGACAGGAAAATACACATACGGAACTGATATTCATTGAATAATTTAGTTTGAGAACTTTCGCGTTTGTTACTTAAAATAAAAGAAGGAAGCAAAAGCAGTAAGAAGAGAAAGGAATAAAAAAGAAATTAAAGAATGAAAGCTTCGCGTGCTTGTCTCACAGAAAATAGAGCACAACTTTTTCCATCTATTACTCATGAAAACATGAAAAAAAGAACTGAAAAGTAAGTTGGAGGGGAGAGAGACAAAGTTTTCATCGTCAGCTCCTCAGTTTCTCATAATATCATTATTAACGCGCATAAATTATTCGCTTCATAGCGTCAAATAAGCAAATGCATAATGTAGTCACATATAATGTAGCACAACGATGTGTGGGAGGGTTCATGAAAAACAAGAAAAAAAAATATGAGAAAATATTTTAAAAGACAACAACAATTTAAATAATAAAGTATAAAAAAGGGGTGAATTTTGAGAAGGGAATAAGAGATTATAAGTATCAAATTTGTAGATTATGTTATCGTTGTTGAATAGACTATAACAAATAAACATTAAGGATTATTGTTTTTTAAATGAACTTAATTTACATACTAGGTTATAGTTTATCTGAAATTATGAATATGGAATTAATAAGTTATTTCGAATACGTAAGAAAGAAGAAAGAATTTGCATTAGTAAGAAAATCAAATTTGCTAATTTAAAAGAGAGGAAGGAGGAGGGGGGGGGCTGTAAAAAAATAGAAATTCATAGAGTCAAATTAATCTTTTTTTGAAAATGATCATAATTTTGTTTCGTAATAAATGAATGGCCTTAATAGAAATATACAAAACTAGATTTTGATTGCTCAGTTGCTCAGTTGAAACATAACTAAATAGAAATCATGACTAATATACATAAAAAGTTGTTGATTCGAATTCCAGACTCGAGCAATTCTATTTAAAAGGCAGTAGAGAGTGGTGGTCTTGTGGCTAGATTGTCAGCCTCTTATGTGAATGTCCCGAGTCCCGAGTTCGATCCTAGAGAGGTTTAGTCAGATTTTAGAATTTTTTGCTACTTTTCAGATTTCTTATTTTTTGATTAGGGGTCATTTACTTATGACGTTCATAAAAAACTTGGATTTTTAGCCCCCTCTTCTCACAAAATTTACAGACAAAAACATTCCATTGTTTAAAACTGTCACAAAACCTTCGACCCCCACCCTCCCTAAAAATTGGAAGTCATATGTGAACAACAAATAGTTGATGTATAAAATGGTTTGTAGGTGTCATGCTAGAAAATCGATGCCATCAAAAATTTCAAGCAATCTTCCAACAAATCCTCCAAAATCCAACAATCTCAAATTTCAATTTCATTGAAAAACTTCATTCAATATTTTTTGAAGCCTGCATAAACAATTTTTGTTCCATGCAAACATGCACATTGATTACCTTCCAAATAATTCACCTTTATCCACTCTTCATTCTCTTTTAAATAAAAGGAAAAAGGAAAAAGGAAAAAGCAAGCATATCAAATTGCTAGCAAATTCATGACATGACGTGAATGAAAAAAAGAACAAAAAAAGAAAAACTTGAAACACACAAAAGTATGTTATTTTTACCTCGAAAACACAAAGCCAGTGAATGTTCGATCAAGTTTCATGATTTTTGACGTTATGTTTGTTTAAGGTATCAGTGAAGTCATCATGCAATTATCGATAATAACGAATGAAATTTCCTTGACAGCTCTCTCGATGAGGGAGTTTTTTCTTTTTTTTTGTTCATGAGCTTGATATGCAATGCTTTTATTCTATTCTTGCTTTTTGCTTCTGATTTGACAGCATAATGGCTTTTGAGGATTGTTATTGTTGAATTCGAAGTAGTAAGAAGTAGGGGAGAAAATTGATAGAGATATTATAAGATTTTTTTTTTTTGTACGAAATTTGCTATTTTTTATTGAAATTTCCTATTTTTGAATTTTTTATTGAATTGTTTTGTTGATAATGAGTGATATTGAACTTAGGTTTAGACTTTTGGATGATAGTATATTCTTGAAATAGTGCATTGTGATTTTTCTTGCAAATTGTAAAGTAGAAAGCAGGAGCGTAGCCAGGGGGGGAGGGGGTTTGGGAGTCAACCCCCCTATTTTCGCGAAGTTCATACTAGATATTATTGAATTTTTCAGATCCGAACCGAAAAAAAACGTCGAAAAGTAGCAAAAACCCCTCCTCAAAAAAAATCCTGGCTAGCCCCTGGTAATAAACAATAAACAATCTTTTCTCATTTTTCATCTATTTCCTTAGGGATTTTTAGACCCCCTTCCCACCTCTATCACAAAATCTTCATTCAAAAAAAATTCTATTGTTCAAAACTTCAGACCCCCACCTTCCTAATAATCGGACATCATAAGTAAACGAACCCCTTTCTTAAGTTTTTCCAATAGTCCTGTTTTAAAAAACTCACAAAAATTAAAATCACCAAAATTCATGCTTTATTAAAAACAGGTCCATAAAATTCAGAAAAATGCGTCATTCACAACCCCATAATTTATCTTCCATTCCGTTCAATTTGAACAAGTACACACCATAATAATATGATATTAAATTTTATTCAGTTCGATCAATTCAACTCCAAAATGAGAGGGATGTTCATAAATACAATGAAAAACTATTACTCAGTCATTTAGTGATGCTCGAAAATTGCATGATATGAACATGACTAATAAATTGAATTTTCAACATCATTTCATGTCAAAACTTTCGTGTTTTTAAAAAATAATAATAATCTGAAATTATTTTCAATTCATTTTATGAAAAAAATTTTTTTTGGGGTTTTTCGATCATTAAATTTTTTTAAATGTCTATATTTAGGGCTTTTTTGTTGAATTGTGTGCTTAAATTGATTTCAATTGGTCAAAAAGGATGATTGAGATGAATTTGGTAATTTTTGTGAATTAAAAATGTTTTTTTGGCTGTGACGATTTTATTTGCAGTTCTTTGAATAATTACTGAGTGTGCCTGACTATTTGATTCATACAAATTTAAAATTTAATCTAATTACTTGCAAATTGCAAGCTTTTGATTCTGTTTATTTTATTGTTTTAAAATCAAAAAGTTTGGATGAAAATAATTAAATGACTGCAATTTCAGTTCAATGAACGCCAAATTATCTCACAATATGCACCAATAAAAATTACATTCAAGAAAGGAGGGTGGGGGGTTTTTAGTTCCAAATTTTTGATTTAGGTATCAAAATTTTTGATGCATAAATTTTAAAATTTAGATTTTTAAAGGAAATTTTGTAAGCAAAAAAGGAGTCAGGAGGGAAGGTTTAAGGTCTCATTTTCAAATTCAATATAAAGTTTTCTGATTTTGCCATAAATATATTTTAATTTCCTTAATTTTATAAAACATTTTAGAGTATGTGAGTTAAAGTTTTTGAGCCCCTCCTCTGAAAAATTTCTGGCTTCTCCCCTGTCTTCCTGTATCACTAAATATCTCTGAAATATCCATGCATTCTTGTCATAATATCTTACACAACATTCAGTAAACAAACCAAAGTAATAAGTTTGTCTATCATTATTTGGATTGATTAATAAATAAACATCTCAGGAGGTAAAATACGAAAACTATTATTAAGCTTCCAGTAGACAGACAGGATATAAATTTCAGATATTTACTGACTATATTTATAAATAAATAAAATATTTTGTCTAGAAATAATAAAATAATAGTTATGTTTATTTGTCGACAAAAATAGTCAAGTTCAATAAATGTTATTGTCACAAACTTTGGGAGTTTATTTGATATTGCAGAAATCGATTATTTACTGTGTGATTTGATACTTTATTTTTGGAATTACAGGGGTCATCGATATGAGCAGTTGTTTTATACCAAAAAAATTTTATTCAAATCGAAGCGTATGAAAAATTTCTGGTAATTTAAAAAATTTGAATTTTTTCTAAGGAAAAATTTTGAATATTCAAATCGAGGATGAATTTGTTTTCTTTTATGTTTTATATTTTTTTTAAGAAATTTTTAATTAATATCAAATTTTAGCATCTCAAAAGTCAATAATCTAAAGAAAATTCATTCATCAACCATAAATTCTCGCAACCACCAACATCAACTCTAATAACAATTTTTCACTCACATTTTCCAACTTAATAAACTTCATCAAGCTCATTAAAGCACCAACTTTGTCTCTTGATAATTTCATTTCTCATTATATATAATTTCAGTGCATTATTTTCAACAGCAGCACATAATGATGATAATTCTTTAAGAAAACTTATTTAATGACTTTAATCAATAATTCATTAAGGGATGAAAATCTTGCTTAATTTTTTTTTGTTCATCTTGCAGATTAAAAGTTCATTAATTCTTTATCGAAAAATAATGAGTTTTTCTTAATGACATTTCAATTTTATATTTTTTTTTCAATGTCCATTCTCGTTTAAGCTGTATTGATGGCATTAAAAATTGAAAATGCGAAACGGGATGAGAAATTTTGTGAAGATACAATTTCTGTGGACTCAAGAGAAAGAAAATAACAAAATTAAACTTTTTTCTTCTTTTATCTTGAGCTTGAGCATTGATTTTGTGAGAATAAGTGAGAAATGCATTTTGGGATTGAAATTAAGGATTTTATTGTTTTTGAGTTGAGAAGTGTGAAAAAAGTTGTAATTAAAAATAATTTTTTTCAATTAATAAAATATTGCTTTTTAAATGAAATTTGGACAGAAAATTAAAATAAATAAGATTAAAAAATTTAAGATTTTTTGATCAAAAAATAATAATAATATAAAATAATAATTTTTTTTAAAAACATTTCTTAAGCATAATTTTAAAAATTTAACTGACATTTTTAAAAAATATTGTAAATTTACAGAAAATTTTGAAATTTATTAAATTTAAAATTTATAAAATTTAAAATTTATAAAATTTAAAATTTTGAAAATTTAAAAATTAGAAAATTTAAAAATTAAAAAATTTAAAAATTAAAAAATTTAAAATTTTTGAAAGAATTAAATTTTAGAAAATTTAAAATTCAGAAAGTTAAAATAAATAATTTTTTAAAATCATAAAAATGCGCTTTATTCAAAAACAGTTTTCCAAATTTTTTTAAAATAAAAATCCAGACAAAACACAAAAATAAATTCCTTTTAAATAAAAAAAGTGAAGAATAAGAAATTATAATAATTTGATGATTATATCCGTAGAGACTTTTTCTCTTGTGCTTTTTTGCTCCTTTATTCATGAATAAATTTCCCTCAACAATGATCCTCAATTTTCATCATCATTCTTATTTTAGATTTTTGCTTATTCTGTGAAATGTGAATTGAATTTTTTTTCTTCATCAAATTTTCATTCCATTCTTTTTTCATTTTCATCCACTCCACGTCACTCTTATTTCCTCCTCAATATATGTCTATCTATCATTATGGATATTTTTGTATATAAATTCCTATCATCATAAATTTAAATTATTATTGATGAATGCACGTGGTGGAATAAAAAGAAGCAAAAAATCAACGATGAATTTGCGGATTAATCTCACTGTTTTATTTTCAGTGTAAATATATGTGTGGATGGAAATTTTTGGTGAATAATTTTGAATAAATTTTATTTTTTTTTTATTTTCATTGAAAACAACAAGAGTTTTGTGGATGGGAGGTGTGCAGGATGAAATTTTGGTTCTGGCAGAAGTTTTATTTTTACAAAAGTTTTTCTATTGGAAATTAGAATTTGATAAGAATCGAACAAAATCAAATTATTGAAAAATTCGTAAAAATTTACAGAACTTTGATGTTCAAAATTAGCTTTTGTAAAAATCACAATTTACTATTCAGCATCAGGGGCGTAGCAAGAAATTTCGAAAAGGTATGGAACGGCGGGGGGGGGGGGAGAAGGGTTTGAAATTTTCTATGAAAAGAAAAGAAGAATTTTTCAAAAAGAGAGGATTTTTTAATCCCCAACCCCCTTGGTTATGCCCCTGGATTCTGCTCAGCATAAAAAAAGAATAATTCAAGGAAGCTTAAACAAGGAATTTCTCATCCATCCTTCTTTGTTTAAAATTGTTTGCAAATTTTTTCCATCATTTCTCCATTCAATGCTCTACAAAGAAACAGAAAAAAGAGATTTCAAAAGAATTCCATTCAATCGCAATTTGAAGTCAATAAAGATTGATATTTTGTAAGCAGGAATCATTGTTGAAATGAAAGCAGGCAGAAAATGATATTGTAAGTATCTATTCATGCGAATATTCTTCAACTATTACTTGCTCAGGTTTATCGATTTTATTATATTTTTTGCTTCCTTTTCTTTATTTTTAGACTATTTTATTGAAAAAATATTCTATGCACATATTCAGCTACTTTCAATAAACAGAAATAATAAAATAAAAAAATGTGGATGGGGGAAAGTGGGTTTGTGGACGGAAAAAGTAGGAGGAAATTTAAGACTCATTTATGGTAATTTTTATTGCTTTTATGCAGCTAAGTTTTCAATCTATTAAAGTGAAATGTTGATTTTTGGCAGAAAAAAATAGTACTAGCAGGGGTAAAGCCAGAAATTATTTCTAGGGGGATCCAAAATTTTTTTTTGTGTAGAATGAAATTTTTTAGGGGGGTCTGAATGCTTTTTTCTCCAAAAACCCCCTAGCAAATTGAAAGAATTTTTCCTCGAACCCCGTTTGAAGGAAAGTAGAAAATAAGGATTTAAGAGAGTTAGTTGGGGTTAAGGTCTAAAATTTGTGTGGATTTATGAATTTTTATTTATTTTTGCAATATTTTTAGGATTTGAACCAAAATTCATTAATTTATTTTGACAATTTCTCTAGTAAGAACTTTCAATATTTAAATCTCCTCATTCCTTCATCACAATCTTACCACCTGAGCCATTTATATTCAAATTCCATAAATACATTCAACACATTCTCAACATTTAATAATGCCATTCTACATTATTCATTCAAGCTTAATGCAACAGTCAGAGAGGATATGAATTTCATTTGAATGACCATTTATAGACAATTTTGATAGACACTCAAGTGATTTTCACTCTACATTTATTTCTAATGGAATAAGGCATAAATAGAAGACAACACTTAATCTTCACATATATTATTGAAATTTAGAAAGCTAATGCCATTTTAGATTTTATATCTCAAAAATTTTTGGACATTATCCTATAATATTTTATGCATGGATTGAGATGGTGATGAAAGAGTAAAAGTCAAACATGTTCAAAAGATAGAGTATCAAAATAATTTATATTAAAAGATTAATAAAAGATTTAATCGATTGAAGCTTAAAATTGACTGAAAACAGAAATTTATGAAAGAAAGTCATAAAAAAATAGTTTCAATTACACTTAACGGTCAAGAAGTTTTTAAATTTCTTTAAAAATGACCTTTAAGCATGAAAATTTGAATTTTTATTTGAGAAATTTTTGGTTTTTCAAATGGAAATAATTTAAGTCAAATCTTTTCAAATCGAAGATCCCCTGTATTAAACTAGAAATTTCTGCAATATACAATTGTAAAGATTTCAAAATCCATCCAACCAGCCAAACAAACTGAAAATATAATTTTCCACTCACACCCAAAAACTGCACAAAAAAAAGTTTTTTGTTAGAACAATAAGAAGAAATTAATTTCTGTTGATTGCGTACAAAAAAAGAGAAAAAGAAATATTATCAACAATTCAAAAGAAGTCAACAACAATGCAATCAAAACAAGTTTTAATCCACATAAGAATATATGTACATTCAAATATTTCCTCATTTCTCTTTTTGATGAATTTCCCCTCGTTGCATGCATATATGCTTGAGATATAGGAGCACATAAGAGAGAGTCTATATCTATAGAAATAAAAAGAAAACAAATAGCATTCATAGCAGACGCCAAAAAGTACAAGGAAAAAAAATAAGCAGCAAAAAGACACTTTGCATTATGAGATTCGAACAATAAAAGAAAGAGAAAAAAATTCACTCAATAAATGGAATAAGAAAGGAAAGAAAAAGCAGCAAAAGTTTTAATGGAGGAAAATTTGAAATGTCATTATGAATATTTGTTTGCTCTTGTTTCGTTCTTTTCTGTCATTTGCTTGCATGTTCCTTAGTGCTTTAAATCATCATAAATGTAGAGAATGAAAATTTTATTAAAATTATTATTCTTTTTTTGGTTTATAAATGACGTCTATTAGGGGGATGGGGGATAGTCAGCTAGTTCATAAAATTATTTTTTCCTTTTACAAGGTTTGAAACCAAAACTTCCCATCAAATATTTTCAAATTTTAAACTTGACGTCACTTCCAAATGAGTCTCAAGAAAGAATCAAAAAATGCATCTAGATTCTCAAAAGCACTCAATTTATTCACAAATATATTCAACATTAAATGCTCTTATACAGAGTTCACCTCTGAAATGTGAGTAAAAGCACTCAAATAGGCAAGAGCACTTAAGTTAAAAGCCATGCGGCTTGAGAAATTTCTCAACGAAGTGAAATAATCGTGCTTGATGTAATGCTTGAAAAAAATATTAATTTTGAGAATAGTTGCAATTTTGAGATGGTATGGGGATGAATACTTTATGGAGATGTAGGACATGATAAAAATTCGGTGGTCAAATTTATTTACAAATTCCTCAAAATTTTGTTGTTTTTTATTTTCAAACAATGTTGGCAACTTCAAAGCGAGATTTAGATTACGCCGATGAAAATAGAGGTAAATCCAAACAGATGCTCAGTCTACATATGGAGCATGGACGAAGTCAGGAGGAGTTCAAATCCACAGTTCCACTGCTTTTCAAGAAAACATAAAATAAATCAGTTTAAATTCTTTATCCTTAAACTGTACATCATCTTAAATGTTCATTTATATCAATTTAAATAATTTTTAAAAGAAAACTAAAAAGGAATGAAAAACAGCAAAAATGTCAAAAAGTTTTTGTCATAAGTTGTGAAATGTTAAGCAATATAAAATGCAAATTTAAAACAGCCATGAGAGTCATGAATGAAAAGAAAAAAATGTTAAAATTTAAAGGATTAAGCGCAATTAAGCGCAAATCGTGATAAAATTTCAAATAGTTTGAGATTTTTTCTTTCTAAAAAAAGTTTTTTCAAGTTTTCTTTTCTTTGATCAAAAAATAGTTAAAAATTTAAATATTAGAAAAATGGAATAAAATAAAATTTTGAAAATTTAATAAAACTAAGTTTCGAAAATTTAATGAAACTAAATTTCGTGTATTTAATAAAATTAATTCGTTATGCAAAAAATTTGTTATTAATGATAAAATTCATTAAAAATAAAAAAAAAAAAAAAAAAAAAATAAAAAGAAAAAACTGAGAAACCAAATTTTTATTAAGGTTCATTAAAAAATGAATTAATTGAAAAAAATCATTCAGACAACATGACAATTTTGAGTTAACAGCAAAATTTATTTTTCAAAATAATTTGCTAAAAAACCCCAAAAAATAAAAGCGACAAAAATGAAAAAGCATAAGTTGAAAATATGAAAATGCAAAAATAATAACATAATTGAATACAATTTCAATAGAAATAAAGGAATAACATTTTATGGCAAACAGATGACGGAAATGATGAATTGTTCTGCTTTTTGTATGAAAGCATCAAAAAGAGCGACAAAGAAAATTATTTAAAATATAAAATATAAATTTAAAAGGCTATTAGAATTGCAAATTTCACTCAAATACGTCATTTGGTTGTGAATTGTTAATGTCTGTGGAATTATGCATGGATTGAAAAGGTTTCATGTCACTCATTTGCATTTTTGATTGCAATAAATGAATTTGGATTTAATGTAGAAATGAAAGGTTTTTTGTACATTTTTTGCAATTTTTTAAAGGTTTTAAAAGTTTTTAGTTTGAAAAAAAAAAAAACAATTTTTAAAACAAAACTAAATTTTGAAGAAAAAAAAGAAGAAAAATAATTTTGAAATTTTTTTAATTTTTCAATTTTTTTAACTTTTTAAATTTCTAAATTTTTTCAAATTTTTATTTTTTTTTTAATTTTTTTTAGTTTTTTAAATTTCTATTTTTTTTTTAAATTTTTGTAAATTTTCAAATTTTTAAACTTTATTTTTAAAATTTTTCAATTTTTTACTTTTTCCAAATTTTTTAATTTTTGCAAACTTTTACGAATTTTTTGTTTTACAAAATTTTTAATTCTCGTATAAATTTTCTTTAAAATTTAATTGCACTTTTTTCAAATTTCCAATTAAATAAATTTTTTTTCTTCAAAAAATTAAAGTTTTTTTTATTAAAATTCTATCCAAACTTTTTGAAAAATCTTTTATAAACATACATTTATTCGAATCCTTTATTATTCCTCCATTACCTTTTTCATGTCTTCACACAATCACAGACTAATATTTTACTCCAATTCAACTGTAATAATCCACAATAAATTTTAATTTTATTTCGTACCACATGGAAGCACCATTTGCACAATAGTAAAATTCAAATGAACACAGACAATATTATAATGCATATATTGAGAACATTACCATAACAATTAGAATTTTGTTAGTTATAAATTGCCAAAAGCCATAGTTATTATGATACAAAATGGGTTTTTCTGTGAAATTGTAGAGCAAATATGAATTTAAATGTTTTTCGAAATTGTATTTAACTTTATTAAAGAATATAAAGTATTCAAATTTGAAAATTGGATTTTGTATTGAGTTCTGTTGAATTTGAATAGCAATATTTTCAGACATTTAATTTGATAGCTAAAGCTATATGTAATCAGAAATGTCTGAAAATTTCAAAAGAATTTCATTTCACGAAGAATTAAAATTCGAGAAAAAATTATTTTGAAAATTTTTCTCGAAAAAATCTCTTTTAAAAGAAAGATTTAAGGGTAATAAACTTTTTCGTCTCGACTCTTTCAAACAATTTTTAAGTATTCAATGAGTTACTAAGTTACAAAATAAATCTTCTTAAAAATATTGAATTTCAATTCATCAAAGATTAAATACAATATAAATTGAATAAAAGTTAAGTAATCACATTGATTCAATGCATTTTATTCTATTTTTATTATAGGTAAATAGACTTTTGAAATTTTAACTTACCGCAGCAAATGACGACAAATCACATTAAAAGATTTTATTCAAATTATAATTGAACATTTTATAAAAAGTAATTTTTATGGCTTCTATTTTAAGTTTTTACAAATTTCAATGCATAAAGAAAGTTTAAAGATTGCATAACATTTTGAAAAAATTCTTAAAGAAAAAAATTAAAAAAAACTTTTTAAATTTAATAGGTAGGTATTTATTTTTTTTTAAAAAAAAATATAAATTAAATTTTTTGAACTTTTTGATTTTCAAAATTTTCAATTTTCAGTTTTTTTTTCCAATTTTTTTAAAACTTCTTTACTTGTTTTAATTTTTTTTAAATTTTTTTCAAACTTCTTTAAATTATTTTAAATTTCATTAATTTTTTTTTAAACTTCTTGATTTTTCAGAGTTTTTGGTTTCACTTTCAAAACTATTATGCCATTTTAATTTTTGAAAAATAATAAATTTGCAAAAACACTGCTTTTTCATCAGAAAATTGTTTCAGCACCAATTTTTTAGGTCAAAAATTGTAAAAGTTGTACAATTTTTATAATTTTTCAAAATTGGAAAATTGGAAAAAATTTACAATTTTACAATTTTCTGATGAGTGTCTGAGTCTTGGTTGCCAAATTGATTTTCATAGTGTACAATCGAGTCTTGCTCAAAACAAAATAAATTGTAATTATTAATTCTAAAATTAGTGCTTCATAAGAACTTCACCAAACAATTTAAAACCCTTCAATCTAACTTTACAAATCAAAGTGCCAATAAACCACACTAGAGAAAGTTTTCCATCCAAATCACAGGACAAAAGACATTCGTAATTGTTACATGAACAGAACTGAAATCGTGAGTAGAGTAACACTTAAAGTACATACCAAGTAAATATCACAAACAAAAAGGAAAAAGAAAAATAAAAGCAAATTCAAGCATGTAAAAACAGCCAATAATCACGCAATTCGTGTTTAAAGCAATTGAGTTGACGTGTTGATAGAACTTTTCTCGCCGTGCACAACACCAACGGACGATGACGACGACGACAATAAGAAGTAGAAAGTGAATAAAAACTAAGAATTACGATGCAAGGTGAGCGCGCGTATAAACAATAAAATAAATATAAATTATAATTAACTATTTTTTAATTAATAAAACATGCCTGCTCGTTACGTAATAATGACTTGCATGACGCAGTTCTGTACTGTTCTTGAGGACGAAATACGACACCGACAAAATCTAAGAAAAAGTTTATTTTTACCGACAATTTTTTGTTTGCTTCCTTCTTTCCAACTTTTCCTTGGCTTCTTTTTTTTGTGTGAGCACGAAACATTTATTTTATGTCGCCTGAAAAGCTCCAAGGAATTTTTTTAGATATTTTTTTGTGTTTCCCGTTTTTCTTTTTTTTTCATGTTCCACTTAAAGTATAATTTATTTGTAAATGAAGAGAAAATAAAAATTATTTAAAATGTTGTTAAAGTACAAAAAATTTTTGATTTGCTGATTTTATGTTCCGTCACGGGCTTCTTTGAGGGGGGTTTTTGCTACTTTTCGACGTTTTTTTTTTTGGTTCGGATCTGAAAAATTCTATAATATCTAGCATAAACTTCGCGAAAATAGGGGGAAGGGGAGGGTTTGACCCCCAACCCCCCCCCCCCCCCTGGCTACGCCCCTCTACTGTTCATCCTCTGCTTTTTAAAATATACCAAAAACAATTTTTTTAAATGTTTGTTGAGGGATTTTTCATGCTCGACTATTTTTATTTTTTTACTTTTTTGAAGGAGCTTTTCGTAAATGACATGTTGTGTATGATTTTTTATGCTATTGTAGTAAGCATTTTTATCAGATGAATGTGACAGAGGGAATTTCTTTCAGACTTTTTATTTTGTGCTATCTCACTTATGCATCTTTAAGCTTCAGTCAGGACGGTAGAAATTTTTTTATTTGTGAATTGTTGTTAGTTTGACTTCAGTTAGTGGTGGTTAAAGATTTTTCTTGTTGATAAAAGGAAAAGTTTTTAAAAAAAGAAGTGGTGAATTTTTATGCAAAAAGGGGGTCAATGAACTTTTTTAAAAAAAAATTTTGGAACTTTGAAGCAATTAGTTAAATTTTTATAAATACTAAAAAAAATTAATATAATTGTATTAAATTTAGAAAAAAGTACAAATTTTCATCAAAAAATAAAAATTAAAGAAAAATATTTTATTTTGGTAATTTTTTTAAAATTTTTTTGAAATTATTTCAATTATTTCTTTTTATTTATTTTTTTAAAAAATATTAATAAAAGTTTGGATTATTTTTTTTAATTAAATAAAAAATATTCAAAAACCAGCAAAAACAAATGCGTTTGACGTCAAGCCACCAAAATTAAGACAATTCATAGCTGTTTACAAAACAATTATTGAATAACAAAAAGAAACGAAAATTCTGAATTATTTACAGTCATTATCATTCACGCGATGTAAACTAATTAGATGATTCTGTAATTATGTTCATAAAAAGAAGCAAAAACGAAAATGTAGACAATAACTTAATTATCTTACCGAGAATAGCTTTAATATTTTATGAACTTTTGTAAGTTATGTAAACTACTGAAACTATTGTTTTATCTTCTGTCCAAGTTTATGCTCATTTTTTTACGAGTAAACAACTGCAAGGAGAAAGAAAAACATGAAAAATTTATTATTGCACATTATACGGATATGTTGTTCCAAGCAATTGCATTCGACACTAATTCATATAGAAAAATATTTGTAAAAAATTTTGAAGTATGAATTGATAAAAAAATTTCAAATTTTGTAACAAAAAAATTGTTTAAAAATTAAAAATATTTTTTTTTGTTTGAAAATTTCAAAGTAACTTTGTTTTGGTTTATAGGATTTTTATAACAAAATTGTAGTAAAATTAGAGAACATTTAAATTAAAATTGTAGCAGAATTATAGCAAAATTATAGTAAATTTACAAATTCTAAAAGAAATCTTTGATTTTATAAAATTTATAAAATCAAAAAGTTAATAAAAAAGTATGTTAAATCAGAAAAAATTTGATTTAAATTCAACCTGAAAAATCCAATTTAATCTTCAAAATCAACACCCAACTCCTTCCAGAAAGCTTCACATTTTTAACAACTTCGATCCATATTTTTGATATTTTTCGATGCTAAATCAAATAAATCTTTTTCTTCATGAACAACATTTGCAATCATATTTTTTATCTTTAATATTTTTTTCTTGTTTTCGTTCTTTTTCTTCAATAAAACAAACTTTTTTTGAGATTTATTTGCAATAGTTTGCAGAAAGTTCTTTTTCTCAATTTATATCTTCTCCAATTTTTTCTTTCACTTTTGATTCTCAAATTGCAATTTTTATTCAGATCAAAATGAACGGGAAAAAGTGGAAAGAAGGAATAATAAATTTTTGATGTTATTGCATAAAAAAATGAAAGAAGATTTTGAAAAATATGCGAAATGGAATAAGTTTTACGGGGAATAAAAAATTTGGTGAAAATGTTTATTTTTTAATAAATTTTTATTTTTGTAAAATTTTGAAAAAATTTTGAAATTTTAAAATGTTTAATTTTAAATAATGAATTCATTATTAATTTGTAAATTTATAATTCAATAGGATTTTAAATATTTATTTGAAAAATAAAAAAAATTAAATTTTTAACTATAAAATTTTCAAAATCTCAATCAAAATTAATTATACAAAAGTTATTAAACTTCAAATTTTCGTGCCAATAAACTTTCATGTCAAATGAAAATTTTCAATTTTTTTGTCAAATTAAATTTTCGTTTTGTTAAATTAAAATCAAATTTTTTCATCAAATTAAATTTTCGTTTTGTCAAATTAAAATCATATTTTCTCGTCATATTAAATTTTAAATTTTTCGGCAAATTAAATTTTAAATCTTTTGCCAAATTATTTTTTTTTTTTAAATTTTAATTTTTAATTCCAATTTATTCCCATTTTTAAATATGGGCAAATCCATAAGTAAACGGAATTGCAAAAATCGAATTGCAATTCTTCTCAACTTGTGAAATTCAAAAAAACCGTTAGAATAAAACTTTTAATCGCTTTAATTCTTTGCTTGAACTTCATTACGTAATGAAAATATCGTAAAATTATCAATTAAAGCTCTAACATTGACTTAAGCTGTAAAATATTAATTAAAAAACAAAAATTTATTAAATTGTAGACATATTTTAACGGCATTTTTCGTTTCAAACAGTTTTGTATACTTTTGTGTTTTGCAAAAATGAGTCGAAAAGTTGACATTCTGACGCTAATTTTTTGAATATCTCATTAACCAATGGCTAAATTAATTTTGTAATGCTATTAATTGAAAGCTTACAAGAGCGAAAATCAGATGAATGTCTTTCTAAAATTTTAGCTTGCTCATTAAAAGAGAATTTTGAAAAAGAAAGATTTAAAATTTTCGTAGAGTTGACATTCTGACGTTCTCTGAAGTTAAATAACTCATTAATTAAAGATTGTATAAATATGATTTGTATACAAATCAATAGTGCTCTTAAAATTACACAAGAAAAATATTAAAAGTAGTACGAAAGAGACTTAACTTTGAGAATTTTGAATAAAACAAGTTTTTTTTGGAGAATTTCTACTCATGGATTTGCCCATATTTAAAAATAATTTCACAAAATTTTCTTCTCCCTGCTTCTTCTTTATTTCCTTTTGTGAAATCAGAATCTACAAAATTTCTTTGTCATTTTCCAGTAAATACAGATCTAGTCTAGCTTATATTGACTAAATGAATGTAAATAAAAGTTTATTTCTGAGTAGTCTTAAGTTTATTTTTTTTTGCTGCTATCTACTTCAATAAAGCTAGTTGAAAAACAAAATATTGCTTGAAAATGAACATGAAAAATGCTTTCTATTTAAATTACTTTAAAATAAGTAAATTTGATTAATTTCAAATTCTAAAATGTAACTCAAAAAACAAGCTTTATAACTATAAACATCTTATTTATTTCAACTACCTTAAAGCTACTCAAATATCATGAACAAAAACCTTTAACAACTTCTCTAACGACCAGTTATAAATATATTTCATCTTTAATTATATCTTTAAGCCACAATCACCGCCAGTACTAAGAAAAACTCAACAAGACAAAAAAATCGATTTTTCTCGTCTTTAATTTTCCTTCATTCTTTCCCATCCACTTTGTTTCATAATTTTTTTTCCACAGATGCCTCATCTCAACTCGTTTAACATGTCTCGAGACAAAAGAGAAAAGAAATGTTTTCCTGCCTACTATCATCTCTTATTACACAAAATGAATAACAATTGAGAATGAACAGATGAGTTAGACAGAAAAATGAAGATTTTTTTCTTTTTTTCGAGTATTTTAATGTTTAAATTGTTTTGTTTTAATTTTATGTAGAGTATGTAAGTAAATGTATGCTCATAAATAGAACTCAAAGGAAGGAAGGAAGATGGAGAAATGTTCTAAATGTGTTGCTTTGTTTGCTGTAAAAAATTGAAGCAATTAAAATTTTTGTTATTTTTTAAAATGTAGAATTTTTGCAGGGGAAGGGATTTTTTTTTTAAAAAAAATTAAATTAAACATAATTTGATTTTTAAAAGTTTTAAGGTTTTTAGAATGCAAATTTGTTTAATTTTAAGAAAATTTTAATAAATCAAAAATGTGAATCCAAAATTTTAAGAGTTATTTCTCTAATTTTCTTGAGAGTTTACCTTTATTGATTTGATCAAGATTTGATTTTTTTTTGAAATTTTAAAGTTGAAATTAATAAAAAAATTTAAAATCGTTTAAAATAGTTCAAATTTTTAATTTTCCTAAAACAGATAAATACCTGAAAAAAAAATTATTTAATTTAAGATTTCTTTTTTTTAAATCAAAAATACTGAAAAAAATAACAAATTTTAAAAATTGAAAAATTTTTAAAATTTCAAAGTTTTGATTTTTTTACAATTAATTTTTTTTTAAATTTCAAACTTATTAATTTTTTTAATTTCAACTTTTTTTTAAAAAATTTCAAAATTTTGAATTTTTTAAATTTCTATTTTATTTTTAAATTTTAAAATTATTATAATTTTAAAATTTTCGAATTTAAATTTTTTTTGAACCTCAAATATCTCAATTTTTTTTTCAAGAATGTATCAAATCAATAACCTCAATTTTATTTTCAATTCAAAAACTTGTTTTCACTCCAAAGCATAAATTCAAAAAATTTCAATTATCTTCCCAAAAAAATAATCAACAAATTGTACAAAAAAACTCCATTAAACTCCCTTTAACGTTTCAAAAATCATCATCATTACTTTGATTGAAAATCATCAAGGAGACAGTCACGCATTACCCATCCCCTGTCTACACAAAATTTTCCATCTCTTCGCTCATCACTTTGTAATTCCTTAAAAAACAACAAAACAAAAAATATCTTTCCATAGATAGCAATTTTGTGTAATTTACGTATGTATATGCTCATGCACACATGAATATCTCATTCCTTTTTATGTGTGTAGATTCCTTAATGTTACATGCTTTTTAAACTTAAGGAGCGAAATAAATTGCAGAAATGAAAATAATAACAACAAAACATTCATTTTAAAATAACACATATTACATATTACAGGCAATAAAAGATTCATCTAAAGACAAAGAAGGAGAAAAGCCACAAATCTCAAGGAGAATATTTAAGGCGATGAAACATGAATTCACATTTTATGTTCCTTTCTTCTTTTTTTTGTGATGCAGGCTTTTTTTGTTGGTGAGTTAAAAATTTTTGTTTTGGTGTATTTTGTCTGACTGTATGTTTTTAAAATTTTTAACTGAAATTAATTGAATTTAAATTTCATTTAATCGTTCATTTCTTTTAAAAAATAATTTTTATATTGTACCTAATTAGGAATTATTCAAATATTTTTTCATCGTTGATATTTCAAATATTTATTGACAGTTATTTTTCAAATATTTTTTCGACCGTTATATTTCAAATATTTTTTGACTGTTTTTTTGGTAAAAAATATAGCTTAAAATGAATTTTTAACTCTAAATTTTTAAAATATTTTTCGACCGTTACAAATGCGTTAAAATTCCAAAAATTCTCCTCCTTAACTTGCATCATATATTCTCATTTTTATTGTTACAGATTTCAGCTCGTGCTGATGTAAAAAAAAGGTTAAAAATTATAGAATTGCGGCTTTAAATGTACAAAAATAGAAGCTTCAATTATTTACATCAAGAAAATGAGAATGGAAAATTTATGTAGAAATTAAAATATTTTTAACTAGTGTTTAGGGCCCGTCACGGGCCCCGTTGCATGTGTCTGAAAGCTATCGGACATCTCATTTATAAAAAAAAAACTTCAAATTTTCATTAAAATCAATCCTAGAGCTTTTTAAGAGTTTTTTTAATTTTGGTGGTAGAAAGATAGATTAAGTTTTTAATCAAAATCCTTCACAGTTATTAATTCAATATCCTTAATTTTTGAAAAATCCCAATTTTTCAACACACCATAGTAGTAAGAAAATTTTAGATCTAAGTATTTTAAATTTAACTAATGACTCTTGATTTAACTAATCAAAATATTGGATAAGCTGTGCGAAACGAAACGAAGTGAAGGAATTCACATGCCATATTTATTACCCACATGATCCAAATGCCAAATTTCAGCTCAAAAAACCTTAAAATCTCACAACCACAGCTTAAACAACTTTTGAGGTTAAATCAAAGCTACCCTAGCTTCAAAATTTTCAAAAAAATTTTTTTGCATGCGCTTATCATGAAAAATCATTTCCCACAATAAAATATTTAAAAAACTTCAAATAGAACGAAATCGAAAAAAAATAACCGTCAAAAAATGTTAAAATTTTGATCACGGAATCAGGAAATCAGGAAGAATAACATTCTTGTAAAGCATACAGGGGCGTAGCCAGAATTATTTTGATTGGGGGAAGATTGAAATTTTTTTGCATGGAACGAAAAATTTAGGGGGGTTTTGGAAATTTTTTCCCAAAAACCCTAGCAATTTGAAGAAATTTCCCAAAAAAGAGGGGAGGGGTTAAAATCAACACCCCCTCCCCCAGGCTAAGCCCTTGATACTATAGATTATTTAGCTATTGCAAAAAAATGATAAAAAATTTTTAAAGAATGTGTTGTGTGCAAGACTTGAAAAAATAAACGAAATCAACCATTTAAAATAATTACAATTTTTGGATCCTTTTTTTATTGAATCTTACTGAGCGTTCGCGCGTTAGCGCGAACGCGAAAATTTTTTCATCCTTTAATATACACAATTTTACAAATGAAACTACAGTAGAAAAACTAATATCGCAAAAACAGTCAATTTAAACTCAAAAGTTAAACTCGAAAATACCGGTCAAAAATTTTTCAAATTTTATGATTTGAGAGTGTAACGGTCACGAAAAATTTTTTAAAGCATGTTCTGACTATGTATTTTGCACGAAAAGACAATTTTCGAAGCGTAAGCTCAAAAAATTCTGAAAAGAATTAATTTGAAAATTTGTAACGAAAAAAAAATATTTGAATTTTATGATTTCACTGCGTAAAGGTTATCGACATTTTCAATGAATATGTTCCTACAGTGCGCTGTGCATGTAAAGTCAGTTTTTGTACCTCAAAACTCATGAAATTAAGAAAAAAATAAAATCAAAAATAACGGTCAAAAATTATTCAAATTTAATGATTAAACAGCTTAACGGTCAAAAATTTTTTTTGAAAAATATGTGTCCATGACTCATTACATACATAAAGTCAGTTTTCAGAATCCAAAACCCAAGAAATTGCGAAAAGAAAAATGACGAAAAACGGTCAAAAAACATTTAAATTTTTTTATTATACAGTTTAACGACCACGTGATTTTTTTTGAAAATGTGTTTTCACGTATTGCTATGCATGAGTAGTCTAATTATACACCTCAAAAAGAAAAAAAAATACTTTATAAAAAAAACTTTTTAAAAAACCACGTTTTTCGCGTGGACTAAAAAGTAGAAAATAACTTTGTTTTGGATTAAATATAATTTTCTTTAAAAAATTTAATGTTTCAAAATTTTATTGTTGATTCAAATCGCATATGACCTAGTACGACTTAATGTTATCGTATACTTTGACAACCAAAAACGTGGGCGCATTAAAGTTTCTAAATTGCATTAAAATTTTTCAAACTATAATCTATTGTAAACAACTGTTCATTGTGAAGTAATGCGCCCACGTTTTTGGTTGTCAAAGTATACGATAACATTAAGTCGTACTAGGTCATATGCGATTTGAATCAACAATAAAATTTTGAAACATTAAATTTTTTAAAGAAAATTATATTTAATCCAAAACAAAGTTATTTTCTACTTTTTAGTCCACGCGAAAAACGTGGTTTTTTAAAAAGTTTTTTTTATAAAGTATTTATTTTCTACTTTTTAGTGTTATAAAGAGCAAAAAGTAAAAAAAGTATTTTAAAAATTTTTTATAACTTTTTATGAGCTTTTGATGATCTTTTTGTAAAAGGAAAAATTACAGTGAAATTTTTTTGTCACAAAATCCGATAAAATTTTTTCTATCGCTCGAACATTTTTACAGTTGCCATATGAATCAAAAGTCTGGGTACGTATTTGGAAAATTTTCACACCTTCACTCGCTTCACTTCGTTCAAGATGTAAAAATTTGTGAGCTTCGCTCAACCTGGTTTGAACTACGTTCAAAGTTTTTATGTTCGAGCTTCGCTCCACGTTACTCCACTTCGCTTCGCTTCGTTCCGTTCGACTATCATAGATTACAGGAATGTCGAACTCCACTTCGCTTCGCTTCGTTCCGTTCGACTTTTATAGATTACAGGAATGTCGAACTCCACTTCGCTTCGCTTCGTTCCGTTCGACTATCATAGATTACAGGAATGTCGAACTCCACTTCGCTTCGCTTCGTTCCGTTCGACTGTTAAAGATTACAGGAATGTCGAACTCCACTTCGCTTCGCTTCGTTCCGTTCGACTATCATAGATTACAGGAATGTCGAACTCCACTTCGCTTCGCTTCGTTCCGTTCGACTTTTATAGATTACAGGAATGTCGAACTCCACTTCGCTTCGCTTCGTTCCGTTCGACTATCATAGATTACAGGAATGTCGAACTCCACTTCGCTTCGCTTCGTTCCGTTCGACTGTTAAAGATCACAGGAATGTCGAACTCCACTTCGCTTCGCTTCGTTCCGTTCGACTATCATAGATTACAGGAATGTCGAACTCCACTTCGCTTCGTTCCGTTCGACTATCATAGATTACAGGAATGTCGAACTCCACTTCGCTTCGCTTCGTTCTGTTCGACTTTTATAGATTACAGAAGTGTCGAACTCCACTTCGCTTCGCTTCGTTCCGTTCGACTATTATAGGTTACAGGAATGTCGAACTCCACTTCGCTTCGCTTCGTTCCGTTCGACTATCATAGATTACAGGAATGTCGAACTCCACTTCGCTTCGCTTCGTTCCGTTCGACTTTTATAGATCACAGGAATGTCGAACTCCACTTCGCTTCGCTTCGTTCCGTTCGACTATCATAGATTACAGGAATGTCGAACTCCACTTCGCTTCGCTTCGTTCCGTTCGACTTTTATAGATCACAGGAATGTCGAACTCCACTTCGCTTCGCTTCGTTCCGTTCGACTATCATAGATTACAGGAATGTCGAACTCACAAAATGAGATCCAGTGAGCATTCACGATCATAAAATGAGAATAAGTAAGCATTCATGATCATAAAATGAGATCCAGTGAGCATTCATGATCATAAAATGAGATTAAGTAAGCATACATGATCATAAAATAAGATCCTATGAGCATTCATGATCATAAAATGAGATCCAGTGAGCATTCATGATCATAAAATGAGATCCAGTGAGTATTTATGGTCATAAAGTTAGATCCAGTAAGCATTCATGATCACAAAATGAGATCCAGTGAGCATTCATGATCACAAAATGAGATCCAGTGAGCATTCATGATCACAAAATTAGAATAAGTAAGCATTCATGATCATAAAATGAGATCCAGTGAGCATTCATGATCATAAAATGAGATTAAGTAAGCATTCATGAACATAAAATGAGATCCAGTGAGCATTTATGTACGAATGATATGCAGTAATCATACTTGCCCATCAAACAAGATCCAGCAACTTTTTATGTCCTCTAAATGAAGATCCAGTAAATATTTATGTCCTTTAAATTAGATTTGGTCACAATTTCAGTCACAAAACACAAAACAACAATTAATTTAATTAATTTTCAAAATGAGATTTAATTTTGTTTACAACAAAGGGAGTCCACTTTTCAAAAAATTTACCCTTTAAATAAAATGTGATTTTCAGTGCAATATTTATAAAACAGAAATAAATAGTATAAACATTATTGATTAAATGTTCATATACAATCATTAACTAATTGATATTTTGATGTTTTGTTGTATTTTTTGTGATTTTTTAAAATATAGAACAATTTTTAATATTGAAGACCCCCTTGTTTTTTTTTCGTTTTGACCGTTATTTAAAAATTTAAATCTTTACTTTGAGATTCCATGAAAAAAATATTTTTATGATAAGATTTCATCATAAAACAGCTTTTAAGTAATGAAATTAATAATTGGTAATATTAATTAATATATAAAGAATCATTTAAGATTATGTTCATCATCTAACACATGATGTATGAAGCAAAGAAAGCACATACATCATTGATGTCGGATTATTTTTTCCTTATTTAACTTTTAATATTTAATTATAATTAAATGATGCATTTTTTAAATATGAAAACGATGGAATATGAAAATGTCCATTGGAATATATGCATGTAAAAAAAATCAGCCCAAACGGAGCAGTAGAAGTGGTCGAAAAATCGATCGACTTTTTTGCTCTCGACAGACAGATAAACAGAAAGACAGAAAGACAGAAAGACAGAAAAGAAAGCAAGTTAAGAAAAACGTGGTAAAAATTAAAAAGCAGGAAATTCAGAAAAAACCGTCAGAAAAATTTCAAATTTCGATCACGGAATCAGGAAGAATAACTTTATTTTACAATATAGATTGCATACAATTCACAGACTACCGACATTTCAAATATCTCCGTTAAAACCGAAATTCAAAATTTTTCAAAAAAATTCCAGTCGTTAAAATTTTTTTATTAACTTTCTTAATATGCCTCAAATCAAACTAGAAACCATCCAGTTTAGCTTATTAACACTTTATTTAGTACTGATAATCATTTTTTATCTGTTCAAATGGGTTAAAGTATAATTTTTGATTAAATTAAAATTTTGTAAACAATAACAAACAGAATATGTGAACCAAAATTTTTTGAAATATATTCTCTAATTTCTCTTTAACTATTAACTTATATAATGTGTAATGCAAAGAGAATCATTTGATAATCATCAAAGCTTAGTTTAAAATATAAAACTTTAAGCTAAACTCACATTAAAGAGTTAAATTTTGATTATTAAAATTTCTTTTGTTTTGGAATTTCGAAGAATTCGAATCAAATGTCGAAGAAATCGAACTTAATGTCGAAGAAATTCGAAATGAAATGTCGGTAGTCTGACAATTCATATCTCATAACTAAATGGGGTGAATAATAATTTTCCATTAATGGACGATTCCATGAGTGAAGGGAACTGAGAAAATTGAGTTGTAATTCTTTCTCTACTTGTCAGAAAAATAATTCAACATTTTTCGAATATTAGATGTTGAAACACAAGCTTTAATGCTTCATTATCACTTTAATAGCTTATCTAAACATCATGAAGAGAAATTAATCATGATTTAATATCAATAAACAAATAAAATCTGAATAATTTAACGGTTTTTTGAAAATTTGAATTTCCAAAGTGTATTGAAATGTTAACAGATTGACGCTAATTTTTCAATTTTGTAGTTAATGAATGCATTATAGCATTCAGAAATCACCTAATAAGACGTGTTTAATGCTTTCTTACGAGTTTAATACGTTTTTGGACTGTCTAACACTGTATTTATTGAAAAAATCTAAAAATTGTTTTTCAATTTTTTTGTAATGTTAACAGATTGACGCTACAAAAACTCAAATAATTCGATTTAGACGCATTTAAACGACTTATAAAGTACACAGATAGATAGATAATTTAATTTTACATAAATTAAATCAATCAAGCTTAATTTAATCATTAAAATTAGAGAAATATTAATTATTTTTCAATTTTCGGCGCACTTTATCACTCATGGAATCGCCCATTATAGCAAATGAGTCTTAATTGATGTGTAGAGAAGCAGTTGGCATTTTATTGAAATGACTTTCTCATGTCATGAAAGCTTGATGTTTGATGTATGCATGCATGTGTCTGATTGAGTCAAATTTACAGTAATTGTAAAAGTTTATGGTTCATATTTGATTGAAATTGAAGTGTATTGAATTGATGATGAATAAATTGCACATTTGAGGTGATGATTATGAATTTTAGGAAAATTTTGCTATAAATTTAGTAAAATTCTAGTTTAAAAATAAGTTTTAAATTTCTATTTCAATTGAATTATTCCATGCAAGTCATGAAATATCAAATACATTTTTGTACTCCTAAGATGAAAAACTATTTCATTAACTTCCACGCATAGCGTGTAAGTTATTGGTTTCTTCCAAGCCCCTTTTTTCACGTTTTTTGGACTTTTTGCGAAATCTACGCAATAAAACCCCATACAACCTGATATTGAAATCACCGCTATGGAATTACGCGTCGAATGACACAACTTTCAATTCAATTGGACACATTGTGCATGCACACGGCCCAAAAAACATGTTTTCAAAACATGATAATTTTTGTAATATGGGTTGTAGCTTCAGGAAGCATATATTTTGATAGGTTCTTTGGTGCCATTTTATCAGGCAGACAGTGAACCTGTGGGGAATGCTATGCGCTTTGCATGATTTTGAGGTTATATATGATTTTTTCATCAGAGTATGAACAGTACTTTTTATAAACCATTTTCGAGTTTAACCTTCCCTTTAACTTTTTTGAGAAGTTTTTGATACCAAAATGTGCGTCTTGATGAGTAGATTAATAATATACAGAAATTTTTTAATATAAAGGCCATTTAAGGGGTCAAAAAGCCAAAAAACTGATTTTTTCGACCCAAAAAAATTTTTTTTCGAGGACCTCGAAAAATAAATAAAGTCAGTAAAAATTTTACAAAAAAACACTTTTACACTCCACTCCGCTCCGCTGCGCATCATGCTTCGCATGATGCTTGCTCCACTTCGTTTCGTTCCGCACAGCTCGTCCACAACCCCCCTATCGTATCCAAGACTTTTCTCAAAAGTGCAATTTCATATACACTGAAATCAATTCATCAGATGCATTTTAAAAATATAACTTTATAATTTGAAAAAAAGGAACTGTAGCCAATGAAATCAATAGAAGTTTTATAATACCTTCGAATAATGTGTCAGTGAACATACATCATAAATATATGGATAATATTTATTTAGAAACATCCATAGCTTAAAACAGAAAACTGTAATCTATAAAAAACAATTTTATGTTTGTACTCCAAGCTATTGTAAGGTGGCGTGGAAGTTCGTGGCTTTCTATGTAAGTCGTGTTTTTTTAATTTGTATATTACTCTGGAGAATTGAATCTTAAAAATATTTGAACAATTTATGAGAAGTTTAATTTATGATGCTTAGCAATTCAAACATGAATCTACTCAAATGATGCAAAAGTTTAATTTTCTTGATAATTTTCTCTTGAAATTTAATTCCTAAGAGAAATCTTGAAGTTATTCAAATGGAAACTGAAGCTCTTTAAAATTCCTTCTCAAGAATTTTCTTGCAATATTTTTTTCTTAAAATTTAATCAAAAAGAATTTTCTTTTGCAAATTTAATCAAATTTTGTACTGAAATAAATCTTCAAGAAATAAATTTAAAAATTCATAAAAAATTCAATTCATGTTCATAAATTTAAATTCTGCATGCAAAAAATCGATTTGCTTAAAAGTTTTCTTTCTTTTTTGTGATATTAAAAAAATTCTGTAAAATTGAAAATTTATGCAGCAAAAAACTGTTTCGGCTTCCTTCCTGTCGCCAAACGATTTCCATTCTTCTGTTCCTTGCCATTTATTTCAGTCTTCTTCTTTGTGTGTTTGAAATTAAAATCACCGATTTTTTTTTGGGGAATATTCAATGGGAATGAGTTCTTAGAATGAGAGTTTGTCGCATGGGAAATAAATATTTCATTCTAATCTGTTTTGTGTGGTGCAATTTGTGGAGAATTAGTTAAAGATATTGGAAAGAAGTGACAAAGGAAGAAATGAGGATGAAAATTGTTTAAAATAAACAATGAATTAAAATTCAATGATAGAGCATGTTGTGGATTTTGGTGTCCTCAAAAATTGATTTCGGTCACTGTTTAAGATGAGATTTTGATCATACCTAGCTAATTTTCTGTTTTAAGACCCCTTTACAGCAACATTTTATACTTGAGTATAGGATTCTGCACATTTCAGCACTTTACTTTAAGGATCGTTCACTCATCGTCCAATTATTTTAGGAGGAGGGGATCTGGGACTGTGTGTTGGTCTTTTATATAGGAATTTTTTTGACAGAGGGGTCTAAAAAATCAAAATTTTTGATGGACATTTTTGACGTTATACAGAATTAAGATTTCCTAAAAAAAAGCTATTTCTGTAAGGAATTGAACCCAAATTGCCATCATAGAACGCAAACATGCAAACTTTAGACTACCACTGCTTTTCAACAATATTCATTAAACTCAGCATTTCCATTTATAGCTTCACTAACCAATTTTAAAATCCTCCAAAATATGATCCAAATGACTTCCCACAACTCAAAAATTTATTCTAATCGTCCTCATCGGAAGTTATTTTATGCACTTAAAGTCCATTAAAAATTTTCAATTCAACCTAAAATCCCACAAAATTGCTGCCAACTTTTATTCAATAGATCTCTATATTTGCAGATTATTTTATTTTATTTTTTAATATCTACGACATTATTATATTGAATAAAAAAAAACATGGATCAACGCCAAGCAATTTGAATGATAATAATGTCACTAGAATAAATTTCCATCCTTTATGTCTTCTTCCTTCATCCTCATTTTCACTCATTTTATTCATTATAGAACTTAATTTTTTTCGCAGTGCATTTTTTTAATAATCATCAGACTCAATTTTTAATCTAGAGAAGAAAAAAAATCATTGTTATTTTGCTGACAATTGCTTTCATTCAACAACAACAACTTGCTAAGTGCCCCCCAACTGCACAATTTTTCTTCTTTTCATCTCCACTAGATGAATATTTTCTTCCCACTTTTAACTTCATCTCTAGATCTAAATAGAGAGATGAGATGAAGAAGCAGTGAATGGAGTCATTAAAATTCATAATAAGACACTCAGATACGGATGAACAAATGATTGTGAAAATGGAATAAAGTGAGGGAGACAGAGAATGAATTGTGTGGCTGCATTATGTTATTATTATTATTTTTCGTTTTATGTGTCGCTCATTTTTTATGTGCAACATTTAGTTCAGTTGGGTTGTGGCTTTTCGCATTATTTTTAATTTTTTCTTGGATTCAAGTTTGATGCTGTTTGAACTAAATTTTGAAATTTTTAGCTCAGTTTTGGAAGTCATTCCTAAAATTCTTCTCGATTTTCAATATTTTTGCATAGAATTTTAAAATGAAAAGCCCTTTCAACCCCTCATCAATATAAATACAACTTTCAGCTTCCATCCTAACAGCCCAAAAGCATTGACAAGGGAGGGTTCGAGAGCATCTGGAACCCCTCTTCGAGGATAAGCTTTTTTATTTTGCTAGGGTTTTGAGGAAAAAAGCATTTGGACCAACACCTAAAATTTCATCTTCTATGCAAAAAAGTTTTGGAACCCCCCTAGAAAGCACTTGCAACAGCCCAAACTTCCATCCATCCATAAAAGCGTTAAAACCTTTTCCGTCATCAAGAAAAATATCCTTTTCGTACATCTGAATTTTTCATGCCAAAAAACGAAAGCTTAAATTGAAAGGTAAGGAAAAAAAAATTCGAAACTATCCTTTCAACCTGAATGATGGATGTGTCGACCCCCATCACAGTTAAGTATAGCTCGACAGCAACTGTATTGAATTTTCATTCATTAATTCGGCATTTTGATGCTAATTTTCTTCGACGATGTACTAAAAATATGCTTACTTATGCTGTTAATAGTCATATATACATTCGTCAATAGCTTAAATGTTGTATGTGGATGTGTGCGTCTCGAGAGAGGAGGCAGGTGATGTTGATTGATGATCTGAATATTTATTTTTTTTTGCTCCTTTTTTTCTCGTGAAAAATTGATGAAGATGAGCTCAAAATCATCAAAAGACGAAAGGGAATGGAAATTATGCTGACATCGTTGACATGGTGTGTGATGAGCAAAAAAAAAAGTAATCAGGATGAAGACATGAAAAGGTGGGAAAGTGAGCCTTAAATGAAGTTGCTAACTGCTTTGTGAGATTTTTTTTCTGCAGAAGAGATGATTAGATGATTAAAATGTGGAATGGAATTGGAATTTTGTTGTGAAGTAGAATCAGGGGTGTAGCCAGGGGGGAGGTGGTTTGGAGGTTTCAACCCCTCCTCTTTTTGGGAAACTTTTTAATTTGCTAGGGTTTTTTGGGGAAAAATCCCAACAACCTCCCAGCCCTAAATTTTTCGTCCTCCCTCCCTCATACGAAAAATTTAAGAATGAATAATTTTTGATAAAAAAGTAATTTTTTATAAATTTTAGTTTTTTTTTCTTCCAAAATTTTGAAAATTAGAAGAAGTTTTATGTTTCATTCTTAAAATCTCTTACTGTGCATTATTTTATTTCCTATCATCACTTTTAACTCTTTGCTGCTTATACACCATCAAAGAGTTTGCGAAAAACTCTTTGTTATGCAACCTTTTAGCTATGAAAACATAACATCACAAAGTAATCAACTGCCACCACAACCACAAGAGAAACAGAAATAGAAAAAAGGAAAAAAAAAAAATCACAAAAGAGGAAAAAAATGCGCGCAAATAAAAATAAAATTCCGGAAATTAAAGAATTATATCGTTGCGGCACAACAAAAGGAGTTTATTGACAGCGTCTGATATAAATTTCAATTTCCGTCTTCTAACTGCTGCTTTTTTTCTGTTCCTCATTCTCTCTGTTTTTGTTTCTTTTTTTTATTGATTTTTTTCTTCTTTTCTTCCTTCATTGTTCTTTATTTTTTCAATAGATTATGGCAATAAGTTTATTTCAATACAATCGTACATAGAGTTATTGTAATAAACCGTAATTTATGGGAAGGAGAAAACCTATAAAAAATATTTTACAAAAAAATAAATTGAACTGCAAGATATGTAGTTATTGCTTATTGGACCCTAAACAAGCAATATTTTAAAATGTATGGGGGTTAGATTGGGTTTGGGGTTGGCAATATTTTAAATGTGAATTATTTTCAATTTGATGTAATATTTTTTGAGATTATTTAAATGATCGAATTTTATTGAAATTTAAGAACTTTTTTTAAAAAAATTAAAATTCAATTTTTTAAACAAGATTCTTGTGTAAAATCCACAACTTCACATCTCCATCCCATCCACATCCAATCTAAAATAGTTTACTCAGTAAAGTCGACAAACTGACAATTTTTCAAATCATCCACAATACCTCCCCACCCTCAACACTTAAACAAACTTGTTAAAAAGGCCATGATTTTCTTCTCTGTTTGATATCCGCAAATATTTACGTTTCTTTGATTTAATGTCTACACAAAAGTGAAAATACGACAGAAACATGATTTTCCTCTTACAAAGTCTGGAGTCTTTAAGGCAGATGTAATAAATTTTAATGGCAACAGCGACGAGAGAAAAAAAATGCTTCCCCAATTTAAATTGCTCATTAACATCGAAAATCATTTAACGAGATTGACATTTATTGACGTTCATTTAATTTTTTTGTTATTTTTTTTAAAGAGAAAAAAAAAATAAATTTTTCATACAAAAAAATTTTTTTTGTCAACAAGATGAAGAGGAAATTTTTAAAAAGTAAATTAATTTATGTCAATAAAAGTCAGTGGATTTTAATATTATGTTGATTGAGGATAATTTTTTCGAGGGATAATGTTATTAAAATTGCAAGGTTTTGAGAATGTAAGGTAAAGTAATGTATTGGAAATCTAGAAAAAATTCTTACTTAGGGGAGGGGGGGTCGTTTTTTAGTGTTGAACGCTTGAGGAGGGGTGGTTGGAGAATAGAATCTATGAGAATTTTCTTGTCCTTTTTTTGGAAAATAACCGTTATTTTGTTATGTAACAAATGAATGGACCTTAAAAAAATTAGCCAAAAAAATGACAGATTCAAAGAGGGGACTGGCACTAAGTTGGAGTGACAGTCCCATTCTTAACTAAATGTTTTCCAAAAATTGTCAAAAAATGTTCTGAGGATCTGAAAAATTTGACTAACATCATTTATAAAGAACCCCTTAAAGCTTCCAATTAAAAAAGATCCTGCTTACATTACTTTTTTCTAATTGATTCTAACCTACAAAACTATCGAATCGTGAATGAAATAAACATTTCATTAAAGCAAAAGAAAGCAAACTAGTAATAACAAAAAAACTGTAAATTCCACAAGAATTGAGAGGCAAAATAGAATCCAAAGTAAGTAAAACTCATGCCTCATGAATTATGAATGGATAGGAAAAAGCCAACAGCACATAGCACAAGCAAAACCAACAACAAAAAAAGTGTAAAAAGGAAAGAAACTTTTTCATTCTTCGTCCTGCGTTAATCAGAGTAGCATATTTCTCATGAATAAACCAGCTGGTTACTGTTTGGTACTTTTTTCATTACTTACAATTTTTACAAATGTTCCTCGCCGATTCACTCTTCTTTGCTCTTTCATTTTCCATCTAGGGGACGCCTATTCCAACATTTGTTTAGATTACGTGAGATGAATTTAGTTTAAGATAGAATTACGGTTGTATTGGAGCGGAAATTTTGAAAAATAAAATAGGTGACTGTAATTGGCAATTTGTCATGATGTATTGATGGAAATATGGAGAGTTAAAGAGCATGATACTAAAATAAAGAGTACTAAAAAGCCGACATTTTGTACTAAAACTAGAATCCCAAAAAAATCGTTAATTTACAATTTTAATCTAACTATCGGGTATTTGATACTAAAATTAGCAATACTAAAAATTCTCTATTTTGTGCTAAAATTAAGAGTACTAAAAAGTCGCCATTTTGTACTGAAAATTGAATACTAAGAATTTTAAATTTCGGAATTTCTTCTCAAAGAAAGTATACCTAATTTTATTTTTATAGCATTACTTTTGGGTTTAAAAAAACCATAAATGCGTTTTAATCACCTCCACATTGAATCACAAAAAAATCCCTTCCAATTCAACTTCCCTCAACACAACTGAGAATAGAAAGCAAAGCAAAAAAAAATGTTCATTTAACTTACTTAAATATCGACTTCACTTCCGAATTGTTGATTCGCACACACATTTCTGTTCATGACTTTAAAAGATAGCAAAAGAAGCATAAAATTTCATACATAGATCATACTGCAGACATCATCAGATGTTATGAGCATGAAAATTTAATTATTTTGACATGTGATGCCTTTTATGTGTATGTATGTGAGTATAAATGCTCATAATAATGATAATAATTCGTATTCTTTATATACACATATTTTTAGTATATTCTGTAAAGATTTTTATGCATTTTAATCTCAACATAGGGAACAGAACACAATGATAACGCAGAGAGAGAGAGAGAAAAAGGCTTATGTATGAATGAATTTATGAATGCACATTCATAAGAGAATCATCTACATGTTCATTCACATAATGAATGATAATGGAATTATCGTTTGAAATGCTTTAAGGCATAAAAGTGTACATACTACATGAATGAATGGATGGGTGGGTGTAGAGTGTGTAGGAATAAACATGAACAAATGTTGCAACATTGAAAAAGATGAGAGCAAAAAAGCATTCTTTTGTTAGCAATGCACAAGTGTTGAATTAATTGTTTGGAGTATCCTTGTATGCCTAATCGCAACTCTCTCACTTTTTCCAGAAAAATGTTTCTGTTTTTGTGTTACTTTGTTAGATTTGTTGTGTATTGGATTGTGGGAAGATATCAAGCACAAGGGGTCCTTGATTTGAATAATTTTGACTTGATTTGCATAACAATTTTCAAACTTTTATTTTAAACGGAAATTTTGTATTCAAAAAGTAAAAAAAATGCACATGATTTTCTCGGTCTCAAAACGTTATGCAAATCGAGGACCTCCCTAAACCTTAATGAAAAAAATATTTTTTTTGTACGCAAAAAGAAAATTCGAAATTTTTAATTTTATTAATTTAAACTTAAAATTTAAATTTAATAAATTTAAAATCTTCGTTAAATTTTTAAAAATTCTGAAAAGTTCGAAATTTTAATTTTTTTTTAAACTTTAAGTAAAAAAATTTTAAAAACACCCAAAAAATCCTTTTTTCCGATTTTTCGTTAAAATAATTTTTTCAAAACTCATCAGACCAGACACAAAAAAAATTCATTCTTCATCTTCTAAATTTATTTTCCAGTCTACTCGATAATTTAGTTCCACATGAATTGCTAATCATTGTCTTCAATAATAAGATTCCTAAATTCCACAAAAGTTCACAGATGAAAATGTCAACATCCGAAAAAGAAGCGAACAAAAATTTTAAAGCCATGAAAAAATTGACAAATGCTTTCTGTCAGACCCTCGTCAATCTGCCTTATTTTCAGCTTTTCTTGCTGCTCATTTTGATCTACAACTATGAAATATGCTGAAACCAAGTCGAATTAATTTTGTTATCAAGAAATTTTTGTTCCTTTTTTTGTACTGCAAATGTCATTTAATTTTTAACAAACAATCCTAGACGTAATTTCATGGTCCATAATTCAATTATGAATGCTAATTTCTATAGTTTTTGCAAACAAAATTTTATTCTTATTTTTCTGAAAATTAAATTTTCACAATTTAAAAAAAAAAAATTGAAAAGGAAATTTTCCATTGTTATGCTTTTGTGTTGTCGTCATGCTCATTATTCCTCATGACGGTATTCAAAGGAATATGTGCTTGTCATTGCCATGTATGTACTCAAAATTTATTTACAGAACAATGAAAGCATTTCATCATTATCGTTATGCTTTTCACATTTGAAAAAAGGTTTAAAGCGAAGTAATTTTTCAATTTTTCAGAAAATCTAATTAAAAACTTTTTGTCGAAATTCTTAAGTCATTTAAGTTGGAAGTTATTAAGGATGTTTGACAGCTTTCAAGAAGAAATTGTTAAACAATTGTTTAATGTAATTTGTGTCTTTTAAGCTGTTTATGACAAGTCATGTAATTTTATGAAGAGTAATTGAATAATGTACTTGAAATACTTCATAAGTAGGTGATGACAATTTTGTTGATGAGTTTTAGTTAAATGATGCAAGTTAAACTTGAGTTTAATGGATTTTCTGACATAATTTCCATCATATTTAATTTTATAGACAGACTAAACCCCCCCCCCCCCACAAACTATGCATTCTTTTCAAAACTATCCTAACTCATATGAATAAATCCCACCATAATAATTATCAAGAGCCAGCATAATCAACGTCATCAGCAGAAGAACCACATGAGTAACTAACACAAAACCCACCAAAAAACTAATCCCACATGGCAATAAATGAAATAATTTCACATCCAACATGATAAATTAGAGAGAGCAAAAGACAATTTTAAAATTTTCCATAAATGCAGATTCATCCATTTATACATACTTTAACGATAGTTTTGGTTCCGGATATACATTGAAAGCATTACATTTAATATGCACCATTCCTTCATAGTCCGTACGATAATTTAGTTTAAAATGTGATTCTGGCACTGTTGGCAAAAAATGAGAGTAAAAGAGAGATAATTATGATAGACAATAGCTTCAATATTTGAGATGCAGGCAGCAGCAATGGCCGATAATAATACAGCAATAGAAAATTTTCAATGAATTCAAATTCATTCGAGTGGTGAAAATTTTTGGATGAATTTTTTATGGGAATGAAAAATTGAAGCAGTAGAAATTTTATTGAATTGAATTTTTTAAGCTTCAGCTTCAATTCTTTGATGATTTTTGATGCTGAAAACTTGGAAATTTTCTATTGATCAATTATTGTTTTCTACCTTCTCATAAAAAAAATTCAGGTATTTTACACTTCATTAAGCTGATTGATGGTAGGTATTTTAAAAAAATTCTGGCGAATAATTTTCAGCAAAACTTATACCTAGGGGTCTAAAAGTCGAGTTTTTAACTGCATAAATTCTCTACAATTCAAAGCAAAATTAACACAACAGCTTCTCAAAAATTGTTCCTAAAAGCTGAACATAACAATACTTTCACCTGTAATTTGAAGTCGTAAAAAAAATAAATCCACAAAATTGGTATGTAAATCCACGTACAGTAATTTCATGGATATTTGTGTGTGAATCAATTGCCCATGGCAAGATTTCGATAAAATTACCATAAATTCTCATGCGGTTGAGTACAAATGTTAAATTTTCGGTACTAAAACATTGCATTTCCCACATTTAATGGACATGAACATTCAAAATATATTCATATACGTATATATCCAAGATAACGAGGATCGGCAATCGTTAATTACACAGAAAGATTTTTTTTTTTCGAAAATTACACTCAACTCCAAATGCGTGTGAGTTCGTACACACATGTTAATGACAAAGGCAACTTGGGAGATGGAAAACGAAAATTTTATGTTCGTTGCCCTAAAATCATCAATTTTCATCATGTTGGAAGCTGGATATTTAGTTATTCCATTTAGATGTTTTTTGGGGTCGTTTATAAGTGAGGTTCATATTTTTCGAAGGGACTATAGACAGTGCAATTTAAAGAGCTAAATTTGTTAATCAGGTTGAGGTGGGGATCTAATTTTTGATAGGATCCGTTTGATTTTATGGATGGAATCTCATGGGGTCGTTCACTTATTACGTAACGCCAAAATTCTGGTTTTACCCTCTCCAACCTGCGTCACGTTTTGAACAGAAAAATCAGGTCTGAGAACAATAGACCGTAACAAACTCTCGGACCCCCCTCCTCCCTCAAAACGATACGTAATAAATGAACAACCCCCATCCTAAATTTTGCAACTTTTAAATTTTTTGATTCCGTTACAAATTGTATTCTAACGACCACAAAAGATCAAAAATTCATTTTTTATTCAATTCATAAAAACCCAAAAAACAACCCCACAGACGTCACTTCCAATTAAACCCTTAACTAAAAATAAAATAAAGAAAAAATTGTTTTTCATCTAAACGACTTTCCAGCAACAGCAAACTGATAACACTTCGCAATATGAGACCATTGCCAGATTGATGACTTTCTTCTTGTCTTTCTTTTCCCTTGATGTACTCTTCCGTTAGTATGCCTGTCTGTGAGATGGGAGATGAGTAAATGGCTTAACTTTGGCAGACTTGATGAGAAAGAGACAGGCTTGAACAGGATGATGACTTTTGGGGATTTAAGAGGAGAGAGTGATTTTTGTGAGTTGTAGAAATTTAGTGGACATTAAATTCTAGCATCTCTGAACAAATACGTTACGTGCGAAATTTGAATTTGTTCTAAAATAAAACCCATTAGTACGCCTTATTTTAGTACAAGTCGTCCGTTAAATTTTTAAGAAACAAATCAAGATTTATATACTTTCTACTTTTTTTAATTAGTTTAAATTGTTTTTATATCAAATTTTATGACTGAAATTATGGAAAAATCATTATTAAAATAAATAAAAGCTTAGGAAAAATACTTAATTTTGCAAAAAAAAAAATTTTCTTGGTCGGATTACATGTAAAAAAAGGTTTGAATTTTTGAATTTTTTCAAAAATTGAGGGCTTTTTAACTAAAAAATTAACGGACAAAACAGCTGTTCAGCTGTTCAGAGATGCTAGATTAAATTGATTAAATTAAAGGTTCAGTTCGTACAAATTTGATGGAATTAGCCACGAACTTTTTTAAGATAGCAAAAAATTTGAGACTTGAACCCAAGTTTATTTTTCAAGATTATGATACCCAACCTTTAATTCTGAAAATTCTGATTTTACTATATCATGAATTGTGATCTAAAAATATTCGCATTTAATCCTCAGTCTCAAATTTCACCACAACTTCAATCTCTTCCATCAACAATCAACGAACAGTCAGAAAAACACTTGAAATGCAAGAAAAAGCAGAAAACTGAACAGAAATTGATGTAAAACTTTTTTTTACCCTCCATGCGATAATTACAAGCTGTTAGTAGCACAAAAAAAAAAATAGCAACAACACAAACTGTAAAGGAGCATTAAAGGAATCAAGTTTCAATGTTTGAATACATTTTCAGCTTTAGTGATGCTTTTGCTTTATTCTGTTGTTGTCACTATTTGATTGCTGTATTCATTTGTAATATCACAGAATATATATGCGACATACTTTTGCAATCTGAGATTAATTGCTGTTGACATGTTTCGATGTGTTTTCTTCTTTTTATTTGTAATTAAATCTAGCTTCTCATTCCAATTTTGTTTTTAACTTTGCAATTTTGTTTATCTATTTTGATACTTTATTGAGGAGCTTACTCTGTATTTAATCATGCTTGTTAATTTTCAGCGTGTAGTGTTTAATTGGAATTAAAATTATTGTTTTGTTTTGATAAATTTCGGAAGAGCTACAATTTGAATTTGACTTGAAGGTATGTTTCAAAATTGACATCCAAAAATAGCAGTATTTGAAGATTCATTAACAAAAATGGGTTTCATGATTTTATTTTATATAAATTGACAGTTACGCCTACAATTATATTTTATATTTTCTATGAACATCCTTAGCTTTTTAATTTACTAAAAATTAAATTTGGGGGGGATTTTTGTTTGGAACATTTTTTTTGTATGGAAACAAAAATTTAGGGGGGTTAGGATTTTTTACTCAAAAAACCCAAGCAAATTGAATAAATTTCTTCCCCATCCCTTGACTTTGCCCCTGTACCCAAGAATAAATAAAATGAGATAAATCTTTTATTATTACTAACCACAGCAAGTTTGAATCTATGTCATCGAAAATTAAAATTTTCAAGATGTAAATCTCCTGCTTTCATAACATCTACCACATTCCATCTTTTTTTTAAGCTACAAATCTTCTTATGTTACAAAATATTTTTCTATCATTTTCACCTTTTTTGATAAGCTCATGTGTTATTTTCCTTTAAAAAAATCAGATCCGCTTTGCGAAGATTAAAAACAACATTCAAGAAAAATTTTCTCGCATGTGGATGAATGAATCGCATCTTGTTGTTGCGATGTTGTTTGATCCTTTTATTGCTCGCGGGTGTCAAGCAAGAATCTAAAATATGAGAAGCAAGTGTCAATATAAATTAGTCCTTTTTCATGTCAACGCATTTTTCACCCCCCTTGACATTTTAAAGTAAGAAGAGAGGAAATTGACATTTTTATGACATCACCATCGTCACGCTCAAGTGGCTTTTCATATCAAATCAGATTTTGAAATGAGCTGTAACATATTTATAAATATATGGAAATGGTTCAACATGCAATATTAATTTTCTACGAATGAAAAATCCCATTTCGACAGAAGTCATTTTGTGGAAGGCGTGTTGGGTGTTTTATGAAGGAGGGATTTTATGCGACAGCAGCAGTAGCAGCAGCATGGAAAGACTATAATTTATTACACACATTTCCAATTAGTAGATGTTGTATCGAGTTAATTAAATTCACTAGACGACGACAAGTGTGATTCTGGTTGAAATTACAACTTTTAGCAATATTTTGTGAGAGAATTTGATGGAAATTGTAGGCGGTTTTATTGGTGGGCTTTATTGAATTAAAAGAAAACTGCTTGAATATTTTCGTAGTTAAAAGCAGGAAAATATATTGAGTAAATATGAGTGCGAGGTTGATCAAGTAGGTTTAAGGTGAATTTGGTAAGTTTGTGGTGAATTTGGTGAGTTTGTGGTAAATTTTGAGAGTTTAATTAAAATTTGGTGAATTTGGAGAGTTTTCATGAATTTCATAAGTCTGTGGTGAATTTGGTAAGTTTGAGGTAAATTTGGTGAATTTGGTAAGTTTGAGGTAAATTTGGTGAATTTGGTAAGTTTGAGGTAAATTTGGTGAATTTGTGGTGAATTGGGTGAGTTTGATATTAGTTAGGTAAGTTTGTGGTAAATTTCATTTGATTGTGCTGAGTTTGATAAATTTGAGGTGAATTTGGTGAGTTTTGTTTAAGTTAAGTTAAATTTTCCAAGTCAAAATAAAATTCAATTAACTTTTCAAATGCGCCACAATTCATCAACCGCAATATCAATTAAAACTCATTTATTTCCATTTCATTTCATATTGATTTATATTTTTTTATTTAATTTACAATGTCATTTGATTGCTACCACCACCGCTGCTGCTGCTTCTGTTTCATGTTCATCCAATATACATAAAATATCATAAATCTTATTCATTGGAGTTTTCAATTTTAATTTTCTGTTTTTGTAATGATTTTCAGATCACATTTTATTATTGAACTTGTAATTAAAATTGAAGCACAGTACGGATTAAAAAAAAACATTTAATTTCCATTTGTCTTTTTTTAATGAATAATTATTGCAATTAAAACGAGAGAGAAAAAAGAAGAAGAAATGGAACAGCATGGATGAAGCTGCGGAAGAAGAATATTCCTATTTTGAATTTTAATGTTGCGCGTAATCGCTTGCATAAATTTTCCTTGGTAAATTTCTAATTACTGCTACGCTTCTCGTCCTCATTTTATGCTATGTACTGTATATAGGATTTTTTTTTTCTCTCTGCTTTCTTTGTTAATTAACTTTTTGATATTACATCATGTTGTCTTGTGTTGGAAAAAGCGATGAAGTTCTTTTCACATCCTCATGGGGAAATCTTCATCATGCGGAAAAATGAGATTTATTTAATCTTCAAGTTTGCTTACAGCATTTAGGATGTTGGATGGCCATGAAGGTTAATTGCTCTGATTTAGTTAGTTTATGCAGGATTTAAGTGCATTTGAAGGTTTAGAAATGAGAAAATTTAAATTTGGTACTCTTTTTGAGGGTCATAGTTTTATAAATGAAATATACTAAAAATATTGGATTTTTGAGAATTCAAATTTCATCTTTTACAAAATTTATATCCAAAAACTTTTGGGCGATAGTTTCAGACCCCTCGTAAATATTCAACATCGATTTTGTTCGAAAACATCAAATTTGAAACTACACCAAAACATCTCAACCATTCACCAAACTTTCATCACTAACTAACCTAGCCACCCCAATATAACATCATTGCATGCACTAATAAAAACAATACTTCATGGTAAGAAATGAAACGAGGGAAGGAGAATAATGATTTGAAAAGTCTGATCAACATTGTCTATTAATGAAGTCAGATAATCTTCATTGGAAGCGCAACGAAAATTTCTGTCTCAGATTTAAAAGAATTGACGTTGAATGGTAATTTATATCACTAATTTTGACGTAGAAGCGCTTTTCATGAAGATTAATTTACTTAAGTGATGTTTATTCGTTTGTTTGCCTTCTTTTAATGAATGAATGGAATGAATATGTTTGAAATTTATAGGAAGAGCCCCTTAGTTTGATTTTTTATTGAGTATTTTGACGTGAATGAATTAAATTACGGTTGTTGATCAGTTGGTCCTTTTCAAAAAGATTAAAAAAAAATCATAACCTAAAAACTAACACAAAAACTTTTTTTAAAGCATACAAACAGCAATAAAATATATCCTCACAAATTCGTCTACACATCTAAAATAAAATATTTTAGTCATGCATTTACAACTTATTTACCGTCAATTTTAAAACAATTTTCATGTTGAGTTGATGTACGTTACACCATGATGAGTAGAGATGAAAAATAAATGCACAAAATATGTGCCACGACCACAAATTTTCCCACATTTACCGTTGCAGTTCAAGCCAGCATAAAATCAATATTTGAGTATTAAAACATGACTAACTTATTCAATGTTACATCCTTAACATTTCAATTTTACTCAATTCATCAAAATATTTTTTTAGATAGGTTATAAAGGTCGGTTGATGTTAGATGAAGAATTGTGTATGAAATTTCCCAAATGGATATTCAAATTTCTTTTGGAAGTTCATGCGGTGCTTGAAATTCAATCAAGCTAACAAAAGGCTTTCTTTGGGATTGCTAGTTAATGAGGTTTAAAAATAATTTTTTGGTAAGTTTGGTGAAAAAAAAGAAAATTGCAAGTTTGAGGCGAATATTGAAAAAAAAGTGATGAGTTTGTTGCAAATTTAGTGATAAGTTGTAAAATTTTAGGTTAATTTGGAGGGTCTGAGGGGAATATAGTTAAAAAGTGGTGAGTTTGTTGTCAATTTCGTGAAAATTGTAAATTTTGAGGTGAATTTGATCAAAAGTGGTGAGTTTGAGGTGGATTTGGTTAAAAATGATAAGTTTAATGAAAAAATTATATTAAAAGAATTTAACATCAAAAAATCTTCCTGAGACTCAACACGCGTTCAACACCCAAAAAAAGAATTTTCAAAACTCCCATCTCATGTATCATCCACAAAACTTTTCATGAACATAATAACAGATAACTGGAAGCACCAAAACTTTTCTTCAAAACTTCTACTTTAAAGCTTAACTCAATTTTGTGGGCATAAAAATGAAATTAAGGTATTTTTTTAAGGAATCTACTGACAGGTAGATCCTTTTTCCTTCAAGACTGACGTGCGTCCTTCAGTTTTGACCTTAAAACATGAACTTTATTTTTGAGGTTTCTTTTTTCTGCGTGCCGAGCACGTTTCTCATTTTAATGATAAAAAAGGGCCACAAGATTTAATCTCGACTATGTTTTGTTGTCATTTCATTACATTGTTTGCCTTCTACTTGCCTCTTCATCTATTTTTGCATTTCTAGACCTTGACAGTTGTGATTTAAAGTAAATTGACCATGAAATAAGGTTTATGGAAATTTAAATGATTTTTCTTTGTGGTTTGAGATTTATAATTTAATGAGCTATGTAGCTTGTAAATTCCTTAAAAATCTACGTTCAGTGAACCGTTCAACAAAGTTTACGATGTCTGAATTTTTTTTTCATTGGACATTAAACTAAAATTAGCACATACAAAAAAATTCACGACAATAATCAACACATTTTTCATCTCCCACACACGCCAAAGCCATATCTCATATCATAATCACATTCTAACAGCAGAAAATGACAGAAGAATTCCTTCATATTGTCACGATAATGTGTCATTACTTTATGGCTCATAAAATATTCTATTGAAGAAAGATAGACCAAAGTGAATATAAGAAGTAAACGAAGCCATAACTTATCCATTTTAACTCCATAAAAATGGTATCACGATTATGCGTGTATGTCTGTCTGTGTCTGTGTGTCTCTCTCACATTTTTGACATCCCTCATCGAATGGATGAAGTGAAAAATTTCCAAGACGTGAACAATTTTTTTTTTCAACAAATTTATGAATGGGGTAGCAAAAAATGTGTATAAATTTTTTTATTATTGCGATAAGTTATCATCATCATAATAATCATCATCATTATCATCGTCATCGTCACTGTCTGTGTTGAGGAGGGAATGAGAAAAAAAGAAATAAGAAGACAAGAAAAAAAAGTTTTGAATTAACTTTTTAATCGTAAAGTTTTCATGAAGAACAAAAGATGGTAGAAAAAAATTGAATTTAATGTTCTTGAGTGACTCAGCGGAGGCAGGCAGGATGGCAAGTTGAGAAAAAAAAATCAGTGAAGTTTTATAATAGAATCGTGAATGATTTAAGAGAAATTTTTATGACAGAAATTTCCTGTGTGTCGTTTCTTTTTCTTGAGTAAAAGACAGCTGTCCTAAGAGTTAAAGACTTCTTGCTTTTGTCAGAGTTAATCTTTTTGTGGAGGTGAATAACGAGTGGGTTTTTGAAAGTTTATTGTTTAATAATTTTTTTTAAAAGATTATTCTGAGATTTGTCAGTTGAATTGTAAAGTTCATGAATTACTGAGTGTTTTGTGGGAATTTTTAAAAAAATCGTGTCAGTTTTAGTGGATTTTAGTATATTTGAACTTGTTTTTGTTAAATTCTGTTTTGGTGATCTGTCCTCAATTTTGTTGAATTTTACTGATTTTACTCCACAATTTTCAAATAGTTTTTAAATTTGGACAAAGTTTGTTGGTTTTCAGTCAGTTTTCTCGATTGTCAATCAGTTTTAATGTTTTTCAGTCAGTATTTTAATTTTTGGCCAGTTTTGTTGTTTTTTTTGTCAGTGTTTTTGATTTTTAATTAATTGTTTTAAATTTTTAGTTTTTCAGTCAACGAAAGATTTTTAAAAATATCAATAAAACTCAATGTTGTTCATTTAATTTCAAACTCTTAACAATAATATTAAAGACCTTGATTATTAACATTTAAGTATCATTTCTCCCCCTCTTTGAAAAATCACTTAAATCCCAAGTCAAAATGAAAATCCAATTTACAAAATTTTCTCGCTAAAAAAATTAAACAAAAGCGAAAAGTGACTAAGCAAATGAATGAAGAACGAGGGTGAAAAGTTTTAGAATTTTTTTTAATTTTCTTGAAAGAATTTTTTTCTTTAACAAGTTTGACAAAAACTCCAAAAGTTGCTCATTATTAATAAATTAATAAGTCGTTAGAAAAAGCTTGTAAATCAATAAAGACAAAAGGAGGAAAAAAAGAAGAGGAGAGCAAAAATTTCTTTTTGGATCTTTTTTAATTTTGTTGAGGGATTTTTTTCCATGTAATAAAGACTAGAGAGGGTTAATGAATACTGATGAGTAGCAAAGCATGCCGCTTGTAAAGAATTATACAACATCATGGTTTTAATTATTAATAGACAGAATGAGACTGTGAATTTAAGTAGATTAAAGGTTCGGTAAATTTGATTCTGGGAGAAAATATTTGAAATTTATGTCTACAGTTAGTGTTGATGAGTTTTGGTCAATTAAGTAAGATTTCGATCAGTTTTTGATGAATTCGGACAATTTTGTTTTTTGTCGGTCATTTTTTAACACTTTCGATCAGTTTAGTTATTTTAAGATCAATTATGATCATTTTCGGTCAGTTTTGATCATTTTCGGTCAGTTTTGAACATTTTTGGTCAGTTTTGATCATTTTCGGTCAGTTTTGATCATTTTCGTCCAGTTTTCGATTATTTTCAGTCAGTTTTGATCATTTTCGGTCAGTTTTTTTCTTTCGGTCAGATTTTTTTAGCTGCAATAGCTTTATGCTTCAGTCTACTAAATAAAATCAATAGATTTCTTCAAAACACTTTTGGTTTTTTCAAAAAACCATAAGCAAACAAATCAAAAAGTCTTTGAACTTCACTTTCGATAGGAATTAGCTTTCCATGCTCTGAAAACTTTTTGCTCTCCACATCTTTACAACAAATTTCTCCATTCTTGCATTATTTTTATTTCCAATAATTATCTTTCTAAACGGGTCATTAAGTCCAGAACTGAATCATTTTATAAATCATTGGATATAAAACCATATACTGTGGATACTCTCATATCCAATTCATTTTCCATTACACATAAAAAAGAACGATGAAAATACATGAAAATGTAGTAAAAGCATGTAAGCCATTTGCCAACATCAACAACAACAGCAAATAAACAAATCGCATAAAGAAGAAAAAAAGGAAAATAAATCTATTGAATTAATCGCATTAGCAACATCATTCAGCAATTTAATTCAATCAAAAGGAGAAATGAAAAGTTTTTATTATGCTTTCTCTTCAATTATTCCTTTATCAAATACAAACAAACAAATAAGGAATTAAATTACAGTGCGAGAAGTCGGAAATATGAGAAGATGAGGGGATGTGATGGAATAATTTCTGGTGAGCAGTTTGGAGGAACTGGGAGGAACTAATTGTTAAAGTTTGAAAGTGAGAATGGTTTTTAACAAATTGAATAGATATTTAAATAGAATAGGGAATATTAATGGATCAAAATGGGGGTTTGAAGTTATAAGACAGATTTATTTTTTTTAATCAGACGTGATAGACTTATAGTGTAGGGTGATGGGTGTAGGGGGAAGTAAGAATAAATCTCGCTAATTTTGTGGGTAAAAGAGCAATTTGACAATTTTTCGAATTAAATCTTAACAAAATTGAGCTAGTTTGTCTAAAAAACAAAACAAGACCTCCAGTAACAACCCCAGACGCAACACTACTAAATAATGTCATCACTTAGTCATTCATAGACACTAAAATGAAATCACCAACTGTTTCTATGAATCATCTAATTTAGAAAATCTTTTCCCTCCAATTTCATTCCCATCATTCTAAATAAAGTAATTTAATGTTGCCATATCCCACACCAAGATCTCCACAAAAAAAAAATCCAGAATAAATTTCCCTTTTTTTAGATAAAAAAGTTTGTTTTTCAGGAATAATAAAAAAATTTGTAACAATAACAATAATAATGAGGCATGAGAAGCGAAGAGAGAAAATCCATAAAAAATATATATTTTTATCTAAACTGATATACAGTCTCATATACATTCATCCGTACACAATGAGAAAGCATATTTTATGCGAGACATTAAATCTTGCCAAATGATGTTGATGAAAGGCAATAAAAGCCACAAATTTTCTTTCATTTTTTTTGTCATCTTTGCTGTTGCTATACACAAAAAAAAGAAAATTATTCTATTGGGAGGAATTTGTTGATGATGTCTAAAAAATTTTAGCACCTGGACCCTTTAAACCCAAGACTTAATATAGATTGTCAGGGATCGTTCGCTTTTAAGGGGGAAAGAGGGGGAGGGGAACGAGAAACGTAACAAGGAATGGGGGAGGGGGTCCAAAAAGTAATTTTCTTGCGTAACGTACTAAGTGAACGAACCCTGATCAAACTTTTATAATTCAATCCCATCACATCCAAACCAACCCCATTTGTATTGCATATAAATCGAGAAATAAAATATTACTCAACAGGATCGTTAATTTTTTTTTGTTGTACTCTAGTATATGTGTCATTATCCGAACGATGTGCGTTGGACGGTTTGATGATGATGATGAAGAAAAAGAAAGTCAACCTCGCACTCCACCCGTGGAAACTCATGAGTAAATTGCTTGTGGCGATGCTGTCATTTCATTTTTGTATGAACGTCTCTCATTTATTTCTTTTTTCATCTGATGCTGCTAAAAATCTGTATTTCTATATATGGACATGACTCATGTTGCTCTGATGAGTTAAGAGAAGAAAATTGGAAGAGGGAAATTTTCAAAGTCATTCGCAGACTTTTTTTATAATTTATCAGCATGATTGCTGGATATTCAATTATTGATAATGAGGTTATATCGATAAACTATAATTAAACTGACGTATATCGTGTTGATGATGTTGATTGATGCTTAATTGTAATTTCGGGCTTCGATGAAATAAGCGATTTTCTTTTTTGTGTAAATATTGCCAAGTCTTCTCAGTCTGCTTTGAATTAATTATGAAAATTAAGGACGATGTTGTTGGAATGATTTTTTGGGGTATGTTTGTAGTAAAGCGTCTTTTTTTGCAAATTTTTAGAACCTTCTGTAAAAAAATTATGAGCCTCAACAAATACTCAAAAAACTTTCAAACTTCTGCTCAATTTTCTACCCCATCACCTACAAAGCTTAATATTCTCACATTCCTCTACAACCTTGAACATTTTGTTGCCAATCCATCAAATGTTTACACATTTTTTTTTTGTTATCAAAAGCTCTCAATCATTCCAACACATCTATCAAACAACAAGCCCATTAAATAAACAAAAGAGCTATAAAAATGTCCGGAATATATTCCCAAAAGTCTCATATTTGTATGTTCATCAAAACGAGAATACACAACACATATACATCTATACAAAACATAAATGAATCAAAGTTGATACAAAAGTTGCAAGTAACATAAAAAAAAGTTTTTCCATTGACCTTAGCGTATAGAAAAATTGCGAGAGAATACAATGAGATATGTTCTATATCACCCCTTCTATGGTCTATTGATGTCTATGGGTATGTGATATGATGTGAGTTTGAACAAAATGAATTGTTGAGTACTGTCTATTGTATATTGAATGTGTAGGGAGGGGTGACTGGAAATTCAAGAAGTTGAAAATGGAATTTTATAATTTTTTTAATTACAAATTAAATTTGACATTTGCAATTTTTTCTTTACTAAGATTCGAACCCATGATTAGCTTATGTCATTAATTCTACCCGTTACTAAGTCATTCCACCACCAAACCATTTCAATTTACTAAACAAATATGACAAAATGAGCATCAAATCACCAGCACTACGTCCCATCCCAACCAACCAAATACACACCCCTGCAACACATCCATCCATCTATGTAACGAATCTTAATGTTGAATAAATGTAAGGAGATAGTAGGAACATAAAGAAGCAAAGCCTCAAAGCTACATGATGCCTGAAAATTCATGACATACATGAACATAATGTATTAAGAGCTACAAAATATACAACATAAAAAAAACTAGCAAAAAAAGATTAAACAACTTTTTTCCTGCCAAAACATGCCTCATTTTGATTTATCACATTTTCAACACCGAAAAGAGTTTTTTCTTTTACTTTTCCAAGTTTATTCTTTCTTCTTTTCCGACTAGCTTTTGTGAGTTTTGCTGCCTTTTGTAATCATTTTGGACACTGTCGATTTGTTGTTCACTTTGGATGTCTCTTGTTGATTGTCAAGCTGCGGTGAGCTAGAGGATGTTGAATTGTTGTGGTTTATTAGAGCTTGATTGGATGAAAAAAGCAGTTAAGAGAGTTTGTTTATTTTTTTCTATTGTCAAGTGCTTTTAGTCTTTTTTTTTGTATGAACTAATTCTGTTACTTTGTTAGCTTAAAGAATGTGTCTGATGTGGACGTAAATGAAGATTGGTTTTAAGTTTGATAAAAAAAATAGAAAATTGGACACAATGAAAAATTGAAAATGTTGTCAATTGATTTGCTACAATGTATAAGATTATGTACAAAAGTAGTTACATTGATGAACTGATATGCCACATGAAAGCAACATGAAAGTTTGTGATTAAAGTGTTGTGTTTCGAAAGGATACAAATTTGTAGCAACTTCTAAAACGTGGAATCTGCCGTGAATTAAACATCAATTTGGATCTAAGTAAAAATTTATCTTTTTTAAATTAAAAATATTCAAAAATTTATAAAATTAAAAAAAAAATTGAAAAAGTTATAAATTGCTAAGAAAATTTAGAAAATTTCAAAAAAAAATTAAGTAAATTCAAAAATTCAAAAATTCAAAATTTCAAAATTTCAAAAAATTCAAAAAAGTAAAACATATAAAAATTCTAAAAGTTCAAAAAAAAACAAAGATTTTTAAAAAAAATCAAAAGCTCAAAAACTTTAAACAAAAAATTTAAAAAAACTTTTAAGAAAAAATTCCAAAAAATTTACACATAAAAATTTTACTCCTAAAATGCGCTTTTACTTCTTACCCTCAAAAATTCCCACAATCCAACTTCAAACCTCTCCAACTTCTAATCCACACTACAATGTATAAAATTTGTTTTGTTTTCCATAAAATGAACAGTAAATAAATGTATTCGATGCCTTTGCTTCACTTTCAACATCATTCTTACATAAGCATTTTCCTTCTCTCCACCACGGTTCAATAAGAGTTATTGCCATTAAACACGCAAATCCAAGCAGCAATCAAAACAATCCGACGCGTCGGTCGAGTATGTTCATACATGTTCCTTCCTCGTTTCTTTCCTTTATTTTGGGGAATTCAAGCTGAAAAGTTTTGTTCATGTATCGAGAATTTATTTATTTTTGCAAAATTTCAAGGATTCTGCCATTTATAAACAATGAATTATTAATGCATATTTTTGCAAAACTCAACTGACATTTAAAGATAATTTTTTTTTTGTACATTCCACTTCCATTTTTGCCCTCAATTTTGACGTGAAATACGATACAATATTAACACACGAAATGTGTGAATAATCGACTCATACATCTGCCTTACATCTTACTTATTATTGTTACGGCTGCTTTTTATCGTGTAAGCATTATATTATATTGATTTTCATTTGCAATACTGACTTTTTGTTGTGTACACGATACATTAACTCATGAATTTTCTTTATCTTCTTACTTCTTTTTTCATCTCTTTTTACTTACTTCAATCCCTTGGAGAAATTTTGGAAAGGCTTGAATATTATTAATGTTTGTGTTTGAAATTGAATGTTAAAGTGAGGATGTGGAGAGGTTGAAAGGTTTGATGAAATTTTATTCAATAGAAAGTTATACAACTGAGCAATAAAAATCTTTGTTAAGTTTTGAGGTTTTTTGTTATTTTTGAAACTAGTAATTATGAAATTTTCAAAATTCAAAAATTATTTATATTTTCAAGTTTTAATAATGTGTTAACTTTTTTAAATTTTCAAAAAGTGGAAAATCAAATCTTTCAAAAATTTTTAATTTTTTTTAAAAATTTTTGATTTCAGCTTATGTTTTTGATTTAGTTTGATTTAAACTAAGGTCTCTCATTTTTATTTTTATTTTTAAACTTTCAAAATTTATTAAAATTTTCAATTTGTGTAAACTTGAAATTTATTTTTAGTTTTGCCCTTAAAAATTTAAAAAAAAAATTTTGGTCGTAAAAAACAATTTTTAAGAAATAAGAAATGTTTAACAAAATTCTTTCCTAATAAGTTTATTTCAATTTAATCCCAATGCCACAACTTTCTTGTCAAAACCACTTCAGATTCCACAAATTTTTCCACCAACACAGCATAAAATTTCATCTTCAAACTCTCAAATCGACGTCTGCCGAAAATTCGATTAAAATTTCCCCAAAGGGTGTTGCTCTTTTCTATAAAATGAAATACGCTACGATAATATTATTATGAACATCTCAATTGTATTTTCGTATAACGATTGTGCCTTAAAAAAGCATCTATAAAATATGAAAAATATAAATTCCTAAATAAAACAAATGACGGCAAGCAATAAAACAAAATGAGGAAAAAAATGTTTTTTGTGTGAGGAAAGGCGTTAGAAATTCCATTTTATTCTTCTTAGTCGTTGTTGAACAATATATACACAAAAAAGATTTTTTTGGGCTCGGAATCCTACAAACAATACAGCAATAATTTTCTCATGAATGTCGAGTACAATAGTTGAAGTTATATGAGAGAAAAATGTGGGTTTTGTGCTGCTCAATTTTTGTTGCGATAATTACGGTTGTAGCTTTGTGTTGTTATTTAACTTTAATTTACATAGAATTTTCAGTAGTGAAAACAATAAAAAGGAATCACAATTGATCTGTTGTTGACTTTGAAACCTTTTACATACTCATAAACAGGGTCGTAGACAGAAACAAAGCCCTCCCCCCCAGAAGGTGGAGGAGATTTTGAAATTTTTTTATATGGAACGAAAAATTAAGCGGGGTGGGGGATTTTGGATTTTTTTCCAGAAAACTCTAGCAGTTTGAAGAAATTTTCCTCCCTCTTCCCCCACCCAACCTGAAAAAATATCCTTGCTCACAAATGAAGGCATTTTGATTGTTTTCACTTTTATTAAATAAGTATTACCTGAAAAATGTGGAAAAATCAAAATTATTTTCCTATTAAAAAAATTTCAAAATTGCTTCAATTTTTATGCATAGAAATAAAAACCTAAATATCAGCAAATATAATACCGAGAAGGTTCTAATTTTTTTCCTCCAAAAGATATCAAGTTTTAAATAAAATTTTCATCAAAAAATGATCCGTCTACATTTCAAATTCAATTTTCTTATTCATCCAAAATCAAATTTGCACAGTCCAGTCCACGTGCAAAAAACCAAGAAAACATCCAAAAGCATCCATACAACTTTGTACACATTAAATGAAATCATTAATTACAAATTCACGACCACAATTACCCCCCAAAAAATTTACATGAAATGAATATAAAATGTGAAAAATTGCGAGAAAAAAAATTTTTTCTTCCTCAATCGTAATTCATAATTTACGGCAAATAAGCTTCTTTTTCATTCGTGAACGCGCTTGGCTTATTTTTTTGTGTGTTATGTAAATGAACACACTTTATGTTTTATTACTCAATTTTTATTTGCAAAAAAATGTTCAATTTTCATTAAATGTAAATTATTTTGGGAGGTAAATAAATGGTTTTTGGGGAATTTTCGGAAAAAGGGTGGTGGAGGTATTTTGGAATTATTTTGTAATTGAGAATATTCTTTATTTCTTTAGGCTTGGAATTTCCTGAGAATTTTTATTTCTTTTTTTTCTGTTATAAAATCAATAAATTTGCGGTTGACATCATTTGAAATTTGATGTTTTTAGTACTTTAAGCAATATTTGATAAGTTTGACATTTTTTCAGAATTTATTAAAATATTATTGAATTAAGTTCTTGGTATTTTTTTTTTTGGATTGAATGTTGTTGATAGCTTTCTGATCTTTTCGACTCTCAAGGAATTTTTTTTTTCAATTATAGAATTTATTCAGATTTTCGTTGCAATTTTTGCAGATGAAGAAGCTTCAAAATAATGATTTCTAAAAATTTTAAAATTTATTTGAATTTTTATTCTTTTTCATTCAAATCTTCAAAGCATCGCTCCTCCTCCAAAAATTCTCAAATTGATAATTTCCACCTAAGAACCGTGAATACATCAAAAAGGATGAATAAAAAAAATCATTTTTGAATCTTCACATCAAAAGGATATAAAAAATGCGTAATTGGAAGCTCAAAAAAAAATCCTTGGCAATAAAAAATGAAATTTCATTTGATTGATTTACATTTGAATAATTCTTTATTAATGACCCTAAAAATAAGCAGCGAATCCGTGATCTTGAATTAATGAGTTTTGATGAATTTTTCAAGATGAATGGGTGGCAATTAAGATGATTTCTTTTTCTGCTCTGCTTTTTTAATTATTGTTATTATTAAAACATTTATTTTTTCAAATTAGAAAATTTTTATTATAAATTTATTTATGCGTTCATCAAAATTTTATTTGAAGATTTTCAAGATATTTTGTAAATTGTTTTTTATTTATTAATTTAATTTAGGTTTGCAATTTTTTATGATTAATGATTTTTTTAAAATTTTGATATTTTTTATTTTATTTTAACCAAATTAATTTTAAAATTGTCTTTTTTAAGTTTTTAAAAAATTCATATTTTTATTATTTTAATTTTTTTTGTCATTAAATTTTTAAAATTTTTAAGTCATTCATTTTTTATGGGGTCGTTCACTTATGATGTCTGATTCTTAGGAGGGGAGGGGAGGTGGGTCTGAAGCTGTGTGACAGTTTTAAACAATAGAATTTTTTTTGAACGAAAATTTTGTGACAGAATGGGGGAGGACGGTCTAAAAATCCATGTTTTTTATGGACGTCATAAGTGAACGGACCGTAATTAAAACTTTTTAAAAATTTAAATTTTTTTTACTTTTTTTTAAATTTTTTTAATGTATTCTTTTTCTAGTTTACCAACTCTGGACAATCATCCAATTAATAGACGTAAAGGAAGTTTAAAAAAAAAAAATTACACAAAAAATTTCATAATGTCAAAAGTTATCTAATTAATTTGTGTACAGGAATTTCCTTATCGTCTCCTAGATACCATATCTACCATCACCTAATTTAATTAAATATCTACAAACATAATGCATCAGCAAATTATTTCCGCTTAAATGCTATGCATGCAGAATATCTATTGAATAATAAATTTCACATCCTGTATATTTTAATCTTCTCATTACATGATAATAATAAGCACTTAACAAGCAATTACTGAGTTTGCTGTATTGAATAATTTAAAACATAATTTCAGTGTACTGCACACGTGTATGTATGAAAATTGTTTAATTTATTTCTCGGAAAATTGCAAAACTTTTTTTTTTCCCTTCACATAATGTATTGCTAACTTTTCCGTTATTCAATAATCAATATCAATATCATTAAAAGTTCAGAAAAAGTTTCGCACAAACTTAAAATTGAATTTTATGCGAGACTTTTTCATGTGTTTTTAATTCTATGTAAATAAAAAGTTTATAAACGAACATTTTTTTGATTCAATGCTTTTTTGAAAAAAGCTTTTTCAAATGTATTGGGGATCGAGATTTTCTGCATAATTTCCTGTTTCTGACAGTAACATGAGTTTTTTGTAGAATTTTATTTTTTAAAAGTTTTTTTTCTGTCAATTAAGTTTATTTCGAATGTGAAGTTAGGTTTTGAATTGCATGCATCATGTGCTTTTTAATTTTTCAATATATAAATGAGTATGTTGTGTGGAACGGGGAGAATGAATAGCAACTTAGAATATTTTTAATAAAAGAATTCAAAATTGATGCAAAAATACCTTAATACCTCAGTAACTTAGCCAGGGAAGAGGGTGAATGGGTGAATTTTCACCCTTCTCCCCAACTTAAGTTATTTTTTTTGCTATGGTTTTTCATAAAAAAACGAAAATCATATAAAATATTAAATTTCCATTTGTTCCTAAAATTTCTGGCTACGCCACTGTCTTATATAGTTCGAATCCTAATATTCATTACAAAATACTTTAACTTACATCTCTAGTTATATTATTCATTCATTTTTCAAAATTATGCAGCAAATGTGGTCCATTCTAATAATTTTTTTTCCAAAATTAACCAATTAACTCTTTAAATCCACTCCAAATGCCAATTATTACCAATTTCCCAATTAAATTTCGCCATTATCATCATACCCTCGAATCCACACCAATTAATTAAAAAATTTTGCTACTCTTGTAAAATTTTCGACACAATAATTAATTAATGAACAAAAAACAAAAATTCATCGATGCAAAAATTGTTATTAATGGCCTCAATCTCAACTCTTTTCAAATTCTTTTGTGATTCAATTTTTCAAACCCACTCCCGAAAAAAAAAATTATTAACAAAAAATTCTTTCACCAAAAACTTTTGCCTACCTTCTCATTGTTGTACTAAAAAAGTTTTCTATTATTAAGGCTTAGAAATTTAATTAATAACAATCGATAAGGTTTTGTGTTGAAAGGAATGAGAGAATGGAATTTTTTGAAGCGTTTTAATTACTGTCAAGTGTCTACATGAAGAAATTTCAAATTTATTACTTTTTGAGATGTTTGGAATCAATTTAGTGGAAATGAAGAAAATTTTATTTTTAATTGCTGGTTGGAAATTGTGATTTTTTAGGCAGTCAAGTGGAATTTTAAGGTAAATGAAGTGAATTTTTGATTCTGAGGCTCTGTCAGAATTACTTTATGGAAGTGAAATCTGAGATTTTTTAGAGAAGGTTTTAAAATTTTTAATCGATTTTTAATCAAAAACCTAACCAAACTTAACATATTTTTCAAAATTGAATTTTTGTATCACTTCCTGCCAACCAGACCCCTCTTCCCCTACCACAACATCCACTCAATTTTAATCAATAAAGCCATTATCAGAAAAAAACAAAAATCATCTTCCAAGAAATTCTTTCATCACCTTCTCCTTTTTTTCTGCATCAAAAATTAAAGCAAAATTGGGTCATCGAATAGAAAATTAATTTTCATCCCCTCGGAAATTTCTTCATCTCTTTTTTTCTAATATAATTCTTTCCCTTCTTGCATGCATCATTATCAGATTTATTTAATTTAAACAGCCAAAGTCGATGAAGGATAAGCAGAGAATCTAAGAGAATGTCTATAATCATGAAAGACATAAGAGAAGCAAAGATTTGGAAGAAAAAAAAATCGATGAAAAACATTAAATGCCATTAAACTTTCAATCGAATCATTTGCGGATGAGGAAAAGAGGAATAATCTCCTTTTTTAAATCACGTCAGGAGCTCGACGAAGCGTTAAGTGTAAAAATCTTCTTAATTTTACCGGAATGAAGACAAGAGAAATGCGAAAAAGAGAGAGAAAATTTATAAGAAGTAAATTGTTATGGGAGCAGGAATGGATTTTTTTTCATTCATCCAAATACGAGGAAAGGAAATAAGAAAGAATTTTCAAGTTCATGCTCTGTAGATACGCTCTTGAGACTCAAGAAATGGAGTTAAAAAAAGAAAAGTTGTTTTGAGATTTTTTTTCTAGGCTTTTCCAGACTTTTGAAGTATTTTGATGTTTTTTTGAGATTTCTTGATAAGTTAAGGCTTAAAAATTGAAGGAATTGAAGATACAAATTTTCAGTATACCCAACAGAGTTGCGAGACAGGCAGATTGTCTGTGTCTGGCCAGGGGAAATCCATATTTTTTTTAAATAATTTGAATGGTTTTGGTTGAAAACCCATGAGCAGGAAAGATTAAAGGGCTGCAAGCCTGTCTTGCAAGTCAGATCAAGGACGTAGCCAGGGGGATTTTTGGGGGTTAAAACCCCCCTATTGTCGTGAAGTTTATACTAGATATTATTGGACTTTTTCAGATCCGACCCAAAAAACATCGAAAAATAGCAAACCATCTCCCACTCCCTCAAAAAATTCCTGGCTACGCTCCTGACTCAAATTCCTAGTAATTCTGATATTAGAACTTTTACAGCATATGCACAATTTCTTCTTAAGTCTTTTCCTAGAATCTGAAATAATTTTTTCCTTGAATTTTAAAATGAAATAAAAATCCAATTCACATTCCATTTTAATGCGAAATTCCTAGACTTAGCTCAAATTCAAATCCCAGATTTTTCCTTGCAAAAAACGCCTACAAGAAGCTCCAAAAATATTCTAAATTTAACATCTTTTTTCAATGACATTTTCACTAACAAAGCTTTTTAAAAAAATGAAGAAATTTTTCCGAAAACACTGCTGCATTGGGGCATAGAATTAAGTATGAAAAAGCAGCTTACATTCAGTATTAGGCCATTGTGTTATAAATATCCTTAATAACATCCAACATGACCAAGCAAAAAAATTTTTTATAAAAGAAATTTTTGTTACAAAAATAACTTTACGAAAATAAATCTACAGGAAAAGAATTCAATAAAATCTCATTTAAGCTGTGAAAAGATTCATTAAGTGCTTAAAATTGCTGTAGGTGGAAAGTGAACTTTACATATTTTATGTTAGAATGACGTCTACCCTCAATGGACGAATTGAGTTTAGATAAATTGTTAGATAGAATTTGAGGAATTAATTTAAATGGAATTTAATAAGTAGAAAAATTGAAGTTGTTGTTGAGGGGTTGTTAGGGTTGAAGTAGACTTAAATTTGATACCTTAATGAAATTTAGAAGTTAGAGTGATTTTAAGATTAGGAAAATTGTTATTTTGGACCAGGCTCCAGTTTTGAGCTAAGTTTCTGATATTTAGTCTGTATAGAGGACATTACTACACATTTTTGGATTCAAATGATTAAAAACTGACTTCAGTTTTTTGACAATATTAAAAGACTCAAAATCCTCTCACACTTAACATTCAAATAAATACACAACAAAAATTATTATTAGCAATAAAAAAAAGTCAAAATAAAAATAAACGAAGAAGAAAGAAAATTAATTTTCTCAAATTTTCAAAAGTCTTTAAGCTTCTTATAAAAAAGAACTCGAAAGCTTCTTTTGACATTAATTTATTTAAAAGCGATTTTTGTCGCTCGTGATGCCCTCAAGAAAATTGTCGTGCTGTTTACCGAGGGGAAATCTATCAAAAAAATAAGAGAAAATTTTATTTATTTATTTTTTTTTTCATTCAAAAGTAAATAAAGTGAATTTTGTGTCCAATTTATTTATTTTTTTTGAATGTGTCTCTCGTCATTTAATATTCTCGACTGGATGAATGAGGATGAAAAATTATTTTGTGGATTTTTTTGACGTCATTCATGAGTTTTTTTGGGAATTAATGAATTTTTGAGGACTAGGAATTTTCGAAGGAACTTTAGTCAACAAAATTGATCAGATAGATTCATAATAGACAGGGGCGTAGCTAGAGAGTTTTGGGGTCAAATACTCCCTCTCTTCTATTTTCGCGAAGTTAACAGATATTATTGAACTTTTTCAGATCCGAATGAAAAAAAAAACCACGTCGAAATTTAGCCAAAACTCTCCAAAAAAAAAAAAAAATTCCTGGCTTTTTTGAGGAGCTCATAAGGATTTTTCACTTAGTACGTTTGCTTTTTACATGGTGAAGGGGTCTAGAATTTTTAACATAATAACGATTGGGGATGTATAAAAAATTGTCGTTTTTGCGTAACGTCCTAAGTGAACGGCTGCATACAGAATATTAACAAAAATTATTTAATTTATTAGGTGTGGGTTCAGTTCCTACAGCAAACTGTTCAAGATTTTAATCATATAAAGTCACAAATTCAAACTAAAACTACCATTTATTTTGCCCTAACTACCTGCCTTTAATCATCTCATAATTAATGCGCTCTTAACCCTCCTTCAAAACTCAAAAAAAAAAATCCCACTGAAAATTCCCTCAACAAATGTCAAAAGTAAATAAATTGAGCAAAGTATATTTATTTATACATTCATGCCATTTGACAAGCACATGAAGTAGCGGGTAAAAAGGAAAAAAGCTTGAAAATGAAGTGTTTCATCAAATTAGAATTTACGAGACCCTGAAAAAAAACGAAGGAAAATTTATTGTAAGAAGTGGTAAAAAAAGGGAAAAGAAATTCTTCAAAAAAAGAGGAAGTAAATAAAATTGTCGGTAAGGTGCTTGCCGTGCACACATATTTAAATAAAATAAAAGAAGCACGTCATTTGTCTAACACGCAAAGAATTTTTCATTTTTTTGCACTTTCCCTCCAACTTTTTTTTTGCCTGTATACGCATTTGTGAATTAAAGTTTGCTTCCTTCTGTGGTTAAATATATGGATATTAACATAAAATTGAGTGCTTATACATAGACTTTATGGATATATTTATACATATATTTGGTGGTGTTTACACATGTCATGGTTTTAAATGAGCTGTTCTAAAAGTTGAAACTTTTTCTGCTCCTTTTTTTCCCTATACGATTAATTGTTATGTCTGCAAGTCTGTTATGTTTGTGAATGTAACAAAAAATGTTTACTTTTTTATGTAATTAATGTGCAAAAGGTTTTGAGAGTATAAAGGATATATAAATATTTTTTGATGGAATGGAAATTTTTATTGAATAGGGTTGGTAGAGTTAAGAGACATTCTGGAGTCATTCACAATAATAAGCATGAAAGTCTTCATTGTAAAAATGAAAATGCATTTTTTTAAAATCTCTTGAATTGAAAATATAATGAGCATTTCTACCTATGTTTGGTAAAAATTAATGGAAATATTTACAACCAATGAGATTTTAACTCAAAATCTACAACAAATAAAATTATTCAATAATATTCTAAATCATAATTTGAAATCTATTTTTGTAAATATGATTTCTTTACAAATAGTTTCTAAATTAATTCACAATTGATTACATAAAACCCAACTCATCGACTTCCTTTACTAATAAAATGATGCAATTTAAACTTTCTTTCCCAGCAGTCATCGACCCTTCAGATATTTTTTTGTTGCCACTCAAGCAAGGAAAACTATTCGATAGCAAAAAAAGGTTGTTGAACATACGCATAATAATTTGTATGGCTTTTAATTAATGTCAAATGTTTTTACATACAAAAAATAAAATATTTCCCTTTGCCAATCTAACTCATAATAACACCTTGCATGTGTGACATTTCATGTTATGATTATTGTATATTACAGTGGACATGCATGTTATTGTGTTATTAGTCCGACATGTATTTATATTGTGTGTTAAACATATCCTTGGATTATTTAATTGATGTATAATCAAATCACACATGAGTGGAAATAGTGACTAAAATTTTTTTTATTTTATATGCTCATATCCTGAACGTATGGTTTATCATATCTAAAGATAACAGAAATGAGGAAAATCTACAAATTTATTGCACAACAGACAACAAGAGAGTTTGACTTGGTAGATAATTTTGTGACATGCTTATTATCATCATCAAGTGTTTACTGTTTGTTTTATAAGCTGCTCGTGTAAGGACTTTTTAATATATATTTATTAAATACTTATTTAAAATAATTTATATTTTTTATGTCACGGCAGATGGTGGAAGTATTTCAAGGATGAATAATGTATAGAGTTTGGAAAATTGAGCAGCTAATTGAGTTATTTTTTAGTATCAGATAGGATTTGAGTTGGGCTTAAGAAAATGAACTAATTAAAAAAAATTATGAAAAATTGATTTTTTATGGGAGGAGGATTGTTAAAAAACCAGAACTTAAGCGTTATGTAAAAAGAGAACGGCCCATTAGGCTTTTGACGTCAATCAAAAAACTTGGATTTTTAGACCACCTCCCCCCTCTGTTACAAAATTTTCATACAAAAAAATTCTATTTTTTAAAACTGTCACACAGCTTCATACCCCCTTCCCCTCCGCCCTAAAAATTTGACATCATAAGTGATCATAAAATCATTATAAGATTTTTATGATTTTTAACTTTTTCGAGTTTGCTTAAAAAAAATTCATTTTAAATTTTCACTTTTTTCAATTTACCTAAATTTTAAAATAAATGTTTGCAAATTGAATTTTTTGCACAATATTTTGTTTAAATTTGTTTGAAATTTTTTGTTTAGGTAATTTCAAATTTTTAATATTATATAAATTTACTAAAACTGATTGAATTTTTTCCTAATTTGCTTGTCTTTTCAATCATCAATTCTCCCATACTCATCCGATCCAAGCACACCACATCACATGAACTATTCATTAACATCAATCAATCTCACTTGTAATTAGCTATGTAATATTTACAACAAATTTAATGTGACAGCGTTAATAAACTGACGACAGTCTTAGTAATTTTGACATTAATTCAAATTACATGGCACTAATTAGTAGAAATTTGATACTTTTGCTTGTTTGTGAAAATAAAATAGTCATAATGAGATGTTTTGAATGAGTAGGAGTAAATTAAACAATTTAATGTTAATTTGAAAGCTTAATTTTTGTTTTGTAATTTGATATTTTAGATGAATTTAAAATCTGATTGCAAAGCATTTTAACTTTAGTATAAAAATTTGCCATCGTTAATCATAAAAAAATTGTAAAATTTTTTCCCTGTCACATATTCAAAGCCAGCCGAAACTACCATGCTCATAAAAATTAAATGACAAAATATTTTCTCCACCAACAAGCCAACGAACAACGAACATGCCATGAAAAAAAATAGACAGCAACAAACGAGAAAGAGATAAGTTCGTGACGTGCACATTACTCTTTGGCATCAAAAATTCAACGTTAATTCTATAAATAATTTATAACAGATGATAAAAAATGGAATTTAATGAAAAATCAATAGTTGAGGCTGATGAGATTTTGATGCAGGATGGATATTTATTGCTTAACAGATTATTTTAGGTATTTTGAGTGACGGAGGTATGCTGAGTTGAATGATAATTCATGGATAATGATGAATTTAGGTCGGATGAGTGTCAAGTGGTGATTTAAATGTTGGAATTAGATTGAAGTTGATGGATATTTTGTTATTTGGAATTTTGTTTGTAGGTGGAGGGGAAGTTGATGTCTTGCTGGTGTATGTTTTGGAATGGATAATTATTAAACTTTTGATTTGGTTTTTAATTTTATAGCCCTAAATGTAGTCTATAGATGGGATTCTCAGAAATTTCTACTCGTTATATTTATGAAGGAAGATTCCTAGGTGTGGAATTGATCAAATCAATTTTTTGATCAATTTTGATTATTTTTGATCAAATTGGATCATATTAAACACTGGGATAAATTTTCAGGTAAAAGGTTGCACATAAACTTCTTGCAAACTCTCAGGGTATCGCGTACCTAAGATTGAGAAACCCTGACTTAGAGTTCGAACTTAATTAATTTATAAGGATTCGAACGATCTCTTTGAGATAAATTTGTCTTGTTGCTTATAAAGTCTGACTGTAAACTTGCTTAATAGTGCGCTTTCTTTATAGATTATGTTTTCTTAAAATGCCACAAATTTCACTCAAATGTGTTTTTTATCAATGCATAAATCATTAATTAGGTAAATTTAATTCTTTAAGTATTTCAAAGAATGTCTCAAAATTTTCCTAATTCTTTCCAATTTGCACCCCCACACAAAAAATAAACTTTTCTCGTTCCTTGAATTTCAAGTTGAACAAACTTTAATTAGCTCAATTTCAAACAATTCCCATTAAAACTCATTTCCACACATCGCTTGCTTCCATTCATTTAAAATTCAAGTTCACTTGAAGCAGATGATATAAATTTATTCATATCGTTTAAATTACTTTATGTTGTATGCACAAAGCCCATACCACTAAAAAAATATCATAATATTCAACCTTAAAGCATTAAAACAAGGAAGATACATACAACAAGCTTTTAAAAGCATCTTAACAATCTTCCCTCTATAAAAAAAAACTCATTTAATATTGAAGAGAATTTTCACAAGCGATTAAAGTATAATGGCTCGAGAGTCTTTTCTAACCCAAAAAATTCATGATTATTATCGACCATTGTTGCTTTTATGGATGGTAGAAAATTTTTTATTGGTTATTAAAAATGAAAAAAGTGCTTATGAAATATTTTTTCTTTTTTTTTCTTTCTCGTAAGGACTTTCATAAAAGCCCGAGGTGGATTGTTATAGCCAAATTTTCAAATGGTATTGTGAATTTTTTAAGAGCCCAGAAGATGTGAAATTTAAGTTCAAGTGATAATTCTTGTGTGTGTGGTAATGGGAGGATAGAGTAGATTTTTGCAACAGATATAAAGTGAATTTTCAGAAGAAAATATAATTTTGGGGTAGATGTCCTTCCTGATGTCATATCCACGCCATATCAAGTCAATAAATTTTTAAATACAAATTCCATAAAAACCAAATCATCAATGCCTATATCCGCCTTACAAACATTCCATTTCACTCAATTCCATCAATACAAACAGTTCTTTACTTCTAAATTGCTACAAAATTCCAAAAGCTTTATTTTTAGACTCTCTTCATAGAAACAATAACAAAAATATTCTCAAATAGAATTTATTTTCTTCAAAGAAATATTTAACAAACAGTCGCAATAGAATTTACGAGCACAGCCCTAAAGAGTTTTACGTTTTTTTTCTCAACTTCGGATGTACATTTTTACATAATCACATTTCCCTTCACTTTCGCTCTCATATACATACAATGACAGAGATATAAAAAAAAGAGTTGTGTAAAGACTGTAAAAGGCATCATCCATTATTTATTTATGACATCACAGTGATCCTCATTTATTTCCTAAAAAATTTGCTTTTTTGAATGTGATGCTGTTTTGTTGTTGTTATTGAGAAGCGCAATAATGTGAGTAAAAAATTTGGGGAAGTGATTTTTTTTGTATGTTTCTGTGGATTTGCAGATTTTGAAATTGTTGATGAAAATCTGCTAAATAAGGGTTTTATGTAATTTTGAAAATTGTTTAGAAATTTTTTTGAGAAATAACGGATGAAAATTATTTGGAAAAAAACAACCAAAAAATATTTGAAAAATATATTTCAAAAGATTCAAAAATTTTTTGAAGCTAATTTGACGCTAAATCAAGCGCACAAATTTTGAGAGAGAGAGAGAGAGAGAGAGAGTAAAATTCATTTTCGCTCTGAAAAACATTACTAACATCAACTTCAAACCTTCCTCAACGAAAAATCCCTTAAACAACATCAAACACACTCAACTATGTGAATCTATCACCCGAACACCGACAATACAAATCGGATTAAAACTCCAGAAAATCCCCAACATTCAAAGATTCCAAAACAAAAAGCACCAACAAAATCACATTGTCAAAAAATCCATAGACATGTCATAAAATTTTAGAAATAGGCACAAGAGTTGAGTAACATAGTCATAGCATCAGTAGCATCAACATAAGTGGTATGTTGTTCAAATATAATCCAATTTGATGGTACACAAGGAACTTTCTATTTTTTTTTCTTCTCATCTTGTCTTGTGCCATTCTCCATCTCACTCTGCCTCTCATGTGAAATAACAACAAGATTTTTGGATCTAAATAAATACAATTATCTTCGGTTGGCCCCACCATTTCAACTAAATTTGATTATGTGCACAAACAGTCACAGGACCAACAAGAAATGTTTTTTTCTTTCTTTTGCTTTGTGAAATGGTACGAAAAAATAAAGAAGAAGAAAAAAAAAATTCAATTTTCCAATTTTCAAGTAGTTTTTCTTTGTGTCAAGGGTGGGGGAGATACGTCGAAAACTTTTTAAGGCTTGTTAGAATCAGGGATTGTTGTGTTAGTGATGTTAGATGATGCATTTGGGAGGATGATGAATTAATTTTAGAGGTTTGTGGAATTGAAAGTTTCTGTTAGACAAGAAGACATGCAAATAGACATACAACAATTATGACCATCAAGCAATCCAACAGGAAAGCAAATATACAGTTAGGCATCAAAACATTTTGTCATATAGACAAACATTCAAATAGTTAAACTGTTAAATAACCAAATAATTAGACAGTAAGACATTCAAACAGTAAGACACCTAAACAGCCAGACAGCTAGACGTCAGACAACTAGACAATTAGAAAACCAAACAGCTAGTCAAATAAACAGCAATACAACCAGACAGTCAAGCAGCTAAACAGCTAAAACAACAAACATCCAGACATCCAAACAGCTAGTCAAACAAACAATTAGACAACTAAACAGTCAGACATCCAAATAACCAGACTTACAGAGATCCATACACCTAGATATCTAAATAAACAAAGTAAATATGTAAGTTCCTATAATCACATTTTTTTCCATAGACATCACTTAAGAACCATCCCCTCTTCAAAAAGAACTAAAAGAATTCTTCTTTGTGCCTTTGGATATCAAGAAAATAAAAAGAGAAGCCGAGAACTTTTTTTTATAATTTTTTTGTTGTTGTTGTTGTCGCTTATTGTCAATAGCACAGCATAAAGAGAAAAAAGAGACGAAAATGTTGAATAAAATCAAATTGAATGAGAAATCGATAGAATAAATGCAAAGAATGTTTACAACAAGAAAAGTACTGATAGAAAGCTTTTAGGTAGCATGACTAGAATGAATGTAGTTTTTTTGTGCTGCTCCATTTCTTTCCCCTTTCTATAAATCATTTGAATTGGATTAAAGTGGTGATCAAGATTTAATCTTATGAGATTCGATTTTGAACTTTTTGAAGTGATGTGCTTTGATGTCTTGATGGAATCATTTAGGAGATTAAATTTGATTTTTTTTTGAAGTTTTTATTTCTTTTGAAAATTAAGAAAATTGAATTGAAATTTTATGCAGATTGGATGGGAAAAAGGAAGTGAAGAGTTTTTGATCACGGATTATATTGTTGAGTATGCTTTATTGATGCTGCATTATGGGAATTGGATGTTTGATGATGAAGGCATGAGTGTAGGTCATGTGGACATGATATCAATCAAATTTTGATGCAGAATTATGACATTTTGTGGTTACATCGCATCTAATTTGGAAATTAATTATTGCATCCTTTAAGTGTCTCACCCGATGATCCATAATTTATCACATTCAGTCCTCAAATTGTCCCAAAACTAATGAATCTCCCCCCAAAAATTCCTTCTTATTAACCATCCAAACAACAATGTTGTTTCCACTGCATTACACGAATTTTCTGGCGAACAAAAAAAGAATACTTTGTGTTCTCAAGGTAGCTAATGCCTACCCACACGCAACACGAGCATTCATATACTTTTGCAATCAAAAGAAAAATTCTATTGTCCTTCCTAGAATCACGGTTAATTGTAAACACTTTTTTTAACAATGGGTAATATCGCGCCTACACTCGAATAAAAAATAATGTCATGTAATAAGTATAATGGAGATAATAAGAAAATAATGAGGAGAGCAAACCTCGAATGGAGGTATTTTTATGGTAGATTAATAATTTAAAGGTTGATCTAGGGTTCGAGGTTATTATAGAAATTATGAATTGTTTGAAGGTTCGATGCTTAATTTGTCATTTTTCGGTAGGACTAAAAATTCGTTTGAGAGGCTTTAAATATTAAATATTAAATTTAAGGTAAAATTTCATTTGATATTGCTTTAAATCCTGACTTTTAATTCAAAATAAATTTTAGCTCCATCATCAAACCATTCCATCCAAACACAAATTAAGTCATTAACCCAAACTAACTACAATAAAACTCTATAAAACCCATCATCACATCATGCATGACTATATTTGACATATTCTCAGTCAACTATATGTGTGTGTGACTCCATCACTCTACCATCCACCATCCATAGTCACTCAATCAATAAAGGTATATTGTCAATTCTATGAGCACAAATTAATGTCTCTGATCATAAAATTCAATGGTTCAGACGAGCTAAAATATCATAAAAGTCATCGCATCATGCGTTAATCAAGCATCAAAACGAAGTAAGTATATCACACAAATCAGATTCAACAGAATTCACGAACGAAAAGCAGAAAAATTTCATTTCAGTAATAAAGTAAATCATGCAATCAATTTAATTAGGAATAGACGGAAAAAATTCATTTTCGTACCTTCATAGCACGTGCGTGGTATTCATTTCATGGTGTATCTAAAAACCATAAAAAAATGATGAGGAAGAGAATTTTTTTTGCTGGAGAAAGGTCTGAGAAGATGATGATTTTTTTAGTGGAAGTTTTGAGGTTATGTGAGTGGAATTTTGGTGCATAAAGCGCATTTTAAAGGAAAAACTTATAAAATTTAATCTTGATTTCCCATTTTATAAAACGACCTTAAAACAGCCTAATCAAATGCCAACAACAATTACATTTCATAAACATCCTTAAAATCTTAATAAAAATTAAACTAAACGCTCTAATTCACATCCATAATTACATTCAACACTCCGTAAAAAAAGTATCCACTATTTTATTTTACTATTTAAATTATTCACGGACAATCAACAAAAATTTCCTCTCTACCATCATCTCATTTCCTTCACATAAAATGAAAAATAAAACGCAGCACAAGCTAAAAGAACAAGAAGACCACCAACATGATGATGATGAGGTAAAATAAGCAGAAGTAAATTCATGCAGCATACAACAAAAAATACAGAAACGAAAAAAAATCTTTTTCTTCCACTTTAAGTTCCTCAATCACATCAGATGTAGGGATAGGTTAGGTAAGTATTTCAAACATCATCATCATCATCATCATCAAGAGTCGGAAGAGCGAGTGAGTTGGGGCATAAGAAGAAAATAAAAAAATGGAATCTTTCCGCTATTTACATGAGAGAAGTGTAAGAAGTTGCTGATAACACGACATGAGAATGTGTGTCAGGAATCGCTTGAAGCTAGAAAAAACATTGAACGATTTTAAGCAGGAGGAAAGAAAAGCTCGCAACTTTTTTTTTAATTGCTTCTCAACGAAGCGTAGATTTTAATCGCGAATTTCCTCCTCACCGTGTTGATAAAATGTTTACAATTCGTGCTTTTATTGCACAATTGAGTGGAGTTAAGAGGTGGATTGTTTGGAAGTGATGGTTGTCTTGTACATATGTTTTAATATTGATTTTTGAAGATTTTCATGGACAAAAATTTTGGATAAACTATCAATTTACATCAGTAGTGTTCAATGACCAAAACCGCACGTGATACTCGGCTCGAGGTATTTTTCGAAAAAAAAAAAATTTGGTCATGACTGATTTACATTGAACTGGTGAGTCAAATTTTTTTTTATAACATTGTGAATTAATCTGAAATTAATTCAAATATTAAACCATGTAAGGCATGCAGTTGGCTTAAGTAATCAAATTTTTGTGCCACACTAGTGATGTTCATTTCTTTAGTACAGTTTTACAGCTTTTTAAACATACTTTATTTTACAGGTACGAAACCTTATAGGAAGGTTTAATTTTTTTATTTCCAAAAATTTTGAGGAAGGGAGAGATGGAAAGGAGATTGGGTTCAAAAGATTTGAAAATATTCAAAAATAAAAAAAAGCAAATCATCATTTTTGATTCTTTATAAACTAAAATTTTTAATTTTTCCATAAATTGTGAGACAGATTAGTTTTTGACCCCTTCTATTGAATTTGAATATCATTCAACATTTTTGGTATCCTTTGAAAATTTTGGAACAACCAAATAAGAGCATTTTAGATGTTAAAGCAAGACACACTTTCAGTAAATTCTGTTAATCTATTTGTTTATTGTACTTTTTAAGAAACTCATAGGTATAAGATTTAAGTATGATGTTCGAAAATAAAAGAAAATAAATATCTGCAAGATCTATACCATACAGCAATAAACCTTTCATCATCTTCACATCTACAACATCACTTAAAAATAACCCCATTAGATGTGATATGAACCTTAAAAAGACACACACATTCTCAGCCAACATCTGTTTACATTTGGAATTAAAAAAAGAAGTTTTACAAAGAAAAAAATAAATTGCGGTTTTCAACAATTTTTTTTTCTCTACTTCCGCAATATTTCTGGAATGATTGGAAAAATGGAAAAAGTCAGCATGGAATGATTTCCCACGCATGCTCAAATGCATTGTTTTTCGCCGAAAAACGTGACACTCATTCATAAATTTGTAAAATCATTTCCACATACAGTTGGGAAAAGTGCATTTGGAAGTGATTCTCTCGCTATAAAGACAGTGAATTTCGAATATTTACGCTCAGTTCCCGTTGTCGGTTTGAACGTGTCAAAGCAGAAGGAAAACTCTTTTTTATTTTTAAAGAAATGAATTTTTTTTAATCGCGTGCGAATTTTTTTTATTGTCAAAGTGAAATGAAAAAAATAGAAAAAATTGAAGTGAGAAAAAAATAATTTTTAAGGAAAAGCAAAAAAATAAAGGGACAATAAATCATGAAAGGATGTGAAATAAATTTATTGTCACACCAAAAATAGACCGAGATAAAAATAAGGAAGATAAGAAAAAAATTTAAATAAATTTTCCATAAACGCTTGCGAATAAATAAACAAATGGAATTTTGCATGAAAAAGACACGAAATAAAATATTTTCATTGTTATATAATAATTCATGTAAACATTCATTAAGTAAACAGCAGCAAAGAGGAAAGGAAATATTTTTTTAATTTTTTTTCCATCTCAAAACAAAAAAAAAAGAGACAAAAAAATTTTTTCCATCAATTTTTTATCCTTTGTGTTAAATTTAATAATAATATTAAAGTCAGTGACAGAATGTATAAGTTTTGGATAATTGGATTAGTATTAGCAATGCTCGAAGGTAAATTTTTTTTTACTCTCATCTTGATTGTCTGCTTTTGTTCTATTCCTACATTATTCCTCCCCTCCATTCATTTCCTATCCTCAATTTTAATTTTCATTGTCATCACATTCTTTTTACTGTAGAGACATATACACAGTATGTCCTCACACTACCTCATTATACACTCGCGCTACATGCATGCGGAGAAAAGAAATTGAAAGTTTCTTCCTCGTCTTCCACCTTGACATGTGATGTATATATAGATATACGGCTAGGAACGTATCAAACAGCAGGAATCTGAGGAAATGAACTTTAATCAGATTTTTGAATTTGAATTTAATTTGCAATTTAAATTTTTTTTTCTTTCGTATGCTCCTTTTTTGTGTGATTTGGGGGGGGGGGGGGGTTGATGTGATGTTTTGTGTTGTGTGGATAGTGAAATTGTGAAAAGTGATATTGGATACTTTAATGAGGGATGTAGAGGAATTTGTGATTTAATTTTTGTCGGGTGAATAACCTCAAAAATTCGATCCTAGGGTTTGAATTCTTATCGACTAGACAATTTTGAGATTTGGTAAAAACTGATCTAACTTTTCTGAAAAAACCGCAAAAACTCCAAGAAATATTCAAATTTAGACATCATTTCCAATTTAACCCCCACATCCTCATTATTCTAAGAATAAAAAAATTCTCTTTTTGTCTTTCAAAGAAAAATTTCTCATTCATACTTTATCGCATATATGAAATTTAAATGAACTAGCAGAGATTAAATGAACGAAAGAGATTGTGAGGCATTAGAATATAAAGATTTTTTTGATTAGAATACTAGAGAGATTGCTTCATTATCATGGCATTTATTATGATGTGATTTTTTTTTCTTCTTTATCTCGTCTGATAAAGTATCCTTTGAGTGGATGAAATGCCTTCCGAGAATTCCAGTTGCTAGGTTTGACATTAATTTTCTACGAAAGGTACTTGGCTTTAATTAAAAAGAATAATTAATGAAAGGCGAGAAAGAGAATTTTTGAAAGGGTTTAGTTGATGGATAAATGTGCAGATGTGATTTTAATTTTTTAGATTAAGCAACAATTTTAAAAAATTAATGAAATTATATATTTTTTAAAAAAATGTTTGAAAATTTAACAATATCTTACAATCTTATAAAAAATTGAAAATTCTACTTTTTTTAGATTAGATAATCATTAAAAAAATTGAAAAATTAAAAAAAAAAATTAAAATTCAATTTTTCAAAAATTTCCTTAAAAATATCAAAAAAACATAAAATTAATTTTAATAAGATTAAAATCAGCAATCATCAAAAAACACCAAAAAACATATTTTAAAAATTATATTCACTTCCAACATCATCTTATATGGATTAAATTTGAATAATTTTTTTTTTCCCTTCTTATTTCAATGAAATTTGGTTTTTCACATTTCAGCCTTACTTCTTTCATCAAATGATGAGGAAGAGAATTCAATTCATTATAATAAAAATGGAAAATACGCCAAAGTGTTTTCCTTTCTGATGAACAGGAAAAAAAATTCTGATTATTTTTTCAAAACGTTTACCAAAAAAAGAGAAAGAAATCCATAAAGTGTGATTTGAAAATTATTCTGAATAAAAAATTTATATTTGAGTGGATTTTATGTAAACTTGAGTGGATTTGTGGAAATTTTATTTTTGGGTATATATTCATGAGTTTTATTTTATTTTTGATGTTTTGATAAGTTTTGGAAAGTAATTAATGTGATGTGGATGGATTGGGGTGAGATTTAATGATGAGGAGTGTGTAAGGAGGTGGTTTTTAATTGGTTTCAGATTTCCTTTGGGGGGAATAATAAATAAGGGAGTAGAATAATTCATGAATTTTGGTTTATTGACTAACACTAGAAAGTAATGAAAAAGGTTAACTTTATCTGATTTATTTTCTATATTTGCATCTAAATTTATAATTTATGGGTGGGGGGTCTTAAAAGTTATTTTTTGCGTATCTATTTTTTGAATCTCTCGACGGTCGAAAGACTTTTGTGAATGACCACTAAACTAATGTACAATTTATATGAAAATAATAGCATCAATTCAAAACAAAAAGAAATTGAGACTAAAAAGTTAAATTAAAACATTGCAAAATAAATTTTTATAAGTCAATACACGTGCCACAGATGTTGCTTAAACACATCTAAAAATACTCATCACCTCCTTCAATTTAAGAATATCCAGCTCTAAAAACATCTGCCAGCTGAAAATCTCCATACACAAAACAGACATTCAACACTCAATTTTCATCCGCTTAACTTCTCAAGTTTTTTTTTCTCTCTTTATATTATTTTATATTTCATCCAGCCTTAACAGCAGAAATTTTCAAACGTCAGATATTCTCAGCTCAGAAGGAAAATTTCAGCACGAATAGGATTTAAAACATCCTGAAGTATTTTTCATTCATTCACCCACAACATCTTCTTTTCATTTTCACATATATAAATACGCTCGACTGTATTTTAACAGTAGCTGAATTTCACATTCGAATAAATTTCACATCAATCAAACATTTCACCTCTAATCTCTAAAAAGCGTGTTCGAATTTTTAATCAAGACAGAATTTTACAAAATTTATTGTGAGGAATTTCAAAAGCCTCAGAGTCTTAATAATTTCATCAATTTAATTAAATTGTAGCGTATGTGCTGATTCACATACATATTCGTATACGTATCTATTGCTCATGCGACCGCAAAGTCTTAATCAAATATTCAGTAATCCTTCAAAAGTTTTATTATTCTTGAGGAAAATATTTTCATATGTAAGAGATATTTTTAAGGATGTTAATAGTGTTGAATGAAGTTGGGTATATATTTGAGGGAAAAAAGATTTTATTTCGAGATGGATATGAAGAAGACATAATTCTTGTGTAGAAGTTTGAGTTGTTGGGTTGATGAGGGTTACTTTCATGAAGATTGCTGAAAGTTTGAAAGTTTTCAAATGTTTTAGGTGAATTTTTTGTCTAAAAAATATTGAAATTGAAAAAAAAAATTCAAATTAACAGGTTTTTTAAAAATCAAATTTTATAAAAAGAAAATTTTAAAAATTTCTGAACGCACTTTTAGTTTCTGAATGCTCTTCAAATTTCTGAACGCAGTTACCATGTGTTTTTGAAAAAAATATTGATTGATTTTAATGTTAAGCTTAATTTAAACATAAATTTTATGTTTAAATTTAAATTTAAATTTAAATTGAACATTTATCTAGTGTTTAATAACTAAAATCTAGTTGAATAAATTTAATAAATTGAGGTTCAAATCTTAGCCGAGAAATTTCGAAATATTCAATCCGACGAGAATGGAGCAGTTCAAAATGTAAACTATAATCAACAAAACTTCTTGTGTCCCAAACAACAATATACAATAACACAAAACTCAAGCAATCTCCCAAAAAGTCACAAAACAATCTTGAGGTAAGGTAAATATTCTTCAGTAAGTCAAAAAGACTTCTAAACAGTTTGTAGAGCAATTAAGGTGGAAATTTGTAAATCTGTTGACAAAAAGTTTGTAATTTGATATTGTAGATGTATAAACGATGATAATTTCTTCTTTCTACCTCAAATACCGAAGAACTGCTTCTACAACAAAAAAAAGGTATAATTTAATTTGAACTTCTATAGTGATATAGAGGCTGAAACATTGTTGCTATAGTAGTATTGTTAAAAAGGATAATTTATTGACTTTATATCTAGTCTAAAATTCATTTAAATTTTTAATGACTCAAGGGACTCGAACGGTGTTGAAATTGAAGCATTTTAAACGTGAAAACTTTGTCAAACTCCATCCCATTGCCTCATCTATAATTCATTCTAAATTACAATCAACTATGACTTTAATCTTCCTTTTCATATGAAAAATAAATTGAATTATACTTGAAATATGTCTTAAAGTACCGTCCTCCATTCTTCTTCATTCTGAATCGATATGATGAAGAATTCTTAGCTGCTCGTTTAGCGCTAAAAATAAACGAATAAGAATGCAAGCAATTACTGTCAAAAGAACTCTAAATCAACATAAATGTGCTGAGGGAGAAGACTGTAATTTAACATAACCACACATACATATACATACATTCGGCGTGCCATAAAAATAATTTATTGGTTAATGTTGTAAAAAAAAAAAAATATTTTTTCTTCTCTTTCTTCATGTGTGTACGGAAAAGTTGTAAAAAAATGTATTCAGTGAAAGTGGGTAACTGGAGTGCGAATTTGCTGAGGAAAAAAAATCTTAAAAGTCACGTCGGGGTTGTTGTTGAAGGTTGAATTAATTTTGGTTGGGACTTTTTACTTTTGTTTTTAAAGTGATTTAGTGAAGGGGATTTGGAAATAAATGTAAAGATTTAATGAGATATTTGTGATTATTGGACGAGGGTAAAGTAATTGGATTTGACTTGATTGGATTTTTTGTAGGGTTGAATTTTGATTTTGATTTTAATGAATTTTTAGGCAGTTGTGTGCTAAATTTTTACGCTTCAAGTTCAGTTCTAAGTTTTGTTCTGAATTTTTTGAATTATTTTGAAAATTAAATTTTATTCAAAAATTGTTTAAGTTTGTTCTAAATCTAAAAATTTATTTCTTATTCTTTCAATTTAGTTATTAACCCCTCGATTGAGTTTCAAATCCTTCAATTTAGTCCCAAACCCTTCAATTTGATCCAAAACTCCTCAGTTTAGTCTCAAACCCCCCAATTTAGTTCCAAACACCTCAATATAGTCTCAAACCCCTCATTTTAGTTCCAAACCCCTCAGTTTAGTTCCAAACCTCTCGCTTTAGTTCTAAATATACCAATTTAGTCCCAAACCCATCAATTTAGTCCTAAATCTTTCAATTTAGATGTAAAACCTTCCTTTTAGTTTTAAATTCATCAATTGGGTGTCAAACCCTTCACTATAGCTCTAACCCCCTCAATTTAATCTTAATATCCTAATTCTAAAACTCTGATTTTCTCTTTAAAGCTATACTTGCTACCTAATTGGTCCAGATTCTTTTAAAATTCTTAATCAGATCCTCAAAATTTAAACTAGCCTCTCAAAATCCTCTCATCTTTAATTTTTAAAGTCAATAAAACCAAATTTCCAACATTTTCTTCCTCATCTCATTTAATTTTATCGATTTGATGATAGAAGCGAGATTTCTAACTGCACTTTAGGGACACGTTAATCTTCTATTTCAACTCACCACACAATTACTTTACAACATTTTCTTTCCTCGTTTCCTGCAACATCAAAAAAATCTAAATCTACAAACAGACACAAAAAGAGAGCACAAAAAGAAGATAAATTTTTAAATCACTGAGCATACAAATTGGCATTCAGCCATTCAAAAATGAACAAAAACAAATGAATATTCACTGTAGAATCCCCACATAAAAGTACAAAAGGAAGAAAAAAACAAAAATTGTTTTATTAAGGAGAAAAAAAGAGCGGAAATCGCGCGCTTGTCGTGTTACACAGCACAAAAGTTTCTCTTTTTTTTATTAGACGCGTTGAAGTTTTTATGTAAATACATCATACATCATAGCAGCATAACATGTAAAGCATAAATTTCTCTTCCTTATTCATTCTCTTTGTGAATGTTAAATTACGTGAAAGTTTAAGCTACAAAGAAAACATGGCATAAAGTTTCCTTCAAAATATATAAAAAAAATTTATTTTCATTTTCATCATCATATCTATGTGTTCAGCGTGTCTATGTGCCTTTTATATTCATATACATACAAACGAAGTAGTAGGATAAGAGGAATATGCCATAAAGACGTTTCACGTGAATTCATGTGGAAAATTTTTCTCACATAAGAAAATAGAAGAAAATAAAAGTTTTTTCTTGCTTGCAAATTTCCTTTATTTTTTTCATACTTTTTTGAGTGCGAAAAAAAAGCTTTTGAATGAGTTGAGGAAGAAATAATTTAGAATGAATGGAAATTCAGGGGTGATTGTGGAGGGTTTTGACTATAAATAGGTGAAAATCAGCCGAATCAATACCTACCTAAAAATTAAATTTACAATAGATTTTTTGAAAAAATAAAATACGTTACAAATCAAAATTTTAGAAAACAATTCAAAATAGTGATTTTTAGTACTAATTATTTTAGTACAAAATGGCTGACAGCAGCTTAAAAATTTAAAATTTTTTATCAGATTTAATATTGCAGAAAGAATTGATTTAACAAAATGAACAATAGAATCAAAAGATCAACAATTATTTCAAGAAAGTTAAGCTAGCCGTCAGTATCTTGTAAACAAACTTATGATCCATACTTATTCAGTTTTTCTAAAAGAAGAATTTTCTTATGGCAATCAGGACCCAAAAAATCTTTTCCAATTCTCTAGAAAATCAAAAAACACTCAACCTTCAAGTACATTCTTAATAAAAATTTGTAAAAATCTAGAAATTTCGATACCTTCTTAAAGTTCTTCCACTTTTCTAGATAAACTCAAAAAATATTTACAACACTAACACAAAAAAATTAAACTTCATTTAATGACCCAAGTAAATACTTCAACAGAAATTCCAAGCCTTTTTGCCATTCTTTGGTTTGTTAATCAAATATTTGATCCATAACAAAGTATGAATTTCATAACGTCATAAAACTTTTTTTTTGCTCATGTCTTCTTTACATCCACAAAATTTCCTCCATACTTCCATCAAAAAATCATAAACTTGAAGATTTTTTTTTCATCTAACCTTTAAAGTTTTCTGTCTTCTTCTTCCATTTTTTTCGGAATTTTTCTTACCTCCTTTTAAACCCTGAATAACAAAAGGAAGTAAAATATGAAGTAAATGATAAGAAAACGCAGGAAAACACGACGGAGGAAAGTCTGTAATATAAGACGTGTCTTTATAGCTTGTGTGTCTCCATATAAACAGTTTCTCTATTCACTCACATCCTTATCCCTTTTATTTACTTTCATTGTGTTTTTTGACACTTTCAAGTGGAAGGAAACTCGATGCGAGAAAAAATAATGACAAGAGAAAAAAAATATTTAGAGCAAGTTTGGAGTGAGAAGCAAAATATGAGATTTATTTTTTTTCCTGCCACAAACTGTTTTTATTAGATACTTTGAGAATGTGATATGTTGTTAAGGAATGACGTGTGTGGTTATTTTCCTTGTTGTAGATTTTTTCACACATGCTTTATTGTTCTGGTTTAGATTCTTTTGATGATTAGCTTTTGAGGTGTTTTTTTCTTAAAAGTAACGTAAAATTGGGGGCTTCAGATTTTTGCCGCAGTTTTATTTGTGGAGTTCTGAATAGTTTAAATAATTTTTAGTAGGAACCTAATGTCAGTTTACGAGAATATTAATTTTTAACAAATATTAAATGATTGGATGATCCCTAAATATACCTCTAGATAAGCTTCCTGGTTTAATCCTAGTTTGAAAAAATTCTAATGCAAAATTGGTATGCTTAGTTGATGTGACTACAAACACCAATATATCTTATCTAGGGTCCATCTGCTGATTTTCCACTGGAAATTACTTTTTTTAACAAAACATCCATAACAACGTATCTTGTGTAACATTAATTTTTTCTTGAAAAATATATGGTCTATTGTTTTTTTTATCCAATTTTTGCTGCAATAACACGCTAACCCATGAATTTTCTGTTTTTTCCTTAAAAATTCGAAAGTTTTAAGAGTTGAACCATTTCATAAAAAATCTAAAAACTCAAACTATGACTAGAAAACATCAAATTAACCTTTAAAATTCCTTAAACTTCTCTATCTCCTCTCTTGGTAATACAATTTTTATTCAACTATCCTAAATTAAATCCCTCTTCTCAAAATTTTAATTCTCACTTCAAAAGAGCTTTCAAAAAAGTCTAAATCAACTAAATCAACCTCACTCCACAATTCCTTAATAAGCATACACATCACATACATGCACATACCTTATAAAATAAAGTTCCTTTCAAAAATCCTTCACAAAATGCAAGTTGAGATTAATTACGGAATGTTTTATGTTTTGAATGTTAATTAAGATGAAAAAACTTAAAACTTGTACACTTGACGTTATGGGATGCGGAAGGAAAATAAAAAAAAAGTTTTATTTTTTTTTGTTGTTTCTATTAAAGTTTGAATGCACACACATATATATTTATTTTTCTACAGGAACGAGCATTTCCTTATAAAGTTTTGTTGCATTGAGGATGATATATTGTGACATTTTGTGAGGCGGATCACGTTTTTGTGCTTAATAAATGAAATGCAATTTTGAGTTTTGAAAAGAAAAGTTTTGAATGTGTTTGGTCCTTCAGGAGAGCTGAGATGTAGTTTCAGGGTTTTTTGATGGTCAAAATATTCATTTTTGGACGATATTATTCAATTTTCTAGATTTTTTACACTTAGTTCACTAGTTTAGTTTGCTGGATTTACTAAGCACTTTATTATCCAAAAATGTCCTAAATTGACCCCCAAAACCAAAAAAACTGTAACCTAAAATTAAGATTACATCTCAATAGACCTTTTGATGCTATCTCTGTTACTGTCATTGCTTCATCTCCATTTCTACCTGAAATAACACAATTTTCATTTTTTTTTTCATCATACAGTAAAAACCACCTGTTAAGCAGACGGCAAAAAAGTTTTTTTTTTTTTTTTTATTTTGTATGAAGATAAAATGCCTCGAAAAAGGATTTTTCATCTCCTTCCTACACCCCAAAAAAAAACTAAATTAAATTATGAAAATAATTTTATCGCAAAAAACTTTCCCTCCTAATTCCTCCCAAGAGACAAATTTTTTTCAGTTAAAAAAATATTTTTTTTTGTTTGATAATTTTTTAAAATTATCATGATTATGACAACGAATTAGATTAAAAAGTTTTTAATTATCTTCATTAAGTTTTTTTTTTATGTGAACTTTACGAAAAATGAGAGAAATATTTCAAAATAATATGATGATGATAAAAAAAAGTAAATTGAATTAAGAATAATTGTTAGATTATTTTTTTTTTTACTTTTTTTCTTATTAAACTCTGAACATTGTGTCACTAAATTATCCCGCAGGTAGAATCTAATTTATATGCTAATTTTAATGGCATTATTTTCACTTTTTTTCTTCTCATCGAGAGAGGTTAATTTAAAAAGCTTCTTACAGTCATCAGCAACGTCAACAAACCATCACGATTTAATGTCGAAAAATTATTTAAATTAGGATAAAATTGAAAGTTATGGGAATGGTTGATGTGGTGGGGTCGGGGTGGAGGGAGGAATGATTTTAAAAGTGTGGCTTGTGTTTGTAGAAATTTTAGTACTTTTTCAGTTTTTTTTGTGTTTTGTTTTATTGCAAAACAAAATTTTTAGGTTAAATAATTACCTAAAATTAAAATTTTGGTATTTAATTTTTTTTAAAATTTAAATTTTGATTTTTTCTCTGAAATTTGGAAAAAGTTGGAAAAAATTAAATTTATAAAAAAGTTATTTTTTGAAATTTTTATTCATTCTAAAAATTTTAAATTCCTGATAATTAAAATTTGAAAATCCACCAAATAACCCCAACAACAACAACCCACCCTCTTGTCCACACTAATGTTATTTTACAACCAAAAGTTAAGCAATGAAAATGTTACCTGGTAAGGCAGATTTATAGCTTCAATTAATTTTTTTTTCCTTTAGCTTTTCTCCTTCTTCTTCGTAATGGATATATGAGAACATATTTATTTATGATGAATGAGCACAAAATGCTTTCTAAAAGAGAACATAAAATATTTTTTTATGTAAATTTTCTTTATATTTTTTGATGATGTTAGCAAGTTTAAAAAAAATTTAATTTTCAATTTGCAGATGTTCATGTCACATTCAATTAAAAAAAGTTGAGACTTAAGTGCTTTTGCAAATGTTGTCTAAAATAAGAATAAATTGAGTTTTTTTTTCTGTGAAGAAAATTTATTAAGCTCATTTTTTATGATGAGATGGATTTTTTGGGGATTTTTAGGTTATGAACTTCAATGAGTCATTGTCTAGTCTGTAACAAGCTTAAACATTTTTCAAAATTTTATTCCTTAAACAACCCAATTTCTTTAATTCCCAACAATTTTTATTAATTTTTCCTCTCCAGAATATTAAAACGCAAGTATATTCAAAAACTACAATAATCCAATTCACAACTACTTATTGTCCTCGAAATACTTTTCATCATGAATTTTAATGGTTTTTAATAATCTGCAACACGACAATTCAACAAGAAAGAACAATGGAATAAAAGAAATGCAATGCAAACTAGGTGTTCATTTGTAAAATTTTTTGTTGCGTAGCCAGGATTTTTTTAGGGGGCTACTTTTCGACGTTTTTTTTGTTCGAATCTGAAAAGTTCAATGATAAAAAAAATTATAATCCTGAGTATCATGCCAAAAATTCTTTTTTTTTTTGAAAATTTGTAAGGTCAACTGTATTTTATTTCAATTTTTGTTGTAATAACACGCTAACCTTAAAAAATGAGCTTTTTTCTGGAAAAGATGCAGGCTTCCCTAACTATATGTAGCTTTATGAACACCTAACCAGAAATATCTAGTTTTGTTATTAAAATAGATAGACAAAGAATAAAAAAAAAACAGCTCAAAAGCAAGAATATTCAAGAATCTTATCTGGTATTTTTTAATATCCAGTGTCAATGGATACTGTGGATTGTGGTGAAGACTTTATTGACAAAGAAACTTAAATCCTTTGATTCACATTTTTAATCAAAATAATTACTTAGTTTTTTCTCCCATAAACTATGGAATAAAGAAAGAATTCTAGCTTTTATTAAATTCCTTTCATTAGGTAAAAAAATATAAAATAAAATAAAATTTCTGAAGGATTCCATCAGTGGCAAAAAAATGTTTCGTCAGTAGAAAAAAATTGTGACAATAAACAATTAGAAGATGGAATTTTATCGTTTTATCTCAAAAGGGAAGCTTTCATCTACTGGAACTGCTATACAAGCCCCAGCAATTTGCAATTCTATAAAGAAAAATTAATTTACCAATTTAAATGGAATTTCTTTGTATCCATGCAAAATAGAAACAACCGGGGACGAAAAATGAAATACAAAAAAAAAGTTATTAAATTCCAAAGCTTCTTCATCATTCCAAACGTTTTTTATTTTTCATTTTTAAATTACTCCAACACAAAACATTTCATTCTGCCGCAAATTCCTTCATTTTTTTTATTGTTGCTACTCTGGAAAGTGATCTCCTGATGGCCTGTAGCTAAATAGAATGAAAACGTGGAAAGATAATTTTGTGTTTACCACGGGAAAGAAAAGTAAGAAAAATGTTGACATAAAATTCCTTCGTCATATATAAAAATGTGCTGTGAATCTAAATGTTGAAATGATGAAGAGGCTGAAGTTTTTTTTTCATTCCTGTATTGACACGCTTAAGGCATAAATATTAATTTGCGAAATCTTCTTAAGTCTTCTTTTTGTTATTGTTTGCTGTGATGTGTTTGTGGATGGGAATTGAAGATGATGGAGGAATGCAAGTTTGAGATTATGATGATGTGGGAATGTTCATTTGAGTTGGAAATTATGAAGAATTTTAAAATTAAGAATTAAGTTGATGAAAAAAAAATTTCTTAATAAAATGTGATTTCATTCGAATTATAATGAATCTTGGCATATTTTGAAATTAAAAGAGGAATTAGGGGTCGTTCACTTATAATGCCCGATTTTTAGGGGAGGATGGGAGTCTGAGGCTGTGTGACAGTTTTAAACAATGTATTTTTTTGTTTGAAGATTTTGTGACAGAGAGAGGGGGGAGGGGATCTAAAAATTCATGTTTTTGATGAACGTCATAAGTAAACGGCCCCTTAGATTGATGCATTTTTAAATTAATGGTTTTTTCAACGATTTTTTATTAAAACTTTTGAATCCTCAATTTTAAAATTTTAAAAATTTCAAAATTATTCTAAATTTTTACCGTTCACTTAGTTACGCAAAAAAAAAACACTTTTAGACCCCCTTCCCTCTCCCTTGTTACGTTTTTTGTATAAAAAATATTTTTTTTTAACTGTAAGAAAATCTCCTTCCCTCTAAAAAGCGAACGTACTAAATAAGCAAAAGTGAACTGCCCAAAACAAAAGTTCGAAAAAAATTCTTCCAATACCTAATACCTAACTTTCAATATACTACATTAAAAATCCATAAAATCAACTAATTATCCATCAACCAACATCCTACAAAAAAAATTAATCATCAAACAATTTCCAATCGATTAGCTTCAACTTACCCACCATCACACAGCATACTTACAAAATCAAAACTCCAATCATCTAAAGGTCAAATTCCATTAAAATTTTATGATTGAATATTCAAGTCCTCCATCCACTTCACTTTATCTACATTACATAAACTTTGAAGATAATCAAAGGAACATTTACAAGCATCTACCTTTCAGCTTCGACCTATATCAGAGAGGAAAGAAAAAATGTTTTTACTTTCAATAACCTCAGGGTTGATTACAAAAGGTAGCAAAAAAATGTTCGATAATAAGAAAAAACATCCTTAAACACCAAAAAGTTGCGCTTTCACATCCTAACCTTATGATTCACTTCCAACAAATATAAAATTTATAATCAACATACTTCTTGTGTTGTATCGCATATCGTATCGTATGGCATGAAGCAATAATGTTATTATTAATATTATTTTGAAATGGCATGGAAAATGTGGAACAATAAATAACACCAGTCATATAAAAGAATGAGAATGGAACAGAGGAAAAAAATGTATATAAACATACATACACAAAATGTAAGGCAATGAGGTATGATGGAAAAAAATGAAAAGCACTCTACTATATCATCATAAAATGCAGAGTGGCGCAATTTTTATGGTATTTTGTTTAGATGTTTGTTTTTTTTTGTATTGATGGGAGAATGTGTATGGACGATATTGTCTGTTGAAGTGATTTTTGAAGGGTTTTTGAAGGGGTTTTGAAATATTTTTTTCAATTTTTGATGGACAGTTTTTGATGAGTTAGCAGTACAAAGTGGATTTCAATTATTTTTAAGAGAAATTTTCAGTCAAATGGGTCAATTCTTCCCATTTTTTCATCAAAATTAGTTCCTATTCTCACTAGGAGCTCTGGCATTAATAGCCTCCTATTTTTAATGAAAATTTCTATTAGGGTCGTATTTTTTATGAATTTTTTAATTACATGGGGTCCTTGATTTGCATAATTTTGATTTGCATAACTAAATTTTTGCCAAATAAATTGTCAAATTTTGAATTTTCCCTTGAAGTTTTGAATATAAATTCGAATTGCATGCGATATTCTCAGTCCTAAATAGTTATCCAAATCGAAGACCTCTGCTCCTCCCAAAACTTCCTTTTTTCATCAACTCAAAAGCAAACTTTAATTCTCGTCCATTCAACTTCCTCACTCATCCAATTACATCAGAATTCTCAAAATTTCTAAGCAACAATGTAGCTATATACAGCACAATCGAGCACAATCCAAACTTTTTTTTTCTCTCGTTCTCTTATTGTTGTGAAGAGGAAATAAAAGAGAATCGAGAAAAAAATGTCACAAGTGGCGAAAACTGAATGAAATCCAAAAATAGACACAGAAAAAAAAGAATTTCACGTAACCGCACACATACAGACATTCCTAACATACACATACGTATGGACAGAAATGGTTTAAAAAGGAGGAAATTTACTCGATCGATATCGAATATATATACACAGAATTTTTTTTGCTGCCTATTTCTGTTGAGCCTCTCAATCATTGAGCTTTTTTATATGCCGTACGAGTAACAATATGTGTAGCAAGAGGAAAAAAAATGTAAGGATAGCTAGTGAATGAAACCTGATATTGCGTCGAGATGAAGATTGTTATGTGACCTCACATAAAGCAAATAAGATGAAAATTTTAGTGCCTGGGATGAATATATCTTTAATGCCTGAATGGTTTGATAAATTTTCACATCTTTTTCTTCCCCAAAATTCAATTTGTTATAAGTCTGTTAAGGAAGAAAGCCTTAAGAATATGAAATTATTTAAAGGTATATACGGAATAAGGAAAAGCTCTTTAATGTATTCAGGATGTGATATCACAAATAATATCCTTAACCAAAATTATTTTGTGGTTCCTTTATTGATTTTCTTACCTCCGGTATAGTTATTCAATGAGTAATTACCACCAATATAATTATAATTAGTCTACGTAGTGATCATAAGGTTAATTGAAATAATGATTTTCGATAAAATTTCAATCAATAAACCACAGGGTAGAGTGAAGAGAAATTTATGAAATGCTCTAGACCAGAGGTGTGGTTTTATGAAATTATTTGGATACTATTGGAATATAATTTGATAATTAAGAAGGTGGATGAGGTGGGGTTGTTTAATGAGAGAAAATCTTTGAATTTCTTGTCTTAATGTTGTTGAAAAATTGCTATAGATTTATAATGAAGTTTAATGGTCAATAGAAATAATTGAAATTCTTAATTTAAAGATAGGGATTTAAGCTCGAAATTAATTCAAATTTTTAAATTTTTTAATTTTTTTTTTTTAAAAATTGGTCAATTTAAAAATACTTCAACCTAACAAAGAATTTTGAATAGGGAGCTAAAAATTCACTTATTCACCCTTTCGGATACGTCACTGCATCACATTTTAACCTTCAATAATAAAATTTTCTAAAACACATCAACTAAAAAGCCAACCGCATTAATTATAATGAAATTTCAATAATCCATTTAAAGTCATCACTATACCGTACATCATTCATACAATAACTCATTCAACTGTAAATGTAAAGAGTCAATAAATTAACAAAAATTTCCATTTCCATCAATTGCGATGTTCACTAAATATATAATTCAAATAGAATGGACATAAAACAGACAGAAAAGCAGGCGGAAGCGATCGAAATCGTTGATTTAATTGATTTTCTTGTCATAATTCTGACGTCAACATTTAACGAACTGACTTGGCATTTTAAGTTGAAAATAAAAAATTTATTTCGCTGTCAATTTGCGGAGAAACATGATTGATAAGTCATGCAGTGACTGGTTAAAAATATTCCACAAGTCACATGGGATATATCTCTATCCAATTTACTTCAAATCAAACCTAACAAAAAAAAAAATCCAACATAACAAACTAACTTTTAACAGTCTAGACATTAGTTGTCAGAATATATATCCCCATGATACATCAGCTAATGTGTCTTGAAGTTTTATAAATCAATATTTCATCCAAGCTTATCCGAATCCTACACACAGAAAAATTGTTTTGCTGATGTTTCTTCTAGCATCTAGTGGAGACGAAAAACAAACTTTTTTTATGAAGACAAACATGTTTCATGTAAATTTAAATTTATTTCTCAATCATCTCTTTAATTCTCTTAAATTTGCAAACAAAGCACAGATGGCAATGAAATAAAATGGGTTTAAAGGGGGGTGTTTATGCATGATAGTCTGGTGTTTTTTTTTTTTGAAAATTCTTAGTGAAGGGGATAAATGTTGTGATGATGGGAAGAATGAGTATAAAAGGAGTATGTTCGAAAACAGTAAAGTTGCTTAAAATCCTCATCTCTCAATTTGCTAAATATATAATTTTTAAATTGAACAGTTTGCGCATATAGAGCGATTTCTCTTAAAAAATCCTTACCTCACTAAGTTTCTTCATGTCATATCCAAAACATCCCTAATTGAAGTGACAAAAAACAGCACATCAAGCAACATACATACACACACATAAAATTTATATTTAAGCCTTTTAACAGAAATTATTGCGTTTTATTTAACCTCCCACAGAACAAAAAATAAAATACTCACATTTTGATTCCAAAATGGAATGTAAAATTTTTCATTGCTTTTGTTGTAAATTTAATTATGTACACAAACATGTGGAAATTCTTGAATGGAAATTTTCATATTTTTCTGAGTGTCATATTGACATTGACATTATAAAGGGTACTTTATTGTTATGAAACGTGATTGTTGAAGAGGAAAATATCTAGAGTGGGATGGATGGAATGTAAAGAGAATTTTCAATGAAAATTGTTGAATTGAAGAAGTATTTTTGAGGGATTGTTTGGAAGGTAGCTGGTGGGTGATAAAAAGATACAATAAAAAAATTAAAATGCACATACAATAAAGCACATACAATAAAACCTAATAATAACAACATTCATATCCATCCCACCTAATAATCGATAACCCCCTAACCTTAATTCAACTCACTACCCAAACTCATAAAAAATCCCAAATTCAAGTAAATCACAATAATGTATGCCAATCATCAACGTAAATTCGTCTTCCAAGTAAGTCCCGATGTCAAGGACTTGATGTCAAAATGACAATCAATTTCCAACAAAACAGAAAACAACGGCCGTCGTCAACACAATAAAATACCAAAAAAAGAGAGAAAAAAATATTTTCTTTTTTTTCTTAGCTCAATTTCGTACATAATAGCAGCCATATACAACATATACACGCTTACATATCATCATGTTACATGAAATTCTGCAATTTATCGTATGGCCTCGGAATGTTCCTTTTGCTATAAAAAATAAAAGTCGAAAATTCACTTCTTGTCCTTGTGTCTTTTTTGTGTTATTTGTTATTTATTTTATATGTTTATGTGGATATCTGAATATAATATAAGAGGGATGTTGGGATGTTTTGACTTCTTGAAAGTGCTGCTTAATTTTACTAAAGCATTGGAAGCTCAATTTTTGACTTCAGCGTCCCATATTAAGACCTAAAAATAGTTTAAATTCTAAAAGTAATCTAGTTTCCTGTCTTTACGATCCTATCTGGGTTTAGCACACTTAAGCCAATCTTAAATGTCACATCTGGTCACATCACATCCATCCAACCCCCACTAACATAGAATATGTTTGTGACACATGAAAATGACGACAATTTTTTCCATTACAAGCTAGGAAAGGGCAATGATATTAAAAAAAAGAAGTACATACAAGAAACAAACGAAAAAAAAGGAAGACAGAAGAAGGAAAGACAAACTCGAAACTGTCTACAACAAAATGCAAAATGATTGATAAATAATGAAGAAACGACAAGGAAGACAGATAAACAAGCTGGATTTTTTTTTTAATTTTTTGCTTTTTCTTTCCTTCGTAGCTAACGTTCGTTCACGTGATAAGAAGAAAAAAAGTGCTGAATGGATGGGACAGTGAAATATGGAAATTTTACTTTTTGATATTAAAGTTTTTCTTTTTGTTCTGTTGAGCTTATTTATATGCTTTAGTAGCGTGGCTGGATTTGTTGATCAACTTTTTGTCGTAAACAAGATTTTATTGCACACTTTGGAATGGAATTAATTGCGGTGTTGTGTGGGGTTCTTAATTTTATTTTGTGCTCTGAAAAAACTTTTTTCTTTGGGTTATTTTGGGTTTGTTGAACTTTGCATTTAAAGCTGATATTGCCGAGAATGATAAAATTAGGTTTAAAATTCTCCAGTTTTGATGATAAAATTGAAAAAACTAAAATTCATAGACAATAATTCGAACTCTAGTCCATCCAACCATTTATGACTCATTGACGACAAAATCCTACTCAAAAATGAATAAAAACTTTAATAAAAATTCATAAAAAACCATTGACCTGAACCAATGAACTTTTCATTTCCCGTAGGATAAATTTTCGAATATGATCATATGCCAACATATGTGACACCTTTTTAATGATATTGCGTTACTGCCTGAGGGAAAAATTCACACATTGAATTGCCTTTGATATCGAATATTAACCAAAATATCTGATTCTGGTTGGTTTGTTGAGCTTTTAATTGCTTTATATTGCAAATTTTTATGAATTTGAATTTTTTAAAATATTGCTTATAATTCACAATATGAATGGATCGAATGAGATGAAAAGGTTATAAAATGCTTTCGAATGAGCATCAAGATGGTCCAAATTTGTTAAATACGAATTTTTATGGAAAAACTCAAGCAATGTCCCCATTTTTCAACTAAAAGTTAGACTATGCATAAAAAGTCATTTAACTACCAATAAAGACGCCACATTCCACTCAACCCTTCACTTTTACTTCCAACTCTGACATTTTATAGATGATACAAAAACTTTCCATTCATTACTTTCCTTAAGAAGGAAATTAAGTCAATCAACTGTAATTTTTTATAGCTCAAACTTTATGTTCTTCTTCCGTTTTATTCTTCATTTTCGAAAGACTTTAGACTTTTGCAATTAAGTAATTTGTTTAATCGAATGTACTTGCGTGAAGACATAAAATGGAAAGAAAGAAAAAAGTTTCTATGTTAATAGAAAGATAAGTAGGGAAATTACGTGTATTGAAAGGAAAATTGATTGGGCTTTCAAAACTGTCGGAAATTTTACTTTTTGTGATGGATGCGGTTTTGTGGTGGGTTGTGGAATGGGAAAAAAGCTTTAAGGAACCGAAAAAGTTTTTTTTAGAAGGATGATTTGGGTTGGGTATTAATGGCTGTGGAAAAAGACTTTTGTGGGCTTTTTTTCTGTGGAGGAAAGTTTTTTTGCTTCATTTTTTATTATTAAAATTTATTTGATTTTTTGGACTTTTTCGATTGTGTTTGAATTTTTTGAAACTTTGAAATTTAATTTTCTGAATTTTTTCAATTTTTTAATTTTTTCATTTTTTCATTTTTTTTTAAATTTTTTTTTTGGCAATTCTTCAATTGTTTCCTTCAAAATTAAAATTCGATTTAAAAAACAAATTGTGATTTAAAATTGAGAAAATTTCAATTTCTTCATCTGAACAATTTTCAAATACCTAATTTTACTTCAAATTAAAAAAAAAAATTACAAAAGTCCTCGTGTTTTATATCGAGGGACTTCAGCGCATTTTTGACGCAGCGATTAGCAATTGATTAAATAGAAAAGAATGTCGAGTTTTAAAACTCTATTGCTGTTTCTTTAGTCATAATTCATTTCAATAATAAGTTTAAAACTAAAAATCAAAATTCCTTTAAAATTGATTTTTATAATGTTCAATGCAAAAAATAGCTTTACGATTTACCGGTTTTTTGAAATTCAAAATTTTCCGTTATCAAAAAATTCAAATTTCTGAACACATCCATTATTTTTCAAATTTCTAAACACATTTGTTTTGTATGAAAAAATTAAATGTTAATTAATTAAGGTGTATAAAAGAAAAAATTTAATCCGAAATAACGGTCAAAAATTTCAAATTTTTTAACGGTTAGAAAAAATTCAAACTTATCATCAGCATAGCTTTGCCCTGCATTGTTTACATATTTTTTTTAAATATAAAATCGATGAATTAAGCTATTTAATGAGTGTTTTTTGACTTTTCAATATAAACGGCGGGAATAAAAACATTCAATGAAGCTATTAAAACAATTCCGAGCTTGCTACGAAGTCTAGATCAAGAGATAATTGGGACCCGAACGACCGAACGACCGAACGACCGAACGACCGAACGACCGAACGACCGAACGACCGAACGACCGATCAAAGTGCATGATTGAGCTTCCTTTTTGAAAACAAGTTTTCAAAAATGCGCTAAAAAATCCCATTTCGACAGTCAGAACAATATATATCCAAAACTTTCCATTCTCCATCTCTCAATTGGGATTCATTCACAATACAATCCCACCATTAAAGTTATTTTTGTAACTTTAAATTTGCCTAATAAAAGTTAATCTAAATAATTGTGGTGATTAAAATGCGAAAAAGCCTTGGGAAAATAATCCAATTATCGTAAAAATAAAGTTTGCTTTTTTATTTTAAAAAAATTTTCTATTCAGTGAGAATTGAGGAATTTTAGCCTTAAACATTTTTTTAACTTTTAAATAGAAAAGTTTTTTGTTTCGTTTTGTTTTGTTTAGAATGAAAATTTTCTCATTTGGAAACGAGAATGGCTTCATTATTTGGTTGATAATTTGATTCCCTTTTGAGAGCTTAAGTGGAGGAAGTAAAGTTGTGATAATAGAAGTTTGGATGAATTTTTGAAGCAATCTAATTTTTTTATTTTTAAGTCAATTCGACATTTAACGGATTTTAAAAATTCAAATTTCGATCTGTAACCAACTTCATTTCAATCAATTTAAAAATTTCCTTAATTATTTTTTAAAAATCATGTTACAACAATATTCACCGCACAAACCTCATTAAAGTAAGCAGAAGCCACAAAACAACATCCAAAAATAAACTTAAACATTTCAGTAATTGGAATCATTAAGGATCGAAACAAAACTTTAGTTGTAATGTAAACATTGAACAACGATAAATAATCCAAAAAATAATTACATTACACTCGTATAACGACAATTATTTCTGCTTTTATTTTTCCTCTTATTCTTGTTTGCAGTCACCGACAATTTTGTAAAGTGCTTTTCCTGTTCCTTTTTTTTCGTACATTTGATTCAGAATTTATTGTTATTTTCTTCCCAGTTTTTTTCATCATTTTTGTAATTAATTATGAAATGAGTTTTTATACAATACATATATATAAGTTAATGGGTAAATTAGAAACAAAAACAGTGTACATGACGATTAAGTTTGTCGGTAACAAGAGGGTAAACGATGTGGGATGGGGGGATGGGAATATGGAATAAGTTTGAAAGGAATTTCATGATTGCTTTAAAAGGTGGTTTTTTGTAGTTTTTACATCAAAATGTCAAGCTCCCTGCATTTTTGTATTTTTGAATGGAAACAGGGGCGTAGGAAGGGGAACGGGGTTTTGACCCTCTCTTTAGGAAAATTTCTTCAATTTGCTAGGGGTTTTTGAGAATAAAATCTGAATCACTCCCCCCCTTAAATTTAGTTTTCGAAAAAAAAAAATTCAACCCTCCCTCACGAAAAATTTCTGACTGCGCCCCTATTAGGAGAATAGCCCAAAAGAGATTCAGATCCTTCAGTCGAAATTGACTTTTATGATAATTTTTAACATTAAAAATTTATTCAAGTTTCCTTCTCATAATCGCTGTTTTTCATTTCATAAATTTTCTTATTCATTTTCAGAATTTTTTTCATGAATTTAATTTCGTTCAATTTAAGTTTGTTTGGTTTTACGTCCGAGAAAGAAAAAGGCAGGGGGCGTAAATGGGAGAAAATTAAATTATTCGCTATTAATGGGTGTGAGTAACAAGACGAAGGGGAGAGAATGTTATAATTATTTAACGATAGAGGGCTAACGTTGTAATGGATATAGATTTCATAAACACATTTTGTTGGGTGAAAATTGTGGGTTGAGATCGGATTTTAATGATTTTAAGGTTGAAAAAAAAAATCCACCGGAGTTTTAATTAGCTTTTGCTGAATGAAAAATCCGATGCAATTAATGTCGATTAATCATGGAAAATATTTAGGTCAAAGATGTTTTTGAGTGTGATGAAATGTGCAAGTGATTTTTTTTTTGGATTTTGTTGATGAATGAATTTTGATGTGGATTTAATGGTTAAATGAATTTTAAAAGTATGGTAAAAAGAGTGCAATATGCAGTATTTGGCAAGTCATTGGTATGTTTCAATCTGCCTATAAATGGGTGATGTTGATGGTTTAAGCTAGAAAATTTGGTTTTCTCATACCTAAGAATAGGTTCGATTTTTTTTGTAACTGTGAACAATATTTTCAAACTCGAACCACAGCAAAATTGAAAATGTTCAAATTTTTAACTTCCTCTTTTCTGATAATTCAGTTTAGTGCCAATTTGAGTACCTTCGGTACGTAACCAGAAATTTTTTTAAAGATTTGGGGGGGGGGGGGGACCCCCCTTGGACCCTCCCCTGTTTACCTAGTAAACTTGTAATATCTTCACTTATGAAAAAAATGATAAAAAAAATTCACATTAAAAACAGATAATAACTTTTTCATTCAAATTTAGCCATCAATCAGCTCCAACACAAAACATTTGTCACAACACGAAACAGCACATATAAAAAAAAACATTTGAAAATTCATATTGCATGGCATTTCTATTCATGTTAATTACAATATAATTACTCAATTTTCCATCCATTATCCTCGTTCTTTTTCTATTCCTCAATACTCATTCAAGCAAAATTGTTTGTGAAATGAGCGCAAAATTAATCAGAGATTATGATAAATGTGAATTTTCATGTCTAACATTTTCTTCATTTCAATATGGCATTATTATTATTTTTTTTCTGTATCTATACCGTATTCATTTACATACATTATAAGGCGTAATTGATATGATGGTAATACGAGGAATGATTAATTGAAAGTTCGTGTATTTAATTTGATGAGAAATGTTATTTTTAGATCTTGATCGATTGAGCTTCTACTGCCGGAGAGGAAAAGTGTAAATGCGTGAACTTGAATTGTGGGTGGTTCTTGTTATTTTTTTTTTGACTTAATTACTTTGAACTTAATTTGACGGCAATTATTCGATCGCAAAATATAAAAGTGAAAAAAATTAATCAATCAAGTTGCTATTTTTGAGGTTGTGGAAAATTGAGAGCACACTAATAAGACATTTGAGGGTATCTCAGATCATGCGGAACTAATTGAGTACGAAATAATAATTATGATGGATCAAAATCTAATTTTAATCATGTCTTAATGGATATATTCGCACGAAAATTGCGAGTGTTATTAAGGTTGTGTGATATTCTAATTTTTATTGTAGGCTGGAATCTAGATTGTGTTGGACATGGTCGTGTATTTTTGGGAAAAATTGTTGTTAATATTTCCGTTTTGGGTCTGAATTGATTTTTTATAAGGGAAATTAGAGCTGTAATTTTATGTGAATTATGTTGAAAAACAGCTTAATCTTGACTTTATAGTCTTGTTATTGATTGTCAGGTAGGCATGCAAATGACGTCTTTTAAGGGCAAATTTTTTTTTACTTGTTTCTTTAATTTTGTCATTGGCATCAGCATCAAACCATCCACAAGAAAACACTACAAAAAAAAACAAAATAATTTACATGCAGCAGCATGCATGCATAATTCCAAAACAAAAAAATTACATAATCCAACAAAAATTTTCATGAAAATCCAGCTCAGTGTCAAAATATTTTCATCTCATCTTAATTCTTGATTTTATTCCTATCCTTTTTTGAAAAAATATTCCCCAAATGTCTACACAGCACACATGTAACTTGACAAAAAAACATGAATCATCCATTATCCTCAAGAAATATTTTCGTCCAAAAAATACCTTAAAAGGTAGAATGACAAACAAAAATTTGAATAAAATCGATAATGTTGAGGACAAAAGCTATTGCTGCATCCCTTTCTGTTCCTTTATATGTATATGATCCACAGCATGTCGGACTCACATTGACAAAAACAAAAAAAAAAAAAAAAAATAGAGATTAGAATTGGAGATATAGGGAGTGTGAGAAAATGTTGTTTTAGATATCTTTGGACTTAATTATGATTTTGCTTGACTATAAATATTTTGTTCCGGGGTGCAAAGACAAAAAAGAGAGAAATAATAAGGATGAGACTTTTTGCCTCAGCATAACTTGACCTGTGTTACATAGACAGCAAATCCTCGGGATTATGCTCAGCATAGACAATTTTGTACACAAAATTTGAGTCTCTTAGAATATCTTAATCCTCCATTGATGTCCGTATGAAAGCACATAAAATCAATAATGATCCATGGGAGTCATTCAAAATTTGAATCTCTAAATCCCTGACAAAAATAGAAAGAAAAAAAGAAAAATTTGAATTTTACGCATTAATTATCCCCTGATTCTATTACTAGACAAAATCTAATGATTTATTCATGAAAAATCTATCTGAATGAATATCTAAACGTTGTATTGAAAACTAATTATCCAGCAAATTGAACAACAAAAGCGGATAGGATGTTTGCTGAATGGGATGATGGATGAGACTGGTAACAGTTGCCAGTTTATTCACAGAGAATGAATGAAAAAATTGAATTGGATATTATTGAAATTTTGAATTTGTTCAATGGACAGTGAAGACTGTGAGGAGGATGTGGTCGTGATGTGGAAGGTTGGTGGGGTGGGGTATGGATTTTTTATTGTAATAGGTTGTTTTACTACTTTTTGAGTGGTTTTAGGGATAGTTTATGGACTTTTTTTTAGAGTGAAATTCAGAGCAGAAGCAATTTTTCAAGAAGAAATCTTAAATTGTAATGGGAGAGGGGGGGGGGGGGGAGATTTTACTAAATTTCTTTGAAATATTTCTTAACAAACCTCTATCTTTTGTTTTTTTTTTTTGTTCAAAAAATTACCTGTGTCCCCTCCCCTTCATTAAGTTAAGCTAAATCCCTGATTTTTTGTAGCAAAAATGTTTATGTGCAAAATAAAATTCATTTTTACCAGCTTACCAAATAATAATTCACTAGTTTATCTTTCATTTTCAATCCACATACTGAATGTAAATTGATCAAAAATTCAAATAATTTCATTATATCAAAAAAAAAATATCACAAAACAATCGAATCTCTCGTTAACAATTTAATTCACAATTATCTTCATATTTATTCAACATCACAATTTTGATAGGATAACAATCTCCCTTTTTTACAAAACTGTTCACTGCTCAATTAAGTTAAATAAAAAAAATCCATATTCACAAACTGTCCAAACTTAATAATCAAAAAGGGGGGACAACAATACGGACAAAATCAATGAAAATTTAATGAATTTATAGAAAAAGTTTTTATTCCACTGACTCTCTCCATGCCATGCTTTTGCAAAATTTTAATGAATTGATTTTTATATAATGTAAAACTCAATGACTAAGTAAATCCACTCAATTTAGCCTTTTTTGTTTGTGCACATATGAATGTAATCGATGATAAAATTTAATTGAATCGGATTATTGATACTCAACTTGCTACATCTATGCATTTCATTTTTATTTTAAAATTTTTCTTTTTTTGTTCTCTCATTGAATAAATAAATTTATGAGCTCAAATAGTTACACAACCTAATATCAATATTTTTATTGGCCCGATGGTGGTAGCGAGGAGTAATTTATGGATGATAATAGAGCTAATATTTATAAATTGCATAGCAATTTACAGTGAAGGTTACACATTTTAACTTTTTGAATGGAACTAAAATATAAATTTGTTTCACATTAATAGGAGATTTATGGATCATTTTATTTTATGGGAAATATTTTGAGTATTTTTGATAGTTTTGTTGAAAATAAAATAGTTTTGTGCGTTTGGTGAATGGACTTTTTGGGAGTTTGAAATAGAACATTTGTTTTTCAAAGCTTAGAAATATTTTTTTTCTACAAATTTTCTAAAAAAATATTTTCTCAAAATTATTTTAAGATTTATAAAATATTCTTAAAAATTGTTTTTTTTTAAGATTTTTAAAAATACTTTTATAAAATTTTTGAACAGTTTAAAAAATGTCTTCAATTTGAGCCAATTTTAGATACAAACTTTATATTTACTTAATTAGAGTCCAAAATCTAGTTTATCTAGATTCAAAATGCTTCATACTTTAATAATTTCCTAAACTCCCCAATTTTCATCACTCAACAAAAAGACAAAGTTCGAGAACAAAAAGAAGATGTACAAAATATTACAAAAAAAGCAATTAATGAACAACAACAAAAAATACCACCCACTCCATAAACTTCCATAAAAATCATCACCATAATGACTATTTAGTGCTTATATATATATTTTCCAACAGAGTAGCATAAAAAGCTGTTGAGATGATAAATTGCCATTGAAACACATGTCACCAACAAATGACACATGATATCGATTCGAAAATAATTGATAACGAGGAAAAAAGAGAAAGGATAGTAAGAAGTCATCGTTCTTTTCCTCATTTTGCTCTTCCATTTTTTTTGTCTGAAACTATTTTGCTCAGCTTGGCTATATAAACATGAAAATTTTTAAATCAAAGGCAGAATGGAGATGTTTTTTTCTCTGATCAGATTTATGAGGAAGAAGAAGCGAAAAAAATATTTTGCTGATTTTTCTTGGAAGGTTGACTGAGACATTAATCAAATATTTTAGAAGGGCAGGGTGGAGATGCTTAATGGAATTTACGTATGGCATTTCAATCTTTATATCATGTAGGATTTTTGTAGAATTATTGGCATTTTATTTGTTGAGAACGAATGCGTAGAAAATTTTCAAAAACTGTGCATTTTACTTAACACTTTATTAACTTCTTTTTAAAATTTATAATTCATATCAAAGATTGTAAAGGGCTCGTTCACATATGACGTCCAACAATTACATGTATTTTTAAATCTCCCTCCTATCTATATCACAAAACTTTCAAACAAAAAAATTAAAAATTGGACACCATAAATTAATGGCCCCAAATAGCTTTTGATTATTTTTCCATTTTTTAAAAATTATTCTAAATAGGTAGATTGTTAAAAATTATTGCATATAATGTATTTAAAAATCTTGATTGAACGTCGGTAGGTACTCTTTTTTTTATCCAAAAAGTTTCTTGTCACCGTCATCAAAAATTTCAAAACTATTTCTAAAACAGTCATACTTCTTTTCTCCATTAATATTGAATTCATAAATTAATTGTCCTCGCCATAATCCCATATAATTTGATGGAATAGCTTCAATGAGATATTCTGTTGTTACAATTGGTACCATATCAAAAACCCAATCAGTCTAAAAAAGGAAAAAAAAAATATTTTTCAAATCTGAAACCCTTAATAATACTCACATTTGCTTCTATAGGACATGGTGGAAAATTGTCAGTAACTTGTGCGTATGGATTTAATCGATCATGAAATGTATAGCACATATCAGTATGATTTCTATCAAATGCCTCTGTTAACCATTCTCCACGGAGGTATCTTTGGACAAAAACACGTGCTGGAAGTTTGGCAAAACCATGCAAAAACCTTAAACTTCCATTGATGAATGTATGTGTGTCATTTTCAGGTATAAATTCCAGATTATCCACGTTAACTTTATTAGCTTGCTTGTCTTTACTAATGATATCATAGCAACGTTCAATTTCTAAATATTAATTAATTAAAATTTACTATTAAACTTAATTTGTAATTTTTCTTACGAAATGAAGGAATAATTGTTATTCGTGTTGAAATTATTTTTAAATTAATGCAGAATATTAGAAAAAGAAAAATTTTACTCAAGTTCATTTCAGTAAAAAAAATTATTTTGGATTTTTAATTTCAAGCCAAACAGTCAAAACCTTTAGATGAACTAATCGAGTGCATTTTTAGTTTTCAAATTTATACTTTTTAAAATTCAATTTTGAGAGATTCAATTTTTGTGATTTTATTTCTATTAAGATTTGATAACAGCAATAACTAAACTTTAATTGCGAAAAATTCAATTTGCTTTAATTAAAAACTGTGCTTTTTAAAATGCCAGAAAAATAGAGGGCAAATCAGAAGTGTATTTTTAGCTTATAACATAGTGAGTGAGTGTGACTCTATATTTCTCTAAGTTAAAAAATTATTTTTTTTTTTTTTGTAGAAACTAAATAGGGGCCGTTCACTTATTACGTAACGCTCTGAGGGTGGGGGGGGGGGTCGAGAGTTTGTTACGGTCTATTGTTCTCGCACCTGATTCTTTTGTTAAAAACGTTACGGAGGGGGGGGGGGGGGTAAAAAACCCGAATTTTTGCGTTACGTAATAAGTGAACGGCCCCATATTTTAATTTATTTTATAAATTTGCTTCATCGAAATACTAAAGTAAATAAGAATTCGTTCACTTATGATGTCCAATTTTTATAGGGGAGGGGGTCGAAGGTTTTGTGACAGTTTTAAACAAAAGAATTTTTTTGTTTGAAGATTTTGTGACAGAGGGGGAGGGGGTCTAAAAATGCAAGTTTTTGATGGACGTCATAATTGAACGGCCCTTAATCATTACAATTAAGTTAAGTTAAATAAAATTTTTCATTTTTTTTTTAAATCAAAACCCCTCGGACCTTCCCTGTCTTAGCTTTTGTACTGAAATTATCAATTTTCAATACAAAAATCATGTTTACTTTTTTTTTAAAAAAAAAAAACTTACACGTGTGTTTCTGATGAATGATAAGAAGTGCACTACTAGTGTGAAGAATTGACACTTTTTTCACTTTTAATCGAAGCAGTTAATCTAATCAATAAAATTTAATTACATGTGCAATTGAAACGTATTTGAAAGGTTAAAAAATAGATAAAAATTGTTTTAACTTTAAAAAAACAGATTTTGAATTTCAGCAATTTTCTTTCAAAGATCTAAATTTACATAAAACGCGAAAAGCACAAGTCGGTTGATCGAGAGGTTATCTGGCTTCAAGTTGACATGAATCTTGGACGTTGCTGGTTTCGCTTTTAATCCGCCAGAGTCATTTCAGCTTCGAGCCGGATAAATTCTCAATTCATCGATTTGTAAAATTCTTTTTAGCGACTCTGAAATTCGTAGAAAAAAAAATTAACTAAAAGAAGATATCTATTGACAATGAGCAAATAAATAATCATCCCCAATCCAATTTCGCTTTTCATTACAATCTGTTACCAGACAAAGAACAAAAAAAAAAAAAAATTCATAATAACAGTAATAATAATTCTCATTTTCATTTCTTATGTCTATTTTTATTTTCAGACCATTGTTGCTCAGTGAGGATACAAAAAATTACAGTTCCATCAGTTGTTGTGATGGATTATGATAAAGCAAACAACAAGAAGCCATTAAATGAATTCTTTTTAGACTGCGAATATGATGTTGATGAGAATGAGAATGGATTAGTCATTAAATGGCTATTAAATGGTAATCTTGTGTATCAGTGGATTCCGCCACGCGCACCAACAGCATTGTCGATCTTTAAAAATCGAATAAAGAAAGATTTTACAGTAAATGATGATCCGCTCAAGAAATATCGAGGAATTGCTGTGACGAAGCCATTACTGAATTTTACAGGCGAATATTCATGCTCGGTGCAGACTTTTCAGTCGTCTGATAAAAAATCATCGCATTTGCAAATAGTTGGTAGGTATTATGGTCTGTAATAGGCTTCAGTGGCTTAAAAATCATTTTTAAGAGCAAGCAAAAATGCAGTTAAATGAAAATTCATCAATAGAAAATTTTCAAATTTTCTGCATCGAAAATCATCAAAGAATTGCTGAAGCTTAAAAAATTCAATTCAATAAAATTTCTACTGCTTCAATTTTTCATTTTCGTAAAAAATTCATCCAAAAATTTTCATCACTCGAATGAATTTGAATTCATTGAAAATTTTCTATTGCTATATTATTGTCGGCCATTGCTGCTGCCTGCATCTCAAATATTGAAGCTATTGTCTATCATAATTATCTCTTTTTTCCTCTAATTTTTTACCAACAGTGCCAGAATCACATTTTAAACTAAATTATCGTACGGACTATGAAGGAATGGTGCATATTAAATGTAATGCTTTCAATGTATATCCGGAACCAAAACTATCGTTAAAGTATGTATAAATGGATGAATCTGCATTTATGGAAAATTTTAAAATTGTCTTTTGCTCTCTCTAATTTATCATGTTGGATGTGAAATTATTTCATTTATTGCCATGTGGAATTAGTTTTTTGGTGGGTTTTATGTTAGTTACTGATGTCATTCATGTGGTTCTTCTGCTGATGACGTTGATTATGCTGGCTCTTGATAATTATTATGGTGGATTTATTCATATGAGTTGCATTTATATTTGAATAGAAGGTTGGAGGTTTATGGGACGAGTTAGCAATTCAGTTATAGGATGAATTAGCAATTTTCAGAGCTGAAACAAATTCAAGCTGGGAGTGTACAAATTTTTGTTTAATTTTCAAACAATTCTAATACGTAATTTCATTCAAGTTTTTTAATAACAATTCAAAAGTCAAAGGTTCGATTCTTGTTGAAAAATTTTTTCATTAATTTTCAAATTTTTTCCAGGGGCCGGTTTCTTGACCTACCCGGGGCTACCCCCCCTACCCTCCCCTACCCCCCCTAGGTTAACCTATCTACCCTAGGATGCCCTTGCCCTAGGTTGACCTAGGTAGGGTAGGGGAGGTTAGGGTAGGATGCCCTAGGGTAGTTAGGGCTACCCTAGGTGGGGTAGGTTAGGATAGGGTAGGATAGTATAGGTTAACCTAGGTTATCCTATTCTACCCTAGGGCAACCTAGGTTAACCCCAGATTAACCTAGGGCAACCTAGGTTAACCCCAGATTACCCTAGGGTATATCTTAGGGCACACTAGGGTACCTGGGGTAACCCTAACTACCCTAGCTTACCCCACCTAGGGCAACCTATTTTTTTTTAATAAAATAAAATGAAACATTTCATAATCCAACTTTAAGAAAAAGTGCACGAAAACAAAACAAAATACTAAAAAAAAATCTCAATAATTGAGATCTCAAAACTACTTCAGGTAAAAATAATTGAGATCTCAAAACTACTTCAGGTAAAAATTATGTATAGCATCATAATAGAAGAGTTGGAAAGAGGCCTCCATTTTTTTTGTGATAATGGTGAAAATGACTGAAAATTAATAGAAAATGTGAAAATTTAGGGAAAAATTGATGAAAAATTATGAAAATAGGAAATTTAGTAAAACATTTATTTTTTTAATTTTTTTTAACTAGCATAACGGTGGTCACTTGTACCAATTTACCATACCTGGTATACCATTATACCATACCACTGGTACGGTATAGGAGTACCATTGGTACAGTAAAGTGATACGAAAAATGATAAAATATTGCAACTTTTTATCTTATTCACAATATATACAAAATTTATTTTAAAAAAATCCACAACGTTTAAATACAAAAGTTATACATCAAATTACATCTGCAAGCAACGAGGAATCCATTGGTACCAAAACCAATATTTTTGGACCTTCCACGTTAAAGTTATGCCTGTCCAAAACATCCTATATATTCCAGCTCGTACCATAAATGTCAAAAATTTTTTCATAGACATGAAGCACATCTAAACACATCTACAAGGAACAAGGAATCCATTGGTACCAAAACCAATATTTTTGGACCTTCCACGTCAAAGTTATGCCTGTCCAAAATATACTATATATTCCAGCTCGTACCAAAAATGTCAAAAATTTTTTCATAGACATGAGGCACATCTAAACACATCTACAAGCAACAAGAAATCCATTGGTACCAAAACCAATATTTTTGGACCTTCCACGTCAAAGTTATGCCTGTCCAAAATATCCTATATATTCCAGCTCGTACCAAAAATGTCAAAAATTTTTTCATAGACATGAGGCACATCTAAACACATCTACAAGCAACAAGGAATCCATTGGTACCAAAACCAATATTTTTGGACCTTCCACGTCAAAGTTATGCCTGTCCAAAATATCCTATATATTCCAGCTCGTACCAAAAATGTCAAAAATTTTTTCATAGACATGAGGCACATTTAAACACATCTACAAGCAACAAGGAATCCATTGGTACCAAAACCAATATTTTTGGACCTTCCACGTCAAAGTTATGTCTGTCCAAAATTTACTATATATTCCTGCTCGTACCAAAAATGTCAAAAAATTTCTTCGTAGACATGTGGCATATCTAAACACATCTACAAGCAACAAGAAATCCATTGGTACCAAAACCAATATTTTTGGACCTTCCACGTCAAAGTTATGTCTGTCCAAAATTTACTATATATTCCTGCTCGTACCAAAAATGTCAAAAAATTTTTTCGTAGACATGTGGCACATCTAAACACATCTACAAGCAACAAGGAATCCATTGGTACCAAAACCAATATTTTTGGACCTTCCACGTCAAAGTTATGTCTGTCCAAAATTTACTATAATTTGCTGTTCATACCAAAAATGTCAAAAAATTTTTTCGTAGACATGTGGCACATCTAAACACATCTACAAGCAACAAGGAATCCATTGGTACCAAAATCAATATTTTTGGACCTTCCACGTCAAAGTTATGTCTGTCCAAAATATACTATATATTCCTGCTCGTACCAAAAATGTCAAAAAATTTTTTCGTAGACATGTGGCACATCTAAACACATCTACAAGCAACAAGGAATCCATTGGTACCAAAACCAATATTTTTGGACCTTTCACGTCAAAGTTATGTCTGTCCAAAATTTACTATATATTCCTACTCGTACCAAAAATGTCAAAAAATTTTTTCGTAGGCATGTGGCACATTTAAACACATCTACAAGCAACAAGGAATCCATTGGTACCAAAACCAATATTTTTGGACCTTCCACGTCAAAGTTATGTCTGTCCAAAATTTACTATATATTCCTGTTCATACTAAAAATGTGGTAAATTTTGGACAGACATAACTTTGACGTGGATGTTCCAAAAATATTGGTTTTGGTACCAATGGATTCTTTGTTGCTTGCAAATGTGTTTAGATATGCCACATGTCTACGAAAATATTTTTTGACATTTTTGGTACGAGTAGGAATATATAGTAAATTTTGGACAGACATAACTTTGACGTGGAAGGTCCAAAAATATTGGTTTTGGTACCAATGGATTCCTTGTTGCTTGTAGATGTGTTTAAATGTGCCACATGTCTACGAAAAAATTTTTTGACATTTTTGGTATGAACAGCAAATTATAGTAAATTTTGGACCAGCATAACTTTGACGTGGAAGGTCCAAAAATATTGGTTTTGGTACCAATGAATTTCTTGTTGCTTGTAGATGTGTTTAGATGTGCCACATGTCTACGAAAAAAATTTTTGACATTTTTAGTATGAACAGCAAATTATAGTATATTTTGGACAGACATAACTTTGACGTGGAAGGTCCAAAAATATTGGTTTTGGTACCAATGGATTCCTTGTTGCTTGTAGATGTGTTTAGATGTGCCACATGTCTACGAGAAATTTTTTTGACATTTTTGGTACGAGCAGGAATATATAGTATATTTTGGACAGACATAACTTTGACGTGGAAGATCCAAAAATATTGGTTTTGGTACCAATGGATTCCTTGTTACTTGTAGATGTGTTTAGATGTGCCACATGTCTACGAAAAAAATTTTTGACATTTTTGGTACGAGTAGGATTATATAGTAAATTTTGGACAGACATAACTTTGACGTGGAAGGTCCAAAAATATTGGTTTTGGTACCAATGGATTCCTTGTTGCTTGTAGATGTGTTTAGATGTGCCACATGTCTACGAGAAATTTTTTTGACATTTTTGGTACGAGCAGGAATATATAGTATATTTTGGACAGACATAACTTTGACGTGGAAGACCCAAAAATATTGGTTTTGGTACCAATGGATTCCTTGTTGCTTGTAGATGTGTTTAGATGTGCCACATGTCTACGAAAAAATTTTTTGACATTTTTGGTACGAGCAGGAATATATAGTAAATTTTGGACAGACATAACTTTGACGTGGAAGGTCCAAAAATATTGGTTTTGGTACCAATGGATTTCTTGTTGCTTTTAGATGTGTTTAGATATGCCACATGTCTACGAAGAAATTTTTTGACATTTTTGGTACGAGCAGGAATATATAGTAAATTTTGGACAGACATAACTTTGACGTGGAAGGTCCAAAAATATTGGTTTTGGTACCAATGGATTCCTTGTTGCTTGTAGATGTGTTTAAATGTGCCTCATGTCTATGAAAAAATTTTTGACATTTTTGGTACGAGCTGGAATATATAGGATATTTTGGACAGGCATAACTTTGACGTGGAAGGTCCAAAAATATTGGTTTTGGTACCAATGGATTCCTTGTTGCTTGTAGATGTGTTTAGATGTGCCTCATGTCTATGAAAAAATTTTTGACATTTTTGGTACGAGCTGGAATATATAGGATATTTTGGACAGACATAACTTTGACGTGGAAGGTCCAAAAATATTGGTTTTGGTACCAATGGATTCCTTGTTGCTTGTAGATGTGTTTAGATGTGCCACATGTCTACGAAAAAATTTTTTGACATTTTTGGTACGAGCAGGAATATATAGTATATTTTGGACAGACATAACTTTGACGTGGAAGATCCAAAAATATTGGTTTTGGTACCAATGGATTCCTTGTTACTTGTAGATGTGTTTAGATGTGCCACATGTCTACGAAAAAAATTTTTGACATTTTTGGTACGAGTAGGATTATATAGTAAATTTTGGACAGACATAACTTTGACGTGGAAGGTCCAAAAATATTGGTTTTGGTACCAATGGATTCCTTGTTGCTTGTAGATGTGTTTAGATGTGCCACATGTCTACGAGAAATTTTTTTGACATTTTTGGTACGAGCAGGAATATATAGTATATTTTGGACAGACATAACTTTGACGTGGAAGGTCCAAAAATATTGGTTTTGGTACCAATGGATTCCTTGTTGCTTGTAGATGTGTTTAGATGTGCCACATGTCTACGAAAAAATTTTTTGACATTTTTGGTACGAGCAGGAATATATAGTAAATTTTGGACAGACATAACTTTGACGTGGAAGGTCCAAAAATATTGGTTTTGGTACCAATGGATTTCTTGTTGCTTGTAGATGTGTTTAGATATGCCACATGTCTACGAAGAAATTTTTTGACATTTTTGGTACGAGCAGGAATATATAGTAAATTTTGGACAGACATAACTTTGACGTGGAAGGTCCAAAAATATTGGTTTTGGTACCAATGGATTCCTTGTTGCTTGTAGATGTGTTTAAATGTGCCTCATGTCTATGAAAAAATTTTTGACATTTTTGGTACGAGCTGGAATATATAGGATATTTTGGACAGGCATAACTTTGACGTGGAAGGTCCAAAAATATTGGTTTTGGTACCAATGGATTCCTTGTTGCTTGTAGATGTGTTTAGATGTGCCTCATGTCTATGAAAAAATTTTTGACATTTTTGGTACGAGCTGGAATATATAGGATATTTTGGACAGGCATAACTTTGACGTGGAAGGTCCAAAAATATTGGTTTTGGTACCAATGGATTTCTTGTTGCTTGTAGATGTGTTTAGATGTGCCTCATGTCTATGAAAAAATTTTTGACATTTTTGGTACGAGCTGGAATATATAGTATATTTTGGACAGGCATAACTTTGACGTGGAAGGTCCAAAAATATTGGTTTTGGTACCAATGGATTTCTTGTTGCTTGTAGATGTGTTTAGATATGCCACATGTCTACGAAGAAATTTTTTGACATTTTTGGTACGAGCAGGAATATATAGTAAATTTTGGACAGACATAACTTTGACGTGGAAGGTCCAAAAATATTGGTTTTGGTACCAATGGATTCCTTGTTGCTTGTAGATGTGTTTAAATGTGCCACATGTCTATGAAAAAAATTTTTGACATTTTTGGTACGAGCAGGAATATATAGTAAATTTTGGACAGACATAACTTTGACGTGGAAGGTCCAAAAATATTGGTTTTGGTACCAATGGATTTCTTGTTACTTGTAGATGTGTTTAGATGTGCCACATGTCTACGAAAAAATTTTTTGACATTTTTAGTATGAACAGGAATATATAGTATATTTTGGACAGACATAACTTTGACGTGGAAGGTCCAAAAATATTGGTTTTGGTACCAATGGATTCCTTGTTGCTTGTAGATGTGTTTAGATGTGCCTCATGTCTACGAAAATTTTTTTGACATTTTTGGTACGAGTAGGATTATATAGTATATTTTGGACAGACATAACTTTGACGTGGAAGGTCCAAAAATATTGGTTTTGGTACCAATGAATTCCTTGTTGCTTGTAGATGTGTTTAGATGTGCCTCATGTCTACGAAAATTTTTTTGACATTTTTGGTACGAGCAGGAATATATAGTATATTTTGGACAGACATAACTTTGACGTGGAAGGTCCAAAAATATTGATTTTGGTACCAATGGATTCCTCGTTGCTTGCAGATGTAATTTGATGTATAACTTTTGTATTTAAACGTTGTGGATTTTTTTAAAATAAATTTTGTATATATTGTGAATAAGATAAAAAGTTGCAATATTTTATCATTTTTCGTATCACTTTACTGTACCAATGGTACTCCTATACCGTACCAGTGGTATGGTATAATGGTATACCAGGTATGGTAAATTGGTACAAGTGACCACCGTTATGCTAGTTAAAAAAAAATTAAAAAAATAAATGTTTTACTAAATTTCCTATTTTCATAATTTTTCATCAATTTTTCCCTAAATTTTCACATTTTCTATTAATTTTCAGTCATTTTCACCATTATCACAAAAAAAATGGAGGCCTCTTTCCAACTCTTCTATTATGATGCTATACATAATTTTTACCTGAAGTAGTTTTGAGATCTCAATTATTTTTACCTGAAGTAGTTTTGAGATCTCAATTATTGAGATTTTTTTTTAGTATTTTGTTTTGTTTTCGTGCACTTTTTCTTAAAGTTGGATTATGAAATGTTTCATTTTATTTTATTAAAAAAAAAATAGGTTGCCCTAGGTGGGGTAAGCTAGGGTAGTTAGGGTTACCCCAGGTACCCTAGTGTGCCCTAAGATATACCCTAGGGTAATCTGGGGTTAACCTAGGTTGCCCTAGGTTAATCTGGGGTTAACCTAGGTTGCCCTAGGGTAGAATAGGATAACCTAGGTTAACCTATACTATCCTACCCTATCCTAACCTACCCCACCTAGGGTAGCCCTAACTACCCTAGGGCATCCTACCCTAACCTCCCCTACCCTACCTAGGTCAACCTAGGGCAAGGGCATCCTAGGGTAGATAGGTTAACCTAGGGGGGGTAGGGGAGGGTAGGGGGGGTAGCCCCGGGTAGGTCAAGAAACCGGCCCCAGGACAACAATTTTCATAAACCTTAAAGTCTCTCAAATCCCCTAAAATTAGCCTTAAATCCACCAGAATAAATTCAACTTTCTCCAAACTCTTCAACCAGCAACTCAACATACTTAACCTCAAAAAAAAAAACAAAAACTTTTCTCAAAAACCCATTCATTCACCTTTCCACCCCGAAAAAAATGATCTCATTCATTTTCATGAGCAATGACGGTAATGTCGACATGCTTACATTTGTAGAATGTGCATGACAATGACATGCATGTTCTATTTAAAATTCCAGTATCAACAACAATGTGAATGACAACTCAACGAAGCATGGCAAGGAGGAAAATTGTCATGAAAATTATTTTCCTCTTTTATACAAATTTTAATTTTGAAAAGTTTTATGTTCCAATGTTTGTTGTACAACATCCTCATCCCCTCTTTAATCTTGATTGTAAACTTACACTAACATTTTCATGTTCATATATCCTTCCAGCATAAATTATGTAGAGTTAAAAAGTGATGTAAATATAGCTAAGGATTCAAGAGATAACTTATATGATGCTAAAGTTATTGCGAAAATTTCAAAAACTTTTCTTAAGTCAGAAACAATAATAAATTGTCAATTAACGATGCCTGGGACGGAGTATTCAAAGAAACAGGAGACTGTGTATTATGGTGAGTATATTGTGTGGAAAAGGATTAAATTTGAGAATTTTGCAAGTAATTTGAGAACAGAAAGTGGTTGTTTGTGGATTTTTTGAGTAGATTTGAATATTTTTTAGGTCAAAATTTTGAGACTTGTTGTTTAATGTATGATGATGGTATTCTTTGAGCTTGTGAATTAATATTGGAATATGCAATTGAAAAGGTCAAGTTCTGGCCATAGATTTTATATAAATATTCTGAAATGTCACTTGAAATCACAAAACTTGATGACATACTTGAAATAGCAATTTGTCATTCTAAAGGTCATGGGTTCAAGTCCCACATCTCATTTTTATACTTCAAATACTTTTCTTGTTTAAAGAAGGGTTATGTCATATTATAAAGCTCTTAATCGAAGAGTTCTTCAAATTGCCAACTACCAGATTATCTGCAAGTCATACACTAGGATAAATCCAATATTCTAGCCTCAAAGGTCAAGCTCAATTGCAATTTCAATTCCGATAGAATGACTCCCCATAAACAACCCTCATTTTCCACACTTTTAATTTGCAAAATGACTCATAAATTTTCTATCATCCACATCACTTAAATATCATCTCCTACTCATACTAAAAAATTGCCATTTTATCTCATTTCCATTTCATTTATCGATGATTTATTGCCACACTGCTCAAATGCATCCATTATTCTTTTATATGCAACAAACTATCAACAACAATACAACGACTCTCCAACAGAACAAGAACCAACACTAACCGATTTTGATGCTTCAGACGAGGAAGGTGACTTTGAACTTTCATTGGAAACGGAGACTGGACTGTTAACGAATGCAAATCAACATGGAAAAGGTAAAGAACATTTTTCATTTTCAAATATTTGCCATTTGTTGTTAGAATGAATTAGGGGGTAGGATTTGGTTGATGTTCAACACTTTTCGAGTCTGCATCGACCCATGTCATTGTGAGCTTTGTCATGATGTAAATTTTTTTGTAGCATTACACAGATTGCGACACGTTTTTGAAAGTTTTTGTGACTTAAAGGGGTGCATAAGGGGTTCACTTTAAATTGGAGAATTTTAGGCATATTGTACGTCTGGCTGTCATAATGTCGACAGTTAACTGGACCAGTCTTATTGTTAGAGGACTCATTATGTTTTAAAGTAAATTTAGGATTGATATCAGTTTTTTTTTTTTTTTTTTTAAATTAAACTTTATTTATTAAATTTAGAATATAATTATGTACAAAGTTAAGATACATGTTGAGCTGTAATTTTTAGGGTGTCAGACACTTTAATGGTCTTTATTATCCTAATTTTGCTTTAATTGAATTATTTTGCTTTCATTGATGATTGTTTAGTCGGTGTTTCGCGATGCAAGTCGAACGGTGAAGTTTGCTTGCAACTTTCCGACGTAATCTTTGATGGTTGGAATTTTTGCTTCGTTATGTAGATCGACGATCTTATCATATCTTGATTTGTTGAGAAGTATTCTAAGAAATTTGTTTTGTAGTACTTGAAGTTGTTGAATGTGAGTTTTTGCGATGCTTTCAAAGGCTGGACAGCCGTATGTGAAGATGGGTCTGATTGCTAATTTGTAGATGAGGAGTTTGTTTCGTACGTCGAGATGTGAATTTCTGCTGATGAGGGGATAAAGCTGTCGTAGTGCGATGTGTGCTCTGTTGGTCACATAGTCTACATGTTGCTTCAATGTCACTCTCTTGTCGATGATCATTCCTAAATATTTGGCTTCAGTTTCCCACTTGATGTTTTCATTAAGGAATTTGATGTTGTTGTTTTTTGGAAGTTGCTTGGAGTATCGATTTGTGATGAATAAAGCTTGAGTCTTCTGTTTGTTGATGTTGATTTTCCATTTGTTCATGTAGTCTTGGACTTTTTCTTCCTTTGTGTTGGAGATGGGTGACAATATCGGCTGAGTTTTCTGAAGAATGATGCAATGCTGTATCATCTGCGAACAGTGCGATGTTGTCGGTTGTCTCTCTTACAATATCATACGTAAAGATGTTGTAGAGAGTTGGGGAGAGCACAGCTCCTTGAGGTACTCCATACTTGATGAGTTTGATGTCTGAGAATTGACCTTTTATAAAAACTGAAAAAGTTCTTTCACTGAGGAAGGATCTTACAGTTTTTATAAGTGGCAGTGGAAATCTCAGCTGGAGCATTTTGTACAGGAGTCCGTTGTGCCAGACTCTGTCAAATGCTTTTTCGACATCGAGGAAGATCATGCCAGTTGACTTTTTGTTTTTGATGTTTTCTTTTGCAGTCTTGATCACTTTGATGAGCTGATGTGATGTTGACCTTCCAGTACGGAAGCCGCATTGTTGATTTGGAATGATGTTGTTGTCTTCGAGGTGATCATTGATTCTGCTCAGGAGTATTCTTTCAAATATTTTGCTTATTGTGCTGAGAAGACTAATTGGTCTGTAACTGCTTAATTCGTTTGCTGGTTTTGAAGGTTTTGGTATTGGAATTACTTTTGCATGTTTCCAGATCTTCGGGAAACTGTTGAGTTTGAGACAAGAGTTGAAAATAAATTGCAAATATTCGATTCCTTTTGGTGGAAGATTTTTGATGAGGATGTTGTTGACATCGTCTGGTCCAGGAGCTTTTGGATTTTTGAGATTTCTGATGATACTTGCGATTTCTTCAATGCTTGTTAACTCTATTGTTTCTTCGTTATCTTGATCAAGTGCCTCTTTGACTGTGTTGTTGACTTCTGATGTGTGTTGAGGGTCATTGTTTGCAAGAGGATTTTCGTGTGCTTGACGAAAATATTCGCTGAGTGCGCTTGCTTTTTCTTTGTTTGTGATGAGAGTTTGACCCTCATTTGTCAGAGGAGGCATTGATTTTGACCCTTTCTTAAAGTGTTTTGCGATCTTCCAGACAGTTTGATTTGATGGTTTGATATCGGCGAGACGTTTGTTCCAGTTGATGTTTTTGAGCTCTTTTATTTTATCTTTGATATCTTTTTGAATGAAGTTCAGTTCGGTTTTGGTTTGATGATCTCTGTATCGCTGCCATCTTCGTCGAAGAGTTCGTTTGGTTTTGATCAGATCTTTGATTTCTGGTGTGAGTTTTGTTGATTCGAAATTGATATTTTTCATTTTAACACTTGAATTTCTTGCTTCCATGATGAGTTTAGAGAGGATCTTAATGTGCTTCTCAATGTCTTCAGTTGTGTTGCAGGAATTTTCAGTGATGTTGTTTTCGATGCGACGTGTGATGTATGATTTGAATTTCTTCCAGTTTGCTTTTCTGTAATCATATTTATAGACTGTATTATCAGTCTTTTCAATTTTCGATGTTTTGATTTGAAAATACACAGCGCAATGATCACTCATTGCTTCTGTGCATTTCAATTCTGATGTACCTAGAATAGAATTAGAGAGCATTAGATCAATTGTTGATAATGATTTCTTACGATCTTCAGGGTAGTAAGTTGGAGAGTCAGGATAATAGATCATGAATTCTCCTGACATCTCTTGAAGTATCTTGCCAGCTTTGTTTGCTACGTTGCAGTTCCATTCTCGGTGTTTTGCATTGAAGTCTCCACAGATGTAGTAGTTTCCTCGCAGATTTGTTATTTTGTTGATGTCGTTTCTTAGGTGTTCTTCAATTTTTCTTGCTTGGGTTCCACCTGGTAGGTAGACTGAGAGGATGTGGCAGCTTGTGGTTTCATTGATGAAGAGTTTGATGCCAATGCATTCAATGAGATTGGTGTTGTAGCTGGGCTGTAGCTGATGTTTTAGATTTCTTTTGATAATGATTGCAACTCCTCCTTTTGGTCTGTCAATGCGGTCAAGTCGATGAATTATGTAGTCTGGATGTGAGTCAACTTTTGAGTTAGGTTTGAAGAAGGTTTCTGAAATACAGGCGACGTCGACATTTTGAGTGCATAAGAAGTCGAGAAATGGTAGCATTTTGTCGGTGAGGCCATTTGCATTCCAGTAAAGTACGTTGATTCTTTGTTGATTACAATTCATTGTTGTTTGAGTTAGTTTTGACTGAGTCGATTGCTTGTTTGGCATTTTCGAGGAAATCAGAATTTTGTTTGATAAATTCAAGTATCATGATGAGTTTGTTGAGGCAATCAGGATTTTGTTTGATAAATTCAAGTGCCGTTTTAATGGCTATTGTTTCTTCGTCTTTTTCTGGTCTAATCGGAGCATTTGCAGCATTAAAGGATGATGACGAAGAAGCTTCAGCGATGACTTCACATCTGTTTGGCGTTGGTAGGCTGATGTCTTCTGTTTCCATGTTGTTTTCGTTATCTGAGATTGGAATTGAAGATTGTTTTGAGTTTTGTTTTGTTTTGTTGTTGTTATTGTTGTTGTTATTGTTGTGGTAATTGTTGTGGTTATTGTTATGGTTATTCTTTTTTTTTTCTTGTTTTTGTTTTTGCATCCACATGTGTTTTTTTGAAGATGGTTTGAATTATTTTGTTTTCTCTGATTGTGAAATGGAGGAAGATCAGTGGTTTGAGGTTGTGAGTTTTCGACACTTTTTTGTTGAACAGTATGTTGTTGAACAGGATGCTGTTGTCTGGATGTAGATGGCACTAAAGTGTTTATTGAACACTGTTGTCTTTTGGAGTATTTTGAACATCTCTGCTTGGTTGTTCGAAGCGTCGTTGTGCTGAAGGATTGTTTCTTCTTTGTTCAGTTTCTCGATGATAGTAAGATTTAGTTGTTTTGTTTTGATTGCGATTGTTGCCATTAGATGATTTTTCTTGCCATTTTTCAATTATTTGCTGTCTGTTTTTGCAAATTGTTGAGATGGCTGTATGATTTTCACTGCAAAAGAAACATTTGAGCTTTTCAGTCGGGATCTTGTTTGTGCCTGAAATTAAATAAGGACATGATTTGGATTCATGTTGTTCAGAGCATCTGAAGCAGATTGATGGTCTGTGACAGCTTAGTTGTGCATGTCCGAATTGAAGGCATTTTGAACATTGAGCTGGTCCTCTTTGTTTGCTGCGGTAGTGATCCCATTTGACTTTGAAGTTGCTGATAATGTTGATCTTTTTAAGTAATTCAATAAGATTTTTCTCTTCTTTTTTGAAATACAGAAGATAGTTTTGATCATCATCTTGTTCATGGCGCTTTTGCTTCATCTTCATTTTGATGATTTTCACTGGTGTGACTTTTTCAATTTGCAACTCTTTTTCTAGATGATCAATTTGCATATTTGGAAGTCCATATAGGACGATTTTCTGCGTTGGCTGTTGAGTAGAGAAGGTGTGAAAGTGGTGGTTTCTTTCCTTGAGTATCTTGATGAAGTTTTCGTAGTCTTTCCAGCTTTCTGTTGTAACTAATTTTGATTTTTGTTTGTCTTTTTTGGTTTCGATGATGATACTCTTGGGTTGGTTATTTATTTCGTTTGCGATTCTTCTTATTTCTTCACCTCCTCCTGTGCTGATAACAATTGGTGGAGGTTTCGACTTTTGTTGTGTTGTTTGGTTGTTTATTTCCGCATTTGCGGATGTTGTCGGTTGTTGTTCGTTAATAACAATTGGATTTGGTTTCTGTTGTATTATTTGGTTATTTTCTTTCGTCGATTCGGATATTGTTGTTTGAATTAATTGTTGTTCAGTTGGATTTCTGGTTTCTTCGACGAGAGGAACTATTTCAGCTTCCATGTTATCGGAAGGTTCTGGAGGAAATAATACTTTTGAGCTTGAAGAGTGAAATAGTTTTTTGTTGTCTTTATTTATTCGTCTCGATGTTGTTTGTTTTTTTGATGGTGCACTCATTATTTCAGGAGAGCTGTCTTCTGAATTCTTTCTTTTTTCAGTTTTGCTTGATTGGATCAAAAATTTGTCCAATGACGTCTGTTTGGTAGCTTTTGGTGTTATCGGATTTCTTGAATCTTTGTCAAGTTGTTCAGAAACTATTTCGTCGGTATCTGTCTCATTGTTGAGAATTGTCAATATAACTGAACTTTGTTCAGGTATAATTACTTCAGAAAAGTTTTGCACATTTTCTTCGCTGAGATTTGAATCGATGGTTGCTTCCATCTTGTTGAAAAGTTTTGAAAACTACCTGTATATACTGATAGTTTCACGATGTTATTGAGATTTTTGTTTTGAGATTGATTGTTTTGAGATTTTTAGTAAATTTTTAAATAATTACGGAGAAAATTCAAAACACGTCTACTCTGCTCAAGGTCTTGACTGCAACTCGACTAGCTTTTGGATTGATATCAGTCAAAACAACCAAAAAATCAGCCTAGCTTTGGACCTCTTAGCATCACCAATCTCTAATGCACCCATGCCTACCCCCTCAACCAATCTAACCAACTAAATGAATGACTGTAAATTGCTTTGTCTCTAATTGAATTTTTTTCTCTATTTCCATTTTTTTCTCTCTCCTGTCTGTCTGCCTCACACACACACACGTCAACGACATCAATAAATGGCAACATTCAACAATTTTTTATTCTGCCTCTCTGTATGCCTTTTGTCATCTCGTAAATTGGATTAAAAAAACAAAAAATGAACATCAAAACAGACCAAATGGCATCATCGTCAAAGCCATTTACAATCATATTTTTCGAGTGCTACATGATACTATTCTTCACAATATTCATCACAAAGCTTTGTTGAGATTGGATCTTTTTATTACGATATCATCACAAGAGCCACTTAACATTCACTAACAACCACAATGAATGTAAAAATATGAATGATGAGTTTAATGAACAAATGAAAAGTGATGATGGAAATGGACGTAATAATAATTTTCATATTTTGAAACGTTGGTGGAGGAGAAATTTTTTATGGAAGTAGATTTAATGTATTGACTTTTTTTAAGTTCATTTATTATTAAAATAAATAAAATAAAATCGAATAAAAAGATTCATCATCGGTGATTGTCATTAGATGACTGTTTGTGGCGCCTAAAAATTCATAATAAACGTTCATAGAATTACACACTCATATATATTATATTTTTTGACAGGGCTTAATATTCTATGTGATGGGGGGTTGGGTGGTTGGTAGCTTTTGGAATTTTGATTAATTTATTTTGCAATTTTTTGTAGTTTTTTAAGTTAGATAAATGCAAATTTCAAAAACTTGCTTAAAATCTATAAAAATATTCAACAAAAGCTTCCAATCCCCCAACAACCCAGCACAAGACATGAATAACTAAAAACTGAATGAAAGTAAAATAAAAAAATGAGAAAAAAACTAATTTAAGAATGAATATAAATGTTTAGGAACATAGTTCGCTACATTTTAGAATTATTGGTGGAACAAAAAACCCAAAGGAAAGAAAAGAATTTGAGAACTAGAAATAAAATAAAAAAATAAATAAGCAGTGCTTGAAATGTTGTCAAAGAAATGAAGATTTATATTTTGAATGAAGAAATGGATTACAATAAATTGAAGGATTTATGGCGAGGTGAATTTTCGTTACTGTGTAGAATTTTTCGCTCAATTTAAACCAGAGTTGGCAAGCCGGTACCTACAAGTAGAAACCGGCCACCGATTATCACCTACTGTAGGTCCTACCGGCCGCCGGTCGCTACCGGCTGCAGGTACTACCGGCCACCGGCCGCCGCCGGTAGTAGGTGCAACCGGCCACCGGCGGCCGCCGGTAGTAGGTGAAACCGGCCACCGGCCGCCGCCGGTAGTAGGTGCAACCGGCAACCGGCGGCCGCCGGTAGTAGGTGAAACCGGCCACCGGCGGCTACCGGCAGTAGGTGAAACCGGCCACCGGCGGCTACCGGCAGTAGGTGCTACCGGCCACCGGCGGCTACCGGCAGTAGGTGCTACCGGCCACCGGCGGCTACCGGCAGTAGGTGCTACCGGCCACCGGATGTAGGTACTACCGGCTGTAAATAGAAAATTTTATTATTGTTGTAATTTTATTATTGTTTTGGTTACCGCCAAAAAATGAAAAATGTTAAAAAAGTTTTAAAAAATTTAAAAAAATTTAAAAAAATTTTAAAAAGTTTTAAAAAATTTTAAAAAGTTCTAAAAAATTTTAAAAAATTTTAAAAATTTTTAAAAAATTTAAAAAAAATATTAAAAGTTTTAGAAATTTTAAAAAATTTTAAAAAATTTTAAAAAAATTCAAAAAATTTTAAAAAAATTATAAAAATTTTAAAAAAATTATAAAAATTTTAAATTTTAAGTTAAAATTTTAAATTTTAAATTTTAAAAATTTTTAAAATTATTTTATCTTTTTAAAAATAAAAAGATACCTAAATATTATGTTTTTGAAAAAATTAAAATTTTTTAAAACTTTTTTAATTTTTTTCTTTTGAATATTTTTTTAGATTTTTTATTTTCTAAATTTTTTAAATTATCTAAATTTTTCTAAAAAATTTTAGTTAAATATTAAGATTCAGTTAGAAAATATAAGAAACAAGAAGATCCAGCACCAAAAAATAATTTCAGGTAGAAAAATAAACTTTTTAAAATTCTCTATTCTCAATTTTTTTTAAAACAATTTTATTTAGTTTAATTTTATTTAAATTTTTTAAATTATCTAAATTTTTCTAAAAAATTTTAGTTAAATATTAAGATTCAGTAAGAAAATATAAGAAACAAGAAGATCCAGCACCAAAAAATAATTTCAGGTAGAAAAACAAACTTTTTAAAATTCTCAACTTTTTTAAACTAAATAAAATTGTTTTAAAAAAAGTTGAGAATTGAGAATTTTAAAAAGTTTGTTTTTCTACCTGAAATTATTTTTTGGTGCTAGATCTTTTTGTTACTTATATTTTCTTCCTGAATCTTAATATTTAACTAAAATTTTTTAGAAAAAATTTAGATAATTTAAAAAATTTAGAAAATAAAAAATCTAAGCAATTAAAAAAAATATTCAAAAGAAAAAAATTAAAAAAGTTTTGAAAAATTTTAATTTTTTCAAAAACATAATATTTATCTTTTTATTTTTAAAAAGATAAAATAATTTTAAAAATTTTTAAAATTTAAAATTTAAAATTTTAACTTAAAATTTAAAATTTTAACTTAAAATTTAGAATTTTTATAATTTTTTTAAAATTTTTTGAAATTTTTTAAAATTTTTTAAAATTTTTTAAAATTTTTTAAAATTTTTTAAAATTTTTTAAAATTTTTTAAAATTTTTTAAAATTTTTTAAATTTTTTTAAATTTTTTTAAAATTTCCAAAACTTTTAATATTTTTTTTAAATTTTTTAAAAATTTTTAAAATTTTTTAAAATTTTTTAAAATTTTTTAAAATTTTTTAGAACTTTTTAAAATTTTTTAAAACTTTTTAAAATTTTTTTAAATTTTTTAAAATTTTTTAAAACTTTTTTAACATTTTTCATTTTTTGGCGGTAACCAAAACAATAATAAAATTACAACAATAATAAAATTTTCTATTTACAGCCGGTAGTACCTACATCCGGTGGCCGGTAGCACCTACTGCCGGTAGCCGCCGGTGGCCGGTTGCACCTACTACCGGCGGCGGCCGGTGGCCGGTTGCACCTACTACCGGCGGCGGCCGGTGGCCGGTTTCACCTACTACCGGCGGCCGCCGGTGGCCGGTTGCACCTACTACCGGCGGCCGCCGGTGGCCGGTTGCACCTACTACCGGCGGCGGCCGGTGGCCGGTTGCACCTACTACCGGCGGCGGCCGGTGGCCGGTACTACCTGCAGCCGGTAGCGACCGGCGGCCGGTACAACCTGCAGCCGGTAGCGACCGGTTAGTAGAAGACAGCCGGTTGCCAACTCTGATTTAAACTCATTTTCTGTTAAATTAAATGACCTATTTATCAAATAGAAAATCCTCTCTAATGCATATTGCACATAGTTCACTTAGCAACACAAAAGGATCATCAATAAATTATTATTTTGCTCGATAATTAATTTCCTTTTCAAATTATTCAGAAAATTTTATGTCGATCGATTTTTGTGTATTGAAAATTATGTAGTGCTTTTATGACGGGTTGTACGTGAATATTGTCTATGGAAAGTCATGATTTTTTTTCAATTTTTTTTTAAAAAAAAAAATTAAGATTTTTAAAGCTTTTTTAAAATTTTTAAAAATTTTTAATCAAAACTTTTAAAGATTTTTTTAAATTTTTTTAAAATTTTTTTAATCTTTTTCAATTTTTTTTATAAAATCTTTTAAAATCTTTTTTGTAAGTTTTTGAATTTAAAATTTAAAAAATTCAATTTTTTCTAAAAATTAAACTATTTAAAATTTTTTTAAAAAAGTTAAAAAAAGAAAATTCATATATTTTGAATCATTTCATTAAGAATTTTTTTTGAATATTTTTGCCATATAATCAACAGCCTTTTGTTTTAAATAATCAACATCACATTCAAACGACCTCAAAGACTAATTCTATGATTACGAAGCTTTATAATAGTTGCATTAATAATGTGACATAAAATTAGCAGTTTGATATGTTTTAGTGAATTTGTTGCTTCCGGGCCAATGCCTTTTTGTATTAAAATTTTCACACATTTTTTTTTTTTTTAAATTAAACTTTATTTATTAAATTTAGAATATAATTATGTACAAAGTTAAGATACATGTTGAGCTGTAATTTTTAGGGTGTCAGACACTTTAATAGTCTTAATTATCCTAATTTTGCTTTAATTGAATTATTTTGCTTTCATTGATGATTGTTTAGTCGGTGTTTCGCGATGCAAGTCGAACGGTGAAGTTTGCTTGCAACTTTCCGACGTAATCTTTGATGGTTGGAATTTTTGCTTCGTTATGTAGATCGACGATCTTATCATATCTTGATTTGTTGAGAAGTATTCTAAGAAATTTGTTTTGTAGTACTTGAAGTTGTTGAATGTGAGTTTTTGCGATGCTTTCAAAGGCTGGACAGCCGTATGTGAAGATGGGTCTGATTGCTAATTTGTAGATGAGGAGTTTGTTTCGTACGTCGAGATGTGAATTTCTGCTGATGAGGGGATAAAGCTGTCGTAGTGCGATGTGTGCTCTGTTGGTCACATAGTCTACATGTTGCTTCAATGTCACTCTCTTGTCGATGATCATTCCTAAATATTTGGCTTCAGTTTCCCACTTGATGTTTTCATTAAGGAATTTGATGTTGTTGTTTTTTGGAAGTTGCTTGGAGTATCGATTTGTGATGAATAAAGCTTGAGTCTTCTGTTTGTTGATGTTGATTTTCCATTTGTTCATGTAGTCTTGGACTTTTCTTCCTTTGTGTTGGAGATGGGTGACAATATCGGCTGAGTTTTCTGAAGAATGATGCAATGCTGTATCATCTGCGAACAGTGCGATGTTGTCGGTTGTCTCTCTTACAATATCATACGTAAAGATGTTGTAGAGAGTTGGGGAGAGCACAGCTCCTTGAGGTACTCCATACTTGATGAGTTTGATGTCTGAGAATTGACCTTTTATAAAAACTGAAAAAGTTCTTTCACTGAGGAAGGATCTTACAGTTTTTATAAGTGGCAGTGGAAATCTCAGCTGGAGCATTTTGTACAGGAGTCCGTTGTGCCAGACTCTGTCAAATGCTTTTTCGACATCGAGGAAGATCATGCCAGTTGACTTTTTGTTTTTGATGTTTTCTTTTGCAGTCTTGATCACTTTGATGAGCTGATGTGATGTTGACCTTCCAGTACGGAAGCCGCATTGTTGATTTGGAATGATGTTGTTGTCTTCGAGGTGATCATTGATTCTGCTCAGGAGTATTCTTTCAAATATTTTGCTTATTGTGCTGAGAAGACTAATTGGTCTGTAACTGCTTAATTCGTTTGCTGGTTTTGAAGGTTTTGGTATTGGAATTACTTTTGCATGTTTCCAGATCTTCGGGAAACTGTTGAGTTTGAGACAAGAGTTGAAGATAAATTGCAAATATTCGATTCCTTTTGGTGGAAGATTTTTGATGAGGATGTTGTTGACATCGTCTGGTCCAGGAAGCTTTTGGATTTTTGAGATTTCTGATGATACTTGCGATTTCTTCAATGCTTGTTAACTCTATTGTTTCTTCGTTATCTTGATCAAGTGCCTCTTTGACTGTGTTGTTGACTTCTGATGTGTGTTGAGGGTCATTGTTTGCAAGAGGATTTTCGTGTGCTTGACGAAAATATTCGCTGAGTGCACTTGCTTTTTCTTTGTTTGTGATGAGAGTTTGACCCTCATTTGTCAGAGGAGGCATTGATTTTGACCCTTTCTTAAAGTGTTTTGCGATCTTCCAGACAGTTTGATTTGATGGTTTGATATCGGCGAGACGTTTGTTCCAGTTGATGTTTTTGAGCTCTTTTATTTTATCTTTGATATCTTTTTGAATGAAGTTCAGCTCAGTTTTGGTTTGATGATCTCTGTATCGCTGCCATCTTCGTCGAAGAGTTCGTTTGGTTTTGATCAGGTCTTTGATTTCTGGTGTGAGTTTTGTTGATTCGAAATTGATATTTTTCATTTTAACACTTGAATTTCTTGCTTCCATGATGAGTTTAGAGAGAATATTAATGTGCTTCTCAATGTCTTCAGTTGTGTTGCAGGAATTTTCAGTGATGTTGTTTTCGATGCGACGTGTGATGTATGATTTGAATTTCTTCCAGTTTGCTTTTCTGTAATCATATTTGTAGACTGTATTATCAGTCTTTTCAATTTTCGATGTTTTGATTTGAAAATACACAGCGCAATGATCACTCATTGCTTCTGTGCATTTCAATTCTGATGTACCTAGAATAGAATTAGAGAGCATTAGATCAATTGTTGATAATGATTTCTTACGATCTTCAGGGTAGTAAGTTGGAGAGTCGGGATAATAGATCATGAATTCTCCTGACATCTCTTGAAGTATCTTGCCAGCTTTGTTAGCTACGTTGCAGTTCCATTCTCGGTGTTTTGCATTGAAGTCTCCACAGATGTAGTAGTTTCCTCGCAGATTTGTTATTTTGTTGATGTCGTTTCTTAGGTGTTCTTCGATTTCTCTTGCTTGGGTTCCACCTGGTAGGTAGACTGAGAGGATGTGGCAGCTTGTGGTTTCATTGATGAAGAGTTTGATGCCAATGCATTCAATGAGATTGGTGTTGTAGCTGGGCTGTAGCTGATGTTTTAGATTTCTTTTGATAATGATTGCAACTCCTCCTTTTGGTCTGTCAATGCGGTCAAGTCGATGAATTATGTAGTCTGGATGTGAGTCAACTTTTGAGTTAGGTTTGAAGAAGGTTTCTGAAATACAGGCGACGTCGACATTTTGAGTGCATAAGAAGTCGAGAAATGGTAGCATTTTGTCGGTGAGGCCATTTGCATTCCAGTAAAGTACGTTGATTCTTTGTTGATTACAATTCATTGTTGTTTGAGTTAGTTTTGACTGAGTCGATTGCTTGTTTGGCATTTTCGAGGAAATCAGAATTTTTTTTGATAAATTAAAGTATCATGATGAGTTTGTTGAGGCAATCAGGATTTTGTTTGATAAATTCAAGTGCCGTTTTAATGGCTATTGTTTCTTCGTCTTTTTCTGGTCTAATCGGAGCATTTGCAGCATTAAAGGATGATGACGAAGAAGCTTCAGCGATGACTTCACATCTGTTTGGCGTTGGTAGGCTGATGTCTTCTGTTTCCATGTTGTTTTCGTTATCTGAGATTGGAATTGAAGATTGTTTTGAGTTTTGTTTTGTTTTGTTGTTGTTATTGTTGTTGTTATTGTTGTGGTTATTGTTATGGTTATTCTTATTGTTGTGTTTTTTCTTGTTTTTGCTTCCTCTTGTGTTGTTTTGATGATGGTTTGAATTATTTTGTTTTCTCTGATTGTGATATGGAGGAAGATCTGTGTTTTGAGGTTTTGAGTTTTCGACACTTTTTTGTTGAACAGTATGTTGTTGAACAGGATGCTGTTGTCTGGATGTAGATGGCACTAAAGTGTTTATTGAACACTGTTGTCTTTTTGGAGTATTTTGAACATCTCTGCTTGGTTGTTCGAAGCGTCGTTGTGCTGAAGGATTGTTTCTTCTTTGTTCAGTTTCTCGATGATAGTAAGATTTAGTTGTTTTGTTTTGATTGCGATTGTTGCCATTAGATGATTTTTCTTGCCATTTTTCAATTATTTGCTGTCTGTTTTTGCAAATTGTTGAGATGGCTGTATGATTTTCACTGCAAAAGAAACATTTGAGCTTTTCAGTCGGGATCTTGTTTGTGCCTGAAATTAAATAAGGACATGATTTGGATTCATGTTGTTCAGAGCATCTGAAGCAGATTGATGGTCTGTGACAGCTTAGTTGTGCATGTCCGAATTGAAGGCATTTTGAACATTGAGCTGGTCCTCTTTGTTTGCTGCGGTAGTGATCCCATTTAACTTTGAAGTTGCTGATAATGTTGATCTTTTTAAGTAATTCAATAAGATTTTTCTCTTCTTTTTTGAAATACAGAAGATAGTTTTGATCATCGTCTTGTTCATGGCGCTTTTGCTTCATCTTCATTTTGATGATTTTCACTGGTGTGACTTTTTCAATTTGCAACTCTTTTTCTAGATGATCAATTTGCATATTTGGAAGTCCATATAGGACGATTTTCTGCGTTGGCTGTTGAGTAGAGAAGGTGTGAAAGTGGTGGTTTCTTTCCTTGAGTATCTTGATGAAGTTTTCGTAGTCTTTCCAGCTTTCTGTTGTAACTAATTTTGATTTTTGTTTGTCTTTTTTGGTTTCGATGATGATACTCTTGGGTTTGTTATTTATTTCGTTTGCGATTCTTCTTATTTCTTCACCTCCTCCTGTGCTGATAACAATTGGTGGAGGTTTCGACTTTTGTTGTGTTGTTTGGTTGTTTATTTCCGCATTTGCGGATGTTGTCGGTTGTTGTTCGTTAATAACAATTGGATTTGGTTTCTGTTGTATTATTTGGTTATTTTCTTTCGTCGATTCGGATATTGTTGTTTGAATTAATTGTTGTTCAGTTTGATTTCTGGTTTCTTCGACGAGAGGAACTATTTCAGCTTCCATGTTATCGGAAGGTTCTGGAGGAAATAATACTTTTGAGCTTGAAGAGTGAAATAGTTTTTTGTTGTCTTTATTTATTCGTCTCGATGTTGTTTGTTTTTTTGATGGTGCACTCATTATTTCAGGAGAGCTGTCTTCTGAATTCTTTCTTTTTTCAGTTTTGCTTGATTGGATCAAAAATTTGTCCAATGACGTCTGTTTGGTAGCTTTTGGTGTTATCGGATTTCTTGAATCTTTGTCAAGTTGTTCAGAAACTATTTCGTCGGTATCTGTCTCATTGTTGAGAATTGTCAATATAACTGAACTTTGTTCAGGTATAATTACTTCAGAAAAGTTTTGCACATTTTCTTCGCTGAGATTTGATGCGATGGCTGCTTCCATCTTGTTGAAAAGTTTTGAAAACTACCTGTATATACTGATAGTTTCACGATGTTATTGAGATTTTTGTTTTGAGATTGATTGTTTTGAGATTTTTAGTAAATTTTTAAATAATTACGGAGAAAATTCAAAACACGTCTACTCTGCTCAAGGTCTTGACTGCAACTGTGAAAATTTTCACACAATTTGTTTGCAATTATTGAGCAAGATGAAATATTGATTTATTGAGGAATATTCTATTTTATGTGAATGAATAATTTATTTTCCATGAATAATGTTTGGTTCAAAATTTAACACACAAAATTTTAATTGAAAATTTTCTAGAGAATTGGTTAAAATTCAAATGTTTAGAGGAGGGAATTAGTTGCTATTGATGTACTAATTGCAGTTGCTTTGATGGGATTTTCGTGTGAATTTTTGACTAATTGGACCGATTTTGCGGATTAATTTATGGTAATTTAGATCATAATGATTTTGTTTAATGCCTGTCAAAGTATGTCGAAATGATAATTTGATGGCAGTGAAATTGAAAATTGATTTTGAATTTTATAATTTGTGATTCTTAAATGCTTTCTGATTGGGTTCAAAAGAAGCAATTGGTAAACTAGCCAATTAAAAATTTCAAATAAATTTAAGAAACAGAAATAAAGTTTATTTTGTTGACTTTCCACAAGGATTCGAACCCAGGAATTTTAATAAAATCTACATAGTAACAAAAGTCCCGAAAAAAATATATTTGAATGAATTTTCAACAATAAACAGCTGTAAAAGCTCAAAATCACTAAAAATTCAATTCAAACATTTTTTTTTCTCACCTCAAATGGAGCGAAAGTCAAAAAAATACACAAAAAAGTTGAGAATTGAATGATGAAATTTTTATTGCCAGAAAGTAAGTATGTAAGTTATAATTATGAGAAAAAAAATATACAAGCTGTAGTAGTGCTTTGTGAGAGGGCATAGGGATATTAGGATATGAAAAAAGACATAAAAACTTTTTTTAGATATGACATGATCGTAAAATAAGGAACTAAAAATAGATGATGGAAGGAAAAATGTTTTTGAATTTTTGATGATGAAGTTTGAGTGACGGTAAGACTGTTAAATGTTAAAAATTTATCAAATAATAGGAACAGTCATTTGAATTTTGTCAAAAGTTTGAAAACAGATTTTTTTCCAAGAATTTGAATTTGAGGTTATGAATTTGGAAATTTTTGACTTTGAATGATTAAAATTTTAAATTAAATTTTAAATATTTGAAAGTTTGGTAGCAAATTTTTTAAATTCAAAATTTTAATCTTTTTCTGAAAAAAAGTTCTTAAAATTTAAAATTTTAAAAATTTTCAACAAATTTTTAAAATTCAAAATCTTAAATTTTCAAAATTTAAAATTTTCAACTCCTTAACCTCAAACTTAAAAAATTCATAAAACGGCATAAAACCATAATAGGGTGGGGTCTAAAAAACGTAGAAAAATTTGGTGATATTTTTTCAAATATGAACGAAAAAAATAAAAATAAAAAATGTGGGATAAACAGATTAAAAAAAGTAATTAAATATTATTATTGAAAAGAGATAAAAAAAATGTGTTTAGATTCCTATATGAAGATGATAAGTGTTATTTGCTGTATTTTAGACACTTAAGATGGAATAAAAAAAAATTGATTAAAAAAACGAAAAATTATACACACACACAATAAAAAAGGAGATGAATAAATTTTTAAATAAATTTACAGATGAAAAAAAAAAAAATTTGCTGATTTAATTTATTTTTCAGGAACCTCAAAAATGACATTTGCAGCACAAAAAAAAGAAACAGAAAATTTCTTGATAACAAAATTAATTCGATTTGTTTCCAGCATATTTCATAGTTGTGAATGAAAATGAGCAGCAAGAAAAGCTGAAAGTAAGGCAGATTGACGAGGGTCTGACAGAAAACATTTGTCAATTTTTTCATGGCTTTAAAATTTTTGTTCATTTCTTCTTCTGATTTTGACATTTTCATCTGTGAACTTTTGTGGAATTTTGGAATCTTATTATCGAAGACAATGATTAGCAATTCATGTGGAACTAAATTATCGAGCAGACGCAGACTGGAAATGAAATCGAAATACTTTCGTGTCTCAACATCATCCTTCACATACACCCTCATCTAAAAAAATTAGCATTAAACCATCTAAAATTACTTCATGAAAGAGGAAAAAAAAATCATCTCATTCAAATGACTTCCTGACTCTTTTATAATGATAAGAAGCAACAAGCATGCACACAGGAAAAATTCAGACAGAGAAATAAAAAAATGCCAAAAGTACTTTCAAGTTTTCACACTCTCATGTCAATGACTTTATTCATCATCTGATGACTGTAAAAAAATGTTTTTTACTTCCTTTCATTTTTGTGTTGCTTATGCAGAGCTGGGATGTGAATTTAGAATGAACAACACTTCTAGAAAAAGACACAAACTAGAGATCTTAATTTGATTAAAAGTTTTAACAGCTACCAACCCTGCAGCATACACTCCATCTCATGATAACTGAACTGCACATACATAAAGAGACGAAAACAAGGGAATAATTAAAATGTTGAAAGAATTTTTACACCTCAAAAAAAGACGAGTGAACAAGGAAGTGTTTTTAATGTGAAGGTGTGAAGAAGGGAAAATAAGGAGTATTTTAGAGTACTTTACAGCCGCACATTGTACATTTATGGCACATGAAAATTTTCCACATTCTAGAGCACTTTCACAGTGAAATGAAATTTATGTGTGCTTCATGTGTTTCCGACTGTGATAATGTCATAATGATTTATAAAGTGTGATTAAATTCAAAATGCTTGGCACTACAGGAAACTTGCCGTTTTTTTTTGAAATTTCTGTGTGAGTGGATTTTTGTTATAGAAATAAAAAATTTAAATTTATTTTATTTATTGCAGTTTTTTATGAATTTTTAATAGTAAATTTTGTGAAACAAAAAAATAAGTCAGCATAAAAAGCTCTAAACAATGAAAAATCACAACTAAAAGCTCAAGCTGAATTTATGGCATTAAATCTTCCTCATGACATATTTTTTATGCTGTCAAAAGTCACAAGCTTTATTTTCATGAGATTTATTTCGTTCACAATAACAAAAGCAATGCTTAACTTGACAGTAGTAACAAGAGATTTATATAAAGACCAGAAAAATCTCAGACCTTATCTTCTTCATTCATTTCATCCAAAATAAATCTAAATGGAACTCAAAAAGTTATGAAAAACGTATATAAAAAATATAATAATGTTGAGCTTGGTGATTGACAAAAGCTTATTAAAAGGAATTTTAGAATGTTCGTGAATTTTGGTTTGTGAAGTAAAAAGTGACTAGTTTGCAAAGCATTTTGGTTCAAGGGATTTTTCAGCCAAAATTTATCTTTATTCAAGGGGTTTCTAATGAAAATTTGATAAAAATCATTAAAAATCAAAATTTCACACTCTGCATTCTATCCCCCCTCCCCCCAATTCCATGTTGTCCTCAAATTTCACCGTCAAAATAGCTACATTTAAGGTTCAATTCCTACAATTTAAATACAATCATCAAAGCAAAACTCACAGAATTTTCCAGAACTTACTCGACTAAAAAATCAAATATTATCATAACATGACATTACTTAAATTTTCATCAAAAATTCAAATTTTTCTTTCTATGCCAAAAAAAAATTTGAATCGCAGACAAGCTGTACAAACAACCGTCACAAAAAAGTCAATCGCTGTGTAAAAAAATGTTCAAGAAGCGAAAAAACAAGCAAAATTGAGACGAACAAAAAAGAAGACAAAAAAGGTAGAAAAACAGAATTTATGGAAGCTTCTTGTCGATGCCATAAAATAGCAAGTATGTGTCCACTCGTGACTGACAAAAGCGCATTTTCCGATTTTAGGAAATATCCAAAGAATTAAAACCCAAAAAATACAAAAATTAAAATTCAACCATTAAAAAAAGCAAAAAAAATTATTTGTTCATGACTACAATACATTCGAACCCATAGCCTCAGAAATCAAAAATGCGCTAAAAAAGTGCCAAAAAATAAAAAAAAAAAAATAAATTTCGTCATCGGTGGGATTTGAACCGAGGACAGCTAAGTTTCAAAAAAGTCAACATTTTAGTGCATTCGACCTGATCACACTAACACATTTTAAGCCAAAAACCGGATCAAAAAAGCTTAAACCTGAGGAAAAGATGTGATGACATGTCTGACAAAGTCCGGATAATAGCGTCCTTTTCCCTAGAGGAAAGTGCACAAAAAAAAATATCCGAAAAAAGAGTGTTTATTTACACAGAAAAGCTCTTCTTTAAATCCATCCAAAAGGTATTGCTGGCTACGAAGAAGAAAGAATTCAATTGAAAGAAAATCAGAACAGCATTGATGAGGAAAAAAGGAGAAAAAAATTCTCATTTTAATTCCCATTGCTTTAGAATTTTTTTTTTCATCTGTTAAGCAACCGGCATGCTCATTTTTCTATTCTATTCTACAAAGTCATAATATGCGTAAAAGGGGGAAAAGGGATCGTCATTCGATGGGTTTATAATCCTTTTTACCATTCATTCTATCTCATAAATTGGGTACAAAAAAAGGCTCGCCTCGCTTTCTTCTCCAATTCTTTTTGTCAGTAATACATGAATACTCAGCATTTGCCTCCTTTTTTTTGTGTGTGCTTCCTTTGTGATCATCTCAGCCTAATTTATGTTATATTGAAAATTTTCTCATCCTCACTTCCTGAACAGCTTTGTAATGTTATCATGAATCCGTTTTTGAGTTTTTTTTCTTCTCTGTATTTAGGTGATTAAAGTGTTGTTACAGATGCTGCTTTTTGATGACTAATGCGATGAATGTATTTTTTTTTCTTAATGGAGCATATGAGGGTATTTTTCGGATAATTTTATAATAAGTTAGCTTTAAATTGTGCTTAATTGGGGAAAATTTACATACGTGGAAGGAATCTACAGCATTTTAGGAAATGGTTTGGATTCTTTTAAGGTAAAATAATTTATTCAGAATTGTGAACAACTGGAATAAATGAATGGATTTTTGAACTTTAATTATTGGAAATAGGGGACCGTTTACTTATTACGTCTGACTTTTAGTGCATGTTCTGATGCTGTCTAACAATTTTAAACAATGAGATATTTTTTTGAATGAAAATTTTGTGACAAGGAGGAGGGGGTCTAAAAATCCATATTTTTGATGGGCGTTGTAGGTGAACGGCTCCTAACATTTAATTTTATATTTTCTTACAACTCAAAGTCTATAAATAAGAGATGTTGCCAAAAATAAATTCATCATTGAATGCATTGTTGGTTCAGTGGTAGAATGTTCGCCTGCCACGCGGACGACCCGGGTTCGATTCCCGGACAATGCAGAGATTTTTTTTGCTAAAACCTTAGTCAATAAAAAAATTGTGGAACAAAATGCTAAAACTTAGACAATAAAGATTTGAAGATCAAATCTGATTAAATTATTTTAATTTTGTTTTGAATGTTTGGAAGAAAATGTATAAAAAAAATTAATATCTACAAAAATTCCTAAAACTCTAAACTAAAAATTTTTTATCATTACTAACTTACCAAACTAAAAACATTTATTTTCAAAATTGTCACAACTTTCACTTAAATTTTCTAAGAAAACTTTCTTTCTATTTTTAGAAATTTTTACGTTTGTGCTGCTTATCTGATGCTATAAATAAACTTTTAGTATGCGACGATAATCGTCAACGACCATATCACGTTGAAAACACCAGTTCTCGTCTGATCACTGAAGTTAAGCAACGTCGAGCATAGTTAGTACTTGGATGGGTGACCGCTTGGGAACACTATGTGTTGTTGACTTTTTTTTTGTTGAAACTTTTCTTTATTTTGTGTTTTAATCTTTTTTTATAGAAAAAATTTTAATTTTTTTTTCTATTTTTAAGATTTTTTCTATACAAAATGTATTTTTTAAAAAGAAAAAAAAAAAATCTTTTGATCATTTTTAAATACCTAACAATCTTATATTTACAATTTTGCAGAGTGATTTTCAAAATTAAAAAATTTAACCCAACTGAAAATTGAAAATTCAACGTAAAAAAAAACAAACCTTAAACCTCAATAAAAACATCCCAAACGCTGTCATTGAAGAAAAATCAAATTAATCACCACGAAAAAATCTCTACAGCAAAAAAAATTCCCTTGACCCACTGCCATTCAATTATCACTCATGTTTTTAACAAATTTACACTTGATGAGATCTGAAAAAGTTATATGGGTACTTGAGAAAAATGCCATAAAAAAATTTTCCTATCAAAAAAGGTCGAAAAAAATGCGGTTCATGGTTTGATTTTCACCTTAGTCAAATAAAATAAAAAATTGTTTTATGAGTTTTAACATTAATTAAAAAAAATCCTCATCAACCTTAATCTACCTTCAGCTCTTAACAACAATTTTTCATTACAATTCTCTCGTTTGGTTTATTCACGTCTCGAATCATTCAAAGCCACACAATTAACGAATACACAAGTGAAGCATAAAAATTTAATGATCATTCTAAATTATGAAATTAATCATGAATGTAATTTTGTGTAGGATACATAACAGTATGGCGTACGGTAAAAAGGGTTGAAATTGAATAACAAACAACAAGTCAGGAGAATAAAAGACTGAAAAAAATTTTTATTCATTCATGTTTATTTGATTTCATTATAACAACAAAAGCAAACCAATTACATCTATAGACTGTTGTTCAGTTAGAGTGGGGGGTTAGAGGATCATAAAAAAGCTCTGTAAAATTGCCATTTTTGGATGCTGAAGTTTCATTGAAAATTAAATTTTATAAATAAATTGCGCTTGGTATAGAAATGACCGATTAAAAATTAAAGGTAGACTGAATTTAAATATTTTTTTTGTTCTGAAAGCTGCTGATAAACCTTTTATGAGTTTTCGGTTGGTGCTTTTTGGTTTTGTTGACTTTAAATGAGTTTTGTTAAAGCTAATGTTTAACTTTTATCTGCGAAAAGGTTATTAGCTGATGATCAAGGACGAAAGAGAAGAAAAAGATTGAATTGACTCTGTCTTTAATCTCTGCTTTAATGCAATTACATAAAAATTTTAAATATTTTAATTTTGATTTTTTTAATTCTTTTAAACTAAGTAGGTACATAAAATAGGTTTAAAAAAATACAAAATTTTCTATTTTGACAAAAAATTTAGGCATCGTTTATTTACAAAAAATTCAAATTATAATTCAATATATATATATGTGTTCATATAAAGAAGTGACCGTTATTTTTTTAAAATTTTTGAAAAAATTCACTAACACTATCAAATTTTCAATACAAAAAACTGAGCAACTCAACTGAGCTATGGTCGTCGCATGGTCGTCGCTCAGTTGTATGAACACATATATATATATATATATTGTTATAATTTATTAACTTTTTTGGAATTGTAAAATTTGCAGATGTTTAAAATTTTGATTTTATTTTTAAAAATCTTATTTTTAAATTTTTATTAAAATTTTTTTAAAATTTAATAAAAGCTTTAAATTCTTTAACAGTTTAAATTTTACATAAAAAATTCTAAAAAATTTTTAAAATTGAAAACTACAAGAAAAAAAATCTTTTAAACCTTTTTCAACCTTCCTAAATTCCTTATCTCCCCATCCAACTTATTCGTTCAAGTAACAATCATTTCAATACTAAAAATAAATTCATCGTAAAATTCCATCTCTATAAAAAAGTACTCAAGTACGAAACCCAAGAAATATTGCATTCACCTGTAAGATGTTAAGGATTCAGTTTTTGTAGTTTTCTGTTCAAAGTTTAAAGACCATCGAGAGAGTGCTTTAAAAGTTTTAACATGAAACGTGTTCACACTGCCATCAATACTTTCAGAATTTTACTATCGCAAAAAATATATTTTTTCTATCCAGTTTTTTATATCTTGAAAAGTCACTTTGAATAGCTTGTTCAGATGGAAAGATGTGAATTGTTGACATTTTGACAGAGTTTTAACTTACTTTGGAGATTCTTTGGGTTTTAAGGGGTGATGAATTTTGTTATAAGAATTTATGGACATTGAAGTTGATTTTTGAGATATTTTAGAAGTTTTGAAAATTTAAAATACTCGTAGCCAGATAATAGACCTTGTGGTTTTTTGGTAAAGCATAAAAAATTTGTTTCGAAATTTGAATTTTTTTTTGCACTTAAAATAATTTTTTTTTAACATTTTAAACCCTTTATCGTGGTGATTAACATTTTTGTGCCGCGACACACTTAAAAGATAAACTATGATAAAAGCGTAGCCAGAAATATTTTATAAGGGAGCCCCAATTTTTTTCTTTTTGTATGTAAAAGTTTTAGGAGGGACCCAAATGATTTTTTTTTCTCAAAAACCCTAGCAAAATGAAGAAATTTTTCTTCAAAGGGAGTAAGGACACCTTTGAACTTTCTCCTGGATATGCCCCTGAACCATGACCAAATCGAACATGTAATTCGATGCGTGTTATTTTTCAAATTTTTTGACTCAATAGTGTTTCACAACCAAGGTCTGCAACACAACAATGAGTCATAACTGCTTTAAAAAGTAAAATTTACCATAAAAACTAAAGAAAGACCCTACAGCTGCTGTTGTGCAGCATTATCCCAACTGAACTTTGAATCATTCTTTATTTCTTGTTGCATAAATTTTTGATACTCTTCAACATTCCATATCTAACATCTTCAACACCACAAAACAGTCTATAAAATCTAATCTACATTCCTAAATCTAAAATGCGTCACGCTTCCAAATCGAACAGCAATTCGTTGAATCTTCAAACAAATCTTTGAGTTGTTCATGTTAAACATTGATAGAGGGGATAAGATGAACCAAAGATTTTTTCCTTCATTCCCTTAATTTTATGATCCCGAACGAACACCTTTTAAGTCGTAAATCAAAAATGTGCATGTTCTTCTCACTCGTCGCTGCTGCTATGTGCTTTTTATTCTTAAAGCAATGAGAGGCGATTAAATTTTATGACACGTCATAAAGAAAGTACAAAAAAAGGTTAAAAAAATTTGCAAAAAACCCTTTTTTAATCCTTCTTCTTTTCCGTCTTGTTGATTCTGTTAAATAATTTAAGATGCACGCGAGAGGATCTTTCGTCGATAAAACTTTCCAACACCTGCTTTCCATACTAATTTGTGTCGTAAAGTACCCAGTCGTAAGTGTTTTGTGATGTTTTAATGATGAACTTTTGCATCAAAATAAATATTTCTTTTTTGTTACGATCGTAAAAAACTTTAATTTAATTATGTATGATCCATTTCAGCACCATGTTTTGTGTACATAAATTTTTATTCGACTATTTCAGATGTTTACTAACTCAAAATATTTTATTTTTATAGATCGAATTTTATTGTTTTATTTTTTCCTTTTTTTGATTTAATTAAAAAATGTGACTCAATTTTTATGGCATGCAATAAAAATAGCGAAATTGTCTTTATGAGCTTTTTTAATCGACTGCTGTGACTGTAATAATTATTGTTGAATTTTATTGTTTGATTTTTTTTATGGATCTAATTTAATAAGATTGAGAGATGAGACTATTAAGATTGAGATTTAGGTTGAATTGGAAGACGTTAAAAGTGTTTTTGTAATTTTTTTGGAACTTTATATGATCTTTTAAAAGTTTAACGATTTTTTTGGGGAATTTAAATAAAGTTATGCAGAAATTTAGAATCAATAGGATTTGAACATTTGAAATTAAAATATTTAGTTCCCTAATTTTGCTTAAAATCTTTTTAATCCAATTTTTAAGGGGAGGAGGGGGGGGGGGGTGTCTGAGGCTGTGTGACAATTTTAAACAATGAATTTTATTTTGTTAGAAAATTTTGTGGCAGAGGGTGGAGGAGGGGGTTTAAAAATTCAAGTTTATGATATCCGTCATAAGAGAGGCACCTTAATTGTTCAATAAGTGCATTTGAACCTTAGATAATTAAATAAATGAAGTCTGATATCTATCAAACCTCAAAATTCATAAACATTAAATCCATCCTTGTCCCTTGTTATGCGCAACCACAAAAACAAATTCAACTATTTTAAGTTCCCAAAAATTCATCAAAGTTCTCAAATTAAGCTTCGTATCCCCGTGAAAAACATGCAAACGATTTTTCCACGAGAAAAAAAAGCTTATATTAAATAAAATGTGAAAACTTTATTACCCCAATATTTTTTCCTCCTCTCTCTACCGTTATTTAAAGACTACAGATAATTAGATTATCTTAATTGAAAACTTTTAGTCCATGCCACAAAATCTCGATGCCATAAAACCAGTAACATCGAGGTAAGGTTATCGTAATCAATTTATTGACTTTATTCGATTAAATTGATGATTTTTCGATAAAATAAAAAAACTAGTATCAACGTGGTCACTCGTGACCGACGAAAGCGCATTTTCCGCGTATAGCAAATAAACCGGAAATAAATTTAAAACAATTAGTAAGCATTCATGGCTATAAAGTGAGATCCAGGAAGCATTTATGGCTCTTAACTGAAATCCAGTAAGCATTCATGGCCATAAAGTTAGATCCAGTGAGGATTTATGGCCATAAAGTCAGTTCCAGTCATAAGGAATCAAAAAAGTACCGAAAAAAGAATTCGACCTCTGATGGGATTTGAACCGAGGAAAGATGAATTTTTGAAAAAGTCAACATTTTAGTGTATTTTACCACACTAACACATACAAAGAAATGCAATTTTGGCACTTTTTACGCTGGTTCCAGCAGAGGAAGTGACCATTCGTGCTGATTTTTTCGCCAGCTCTAGCCAGACATACTACACACATTTTAAGCCAAAAACCGCATCAAAAAAGCTTAACCCTGAGGAGGAGATGCGGTGACAGACAGACGGACAGACGGACAGACAGACGGACAAAGTGCGGACAATAGCGTCCTTTTCCCAAGGGGAAAATGCGCTAAAAAATGTGTGCATTGACATTTTGTCAGAGTCATAAAAGCCTTAGCATGTGCTTAATGGACATAAGTTTCATTTTCATCCCTTTCTGTCTCTCACAAAAAAAAACTAAGTTTAACTATGGTAAATATTGTCGATAAACAGACATTAAAAGGTAAATTATATCCCTCAAACCCTTGTGCAATTAAATTTATGTTACAGCATAAAATTTTAGTATGCAAACAATGCATTGGCAGTTGTGTTGAGCTAACGACGAAAGCTGATTCAGGTACAACATATTGCAAATATTTGAGAAAAATTATTTTTGATGATGATGTTTGCCTCTCTCTTTCTCATTGGGATAATGTTGGGGGTAAGTTTATCTACCATAATTTGAGTGTGTAAACGAGAAAGTTTTATGAGGAAATAAAAAATTATTTTTTGTTCTGGATGATAAATTTGAGATTTTTTTTTTGTTATCCTGATAGTTTGATGAAGATTAAATTATGATAGAATGAAATATTTGATGAGCATGCCGAGAAAATTTAATGATTATTAAATTTACCTTAAATTCTTTTTAAATTCCTTTCTAATTTAAATCCATTTTTTGAAGAAACTTTTTTAATCAAAAGTTGAAAGAATTTTTTTGTGATAAATTTTTTTTCTTGGTATGTTTGAGACACTTTTCATTTTGTGATGTAGATAATAGACACATGTATGTAACATAATTGAGTGATTTAGCAACTTTATCTTGTGAATTTTTTTACGTCATTGTAATGAAAAGATTTAACTCGATTTGTAGGTAAAGATGATGAATTTCTTTTAGTAAGGCGGGTGAGATTCGCAGCTTAAAGTAAATAGATGACTTTTGGATTTTTTTGAGGAACTTTGAAAAGTTCAAAGAAAATTTTGAAAGTTTTAATATTGGAACATATTCAGTAGTAATAGTAGTATGAATGCACAACACTTTCAGATAAATATATTCAAATTTTCTTTAAAATTTTTCTTTAATATACATCACTGATTATTTAGGATCAAGAACTAAGTTGTCTATCTAGGTTGTGTATAAATACAGTCTCTCATTTCGTCTTTCTTTTGTGCATAATTTGATACTTTCAGGTCCGTTCTACAAATATTCCAATAGTCAGGTAAACTTGTAGCTCTCATCTCTATTTTGCTCGCCAAAGCTCTAATTCTTCTTGATCCTAATGCGTTAAGCAGTTGAAGCATCTAAACTTCTGAAAAAGCACAAATTTTGAAATGGCTGGGATCGAACCCACAACTTTCGGGTTTCCACTCCAAGCATCTTACGATATAGATTCTATATTGAAGACCAACAAAGCACTTAACTGCAAGTGAACTGACACTAAAAATTCTATTAAACTTAAAAATTTCTTGCTTTAAAACCTGTCTTATTCAGGTCAACAAATTCAATTTCTATAAATTTTCAAACAAGAAATAAATTTCAGAAATCTTGCATAATCAGCAAAACAAGCAGGACTTTACATCCTCATGAGTCATGATTAACAGCATAAAATAATTAATTTTCCCCTTATATTATCTCCCAAAAGTTCAACACAATTTCATACAATAATTTACCTCATTCGTATCAGATAATCATTGACTGAAATAATGCATAAATTAGTTCATTCCATTTAGTAAGTTTAATTATTACAAATGCACTCAGACCAAGCAAGCAATATGTTGAAAATTTATTCATTATAATTCCATCCCGAAAAATCGAGAGCATCAGTAAAAGGCAAAGTTCAAGTTGAAAATTTCTCTCTGCAACAACTAAAGAGGAAAAAGTTTAAAACAATAAATTTTCTAATAAAACTTGCAAAAATTTTAATTAAATTATAATGAAACTGATTTTTAATCAAGCACAACTCGGAAGTTTTAGCTTGTGCTGAATTGTTTCATAAAAATTCCTTTCATTAAAATAGCTTTGGATTTTTTTTTCTACTAAATATTTCCGAAAAATTGAATGTAAATGAAATGTCAATAAAGTTTTATTCCATGCGCTTCGATGCATGAACTTAATTAAGAAACTTTTGCCTATGCAGAATTCTATAAAGTCGCTATGAAATTATGCAGATAATAGAATATTTTTAAAAGTTAGAGAGTAATTGGAGTTGGGTGACTAGGGCGCATTTTTTGAAATTCATTGATTTATTTTTTTTTAAATATTTTTTTCTTGTTTTTTTCTTGATTTGTAATCTTTAGATAGTTTAAAAGAAATCATGCATACATCATTTTATTTTAATCTTAATGAAACTAACTTACACGCGCGGAAGTTATGTCCAACATTATACATCGTTGGATAGAGCATCAAAATTAGAACATTTCTTGCCTTTACGGTATGTGGCTATCTGTTAAACTAAGAGCAGCAGGTCCAAAATACTGATTTTTAAAAAAACTACACAATATTTTGGCCACATACTGTAGTTTAAATTGAATATTTTTGTAAATTTTTTCAAATTCATACATTTTCTAAACATTCAAGCTATTTAAGCTAAGCATTTTTGCTTAACGTATGAAAATTTTTTAATTTTTTTTTTCTTAACTGACATTTTTGACACGGCCACACTCTGATAATTTTCATTAAATGATAAGACATATTTAAAATAAGCTGTGTTTTTTTTTAAATTATGGAAATTCCATATTTAAAAAAATGGAAATTCCATTTCAAATTTGCACGTATACACAAAATGTCAAATCATTATTTATTTAAACCTTAAGATAAGTTCAGATAACCTTTCTGAGTGCACTTATTGGAGATTAGTATACTTGCCAAGTAACTGGGGCTTAAAAAGCAAATTATTTCTGAAATGACAATTTTTTCAAAGAAGAGAAAAATTCTAATTTTAACGTTTAATTCAACATCCTAATCAATAAATTGTTATAAAATAATTTCATAAATTAATTAATTTTCTTAATTTTCATTTTGAGAAGGACTTTTCTGATTCTTTGAAATGATCCTTGAAATGAAATCAAGTACTTTACCACAAACCTCAAAAAAAAAAAACTGTCATACGAATTTTGATTTTAAATAATCTTCAGTTTTTTTAAAAAATTTTTTTGCAACGATTTACTTTAGTAAAAGAATTTTAGGTTTCACAGACTAAAGAGACGTATGTCAAGAAATATGAAAAGATATTCTTCATGAGAATGTTGATGCATTTTGGTTGACTTTTATGGTTATCTTAATTGTCAGTTTTTTTGGATTCTGATTTTGAAAAAATGGCTCTTATTGATGGTTTTGATGTAGATCATCCTCAAAGGGCAAAGCCACCGGTTCGATGCTTGCCTGATAAAATGATACCAAAAACTCATCAAAATATATGCATCCTGAAGCTACAGTGTCGTTATGCAGGATCAAGAATATAATTTTCACATCTAGGTTTTGTATAAACTAAGACTCCCACAGTAGATAGAACTGTGGGCACAATGTGATACTTCCAGGTCCGTTCTGACAATTTTCCAACAATATGTTAACCTTTCAGGTTTCGTTTGAATTTTTTAAATTATGCTTCAATTTCCTGAGCCGTTCCTCAATCCAACGTTGCCAAGAGGCCCAATTATGACTTGATCTCGTACATTAAGCAGTCGAAGTATCTAAACTTCTGAAAAAGCACAAATTTGGAAATGGCTGGATTCGAACCGACGATCTTCAAAACCATCCCAAATTTGAGCCAAGGACCTTCCCGATTACTCTACTGAGGCACTTAACTGCTTACTGAAGAATTTAACTGCTTCAGCACACTATGCGTGGAAATTAATAATACAAGAAACATTTAAACCAAAAAACGAAAAAAATTAATAAGCAATAAATATCGAGGGAAATATGATGTAAATGAGAATTTAGAACTCTGTAAAGGAAAATAATGATTAAAAGTTAACACTAAGTATGTAAAAAATTGTGCTCAGAATTAAAAACGCGAAGTTTCTTTATTATTATTAAGATATTTTTTGTAATTTTATTTTTTTTAAACAGATTTAATTACTACTGACTGCAGTACTACTCAATTTTATTCAATTTCAAATGAATGCCTTCAGTTGGCGTAAAAAATAATTTTTTGAGACAATGTTTAATAGGAACTGATGTTTTACTTGTGTCAAGTGTAAAGTTGTAAGTCACCAGGAATGTCGACAAAACAATCTTTAAAATTGTAATTGACAACCTGCAAGGAATACAATTAAATTTAATTGTAAAAAAAGAACAGAATTTATTTACTCAGTTGGAAATGACCAAGGAGAGTCAAAAAAAAATCCAATAAATGGTTTGCCTTTTAATCAATTAAATTACTGTAAGAAATAACTTACCTTCTTCCAAGGCACATCCTTGGTCCTTCTCCAAACATTAGAAATGAACATTTAGGTCGCTTTTCAATCTCTTCAGGAGAGTATCTGTCTGGATCAAATTTTTCTGGCTCTGGATAGAATTCTGGGTCATTATTGAATCCATAGACTGGTATTTGAACTATTGTACCTGTAATTACCAGAAGAGATCATTGTTTGTGGGATTGTGGGATAGATAAAGTGAACAAATTAAAATTTGAACTGATAAAAATAATTTTTTGATTATACTTTTTTTTTAGTTCTGTGTCAGAAATGTGTTTTAAATTTTTAAACTCACAACTTCGTTCAAGATGCAAGTCAAGATGTGAAATTTATCGTAACATTTAATTCTTGTGCACTGGCAATCAAATATGATCCTAAACTCACCTTTTTCAATCACAATATCAGTATTTGGTACTTTATAATCTTGTGTAGCCTTTCTTCTCACACCAAGTGATATGAAATATTTCCTGCCGGTTTCTAGGGATAAAAATCTATCAAAATCCCATGCTAATGCCATCCCTCATACTCACCAAATATACATTGCTCAATATAATCCAATTTTTGAATAGCTTCATAGGAAAGTTTTCCATCAAACTCCTTCAACACATTATGAACTGACCTTCTAGCTTTTTCTTGTAAATCCTTATTGATTGACAGCTCATAAATACAATGAGTCATTATAGACACTGTTGTCTCATGTCCAGCAACAAGAAAATTACCAGTTTGAGGAATTATTTCCTCTCTCAACAGTGGCCTTAAATTGTCTTTCGAATTAACCATCAAACTCAAAAAATCATTTTGTTGTACATCATTTTCGTTTCGGTATTTTAGAATATCATCAACTATCCTTGTATAAAAATTTCTTGTATCTTGACTGATCGTGGAAATTCTCAAAAATCTGAAAAATTCTCGATTACATTCAAGAAATGTTTTCTTCATATAAGTAATGTCGGCCACCGTGTCCACAGCAATTTTATGAAATTCAGAGTCATTTTTTGTCATTGAATTGCAATCAATACCAAATCCAATGAGCCCAAGTACATCACTGACATATCGAACACTCAATTCTCTCATATCAACTGTATTTCCATTTTGTGTAATTTCTTCGCACTTTTGTAGAAATTTGTCGGATACGTCAGCAATCGGCTGAAACATACTTTTTAGTTTTCCAGTACTGAATGCTGGCGAAATCTTGCTCCTGATGAATTTCCAGTAATTTCCTTCAATATTAGATAGATGTGCACTAATTGGATCATGTTTCTTGTCATAGAAGTGAGCTCGATCAGGAAAGATGTTGAACTCCTTAATGAGAATCTGTCTGGCTACATCAAGGTCTGTGATGATTGCGATTGGATTGAAAAATACAAAAATTCCACCAACTGGTCCTTGATGCTTCAGCTTTTGATAAACTTCGATCCAAAATTTTGAATGATGGATTGTCTTCTCAATTTCTTTACCATTGCCGTAGATCCAATTAGGTTTAATGTAAGGGATATTTCTTCGCTTCCAGTAAGTAAATTGATGGTACAGAAATCCAAAAATTGTGATGGCTATGACAACGAAAAATGCGATTATTGAGTTGATTAGCATCTTTACTGATGAACCTTTAAAGGAAAACTGATTTTTTTTTTTGAAGAAATTAATCTTTAAATACTTTTTTTCTTGTAGATTTTTGTTTTTTTTTTTTTTTTTTTTTTTTTAAAAAATTTAATAGATTTAGATACGAGAGTTAAAACTGAAAAAAAATGTTGTTTACTTCGAATCACTTTGTGGCGTAGCCCGGATTTTTGATTTGGTGGCCGAAATTTTTTTATTGCAAAAAGTTACTATAATCATCTCGATTTCGTCAACATTGAGATTCATTGTATTCTATCGCTACCAATTATTTATTCCTGTTCATTACTAGAATTTTTGAACAACTTTTGGAAAAAATTAAAAATTAAAAAAAATTTTGTATGAAACAAGGGGGGTCTCAGGCAACCCAAGGACCCTCCTCTGGCTACACCCCTGCACTGAAAGAAAAAATCTAAAAACTTCATTTTAGATTGTTTTTACTGACGATTTAAAGAAATACGATCTAAAAAGAAAGTTTTTAAATTTTAAAATTTAAAAAGTAATTTTTTCAACTTTAAAAACATTTTTTTTTTAAGATTTTTTCTCATTTAACTTTTTTGAAAATAAAAATTCGCAGAAATGGCTGATATATGTATCAGTTTTATTTTAATATTTTATAAAGCACAATTAGGTGCCAAAATTTAGTGCCAAGTTCTAAACTTTGTGTACCAAATCAATACCAAATCAGATGACCACAAGTAAGCTTTAAATTTATTAATTATTTATTTTTTATTCAAAAAATATTAGATTTTTTCATACAAATCTTCAAAACTTTTTTACTTTTTAGCGCATTTTCCTCTTGGGAAAAGGACGCTATTATCCGCACTTTGTCCGTCTGTCCGTCTGTCTGTCTGTCTGTCCGTCTGTCATCGCATCTCCTCCTCAGGTTTAAGCTTTTTTGATGCGTTTTTTGGCTTAAAATGTGTGTAGTATGTCTGGCTAGAGCTGGCGAAAAAATCAGCTCGAATGGTCACTTCCTCTGCTGGAACCAGCGTAAAAAGTGCCAAAAATGTCATTTCTTTGTATGTGTTAGTGTGGTCGAATGCACTAAAATGTTGACTTTTCAAAACCTTAGCTGTCCTCGGTTCGAATCCCACCGATGACAATTTTTTTTTTTGCTTTTTTTGATACTTTTTTGATTTCTAATGACATATAATATTAAATCATGTCACAATTTTCCCGAGTTTTTCCGACGATTTTTGTTAAAATTTTCAATATTTTCATACAATTTTCATAGATAATTACTTTTTTTTTATATTTTTTTGATATTTTAGTTGTTTAGTTTCATTTTATTTTCATGGATTTTTCACAATTTTTCCGGAAAATTTTGTGGAAATCGTAAAATAATTCACTTTTATTAAAAAAAAACTCATCAATATAATATATTGTATAATATATTGTCACACGGAAATTTCATAAAAAGAACAGCAGTGGCATAAGTGGAAGAGCGCGCAACTCCTAATTTGAAGGTCATGGGTTCGAACCTAGCCCGTGACCAAAACTTTTTTGCTTTTTTTTTAAAAATTCTATGTTGCATAATGTTTTTCACCCATTTTTTCTATCAATTTTAAATTTTTGGATAAATAAAAAATGGTTATAGTTAAATATTTGGCTTTGTACTTTTGGGGTTTTAATTCTTTGTGTATTTACTGATCGCGGAAAATGCGCTTTCGTCGGTCACGAGTGACCACCGTTATACTTGTTTTCCTTGAGTGTGGTTGCTACGCATGTGAAATTATTTAAGTCTACGTTACAAAGTTCAAATAGAATTTGTTTTTTTTTTTTTGCATTAAGATTAAATATTCTGCCACCACACTCTCCCTCTCGCACAAGCTTGCTCACCGCTCTTCACCACAACGCTTTGCTCTCAACGGCCGCTCTCATTTAACTTATAAAAAGATTGTAAAAGAGTAAATAAATGTCTTTAGTTTGCCAACTTTCAAAAGAGGAACAGTTCTTTTTATTATTTCTCTATTATAAAAACTATTACACTTTCAGCTAACCATAACTTTAATAACATTTTTTTTTGTAGACCTTGATATTTTCATTAAATGATAAGACTTTTTCAAAATAAGCTTTTGTTTTTTATCTTGAATTATGGAGCTGAGTCCATTTTAACTCAACACAAAATATCAAATCTTTATTTTTTTTTAACCTTAAGATAAGTATACTTCCCTAGTATCTAACTGGAGCTTAAAAATGAAATTATTTCTGAAATAAAATTAACTCAACATCCTTATTTGTAAATAGTTATAAAATAATTCCAAATAATAATTTGCTAACAAAAGAAACTGTTTAAAAGTGCAACACAGCCTCAAACCCCCTACCCCCTAAAAATTAGAGTCCAATTGGACGTAATAAGTGAACGATCCCTTGTCAGTTTTTCGGATTCTGATTTTGGAAAAATTTGATGGTTTTGATGTAGATCATCCTCAAAAATCGTTGAGTAAAACATCGTAGTGTTTAAAATTGACAATTTTTTTACGGTAATTTTATCGTAATTAAATTAATTCTGTACACGCTAAACAAGTTAATGAAGGTGTGGAAGTTAATAAAGAAAATAATCGCATATCTCGCATTTAAATAAATTAAGAGAAATTACTAAATATTTATTCAATGAGTCAAATTGAATTTAAATAGATATTTATTTGATTTTCAGTTGAATCTATACCTTTTGGGGGAGATTTTTGTGTTCAAATTAATTTATTTAGTACGAAACATTTACAATAAAATAAATATTTTGTTTGCTTATGAATTTTTTGCTCGCTGTTTAGATTGATTAATTTTTTGATAAAGATTATAAAGATTAAATATTTGATTTTTTTTTTAAAAAAATAGTTTGATTTTTTATCAGTTGAAAAGCTGATAAAAAGTTTCGAATTTTTTGTAGATTACATTTATTTTTTTATGAGCAGATTTTTTTTTTTTGCTGAAAAAGAAGAAACTGATGATAATAATAATGCTTCTTTTTATTCATTGATTTAGTGTTCGAAGTACATTTGCTTAATTTTAACACCAACCTAATCGGTTTTTGATATGATGAGCAACTTTAAAGATCTTAAAAATTTTATTGACATATTCACCAAGGGGTCGTTTACTTATGATGTCCAACTTTTATGGGGGGAGGTCTGAGTTTGTGTGACAATTTTAAACAGAAGTTTTTTGTTTGGAGATTTTGGGACAGAGGGGGGAGGAAGGGATGTCAAAAAATCCAAGTTTCTGATGGACGCTATAATTGAATGAATCTCAGCTTACTTTTTAACATTTAATTTAATTTTAATACACCATACCATTCAATCTTCATGATGTATTTAGCATTTAATTAATGCTTTGACATCATTGATGACGTAACTATTAGATGTTGATATTTATATTGCATAGAAAAAAATACGAGTCTGCACATGTGGGTCTTTTTGTAATCATAACTTGCTAACCGATCACATTTAAAAAACCTTGTAAACATAAAACTTGTTTTAAATACGCGTGATCTTTGTATTGATTTAGTAGTTTGTTAGTGTTTGACGAAAACACATCATATTTCTTTTTGTTGATTAAGCTCCGTTTTATTTAAAATTATGATAGTAAATAAATAAATAAAATATTTATAAAAATAAAGAAAATGAGTTTAGACTCGCTAATTTCTCAAAAGCACCAAAATATTGCAGAACCAAATGAGGTTTCTGTCCGAGAACTAAATCTTTATGAGTTTGAAGGTAAGTTAGTAAATTCAAACATTTACATTTTCAACTGCATTAGCTGAACGTTTTGTTATTAAAAATAAAACATTTAATCAAACAAATATAATTTAAAAACTTGGTAAAAACCCAGAGAGTTAGTCACATAAATACAAAATGATAATAAACATGACTCATATGCGATGAATTTTGTAAGTTGTTAATTTTGTGTTTGTTCGACAAAAAGTATCAGACGAAGATTAGGTTGGTGACCTTGAAGATTATGAATGAAAAGTGTTAATAAGCCGAATAGGGACAATTTATCAGTTACGTTACGCTTCAAAATATTTTATTATATGAAATTTTGATTGAATTTTTTTAAAGATTTTGAATATTTCTCCCAAGATTTGTGCCCAATAAGTGAATTTTTAATTACAAAATTTAGAAAATCAATCGAAATCTTAAAATTTAAATTAAAAATAATTGATTTTTTTCAGACCTGAGGCTAAAACCCACAAAATTTTCAATTAATGAGCCTATAAAGAATGCACCAGAAATTGAACTTATCTCAATACCGTCAAAATTAAGCAACCATACCTTTAAATTAATTAACGATTACAAGAATTTACCACAAGTTTTAGAAAATCTGGAATCAATTATTGAAAATCTCAACAATCTGCAAGAACTTCTTTTACTGAAATTTCAAATTGAAGAAAAAATAATTGAAATAAACGCAATAGAGCGTCAAGAAGTGAACAAATTATGCAAAAATAAATCAGCTGTAATCGTGATTGAATCATTATTTGATGATCAATCGATAATTTTTTGGAAAGTTACTGAAATTGAAGACTTTCTAGTGTTTAAGTCCAGTGAACAATCAAACCAGAGTTCAAATGAAATCAAAAAACTCAATGCATTTATTTCAAATTTTCTGACTGATTCAGTCAAGAATGGACATTTGGGTAAGAAACATTTATTTAAGAATCGATGATTTTTTCAAATTTTCTAATAACAATTAATTTTTATATGCACTAAGTTATCAAAATATACAACCTTTTATTATTTTAAGGAATTATAAGCAAACTCTCAATTCAACCTGGAACAAAACCAATCAGTCTTGATCTATTAGCTGATTCTCGTGACTTCAACTTACTCCTTCTTGCTGCTGAGCATGGCGAGTCAGAAATTGTCAAAATTTTACTTCAACAAGGCATGAACACAAAATCATTGGACAACAAAGTCAATGCACAAACTCTAGCATGGAATAATCAACACTTTGATGTTCTTTATATTTTATTGCAAGCAAATCTCAAGTTCCCAGATTCATTTGATGCTAATTTATGCACCGGAAAATGCAAAGAATTTTGTGATGTTACCGAGGAAGTTCACAAGCTGATCATTGCTGATGAGAAAGACGATCTTAAGAAAATTTTGGATCAGCATAAAAATCTCAAGCATTTCTATAATTTCGCTAACGAATCAGCACTTAAAGTTGCGATCATTAGAGGATCATATGATGTGTATAGAGAACTAACAAGCAGAAAATTCCGATACGCATCCCATGAAGATCCAGCTGAATACCTCCACAACCTACAATATGAAGATAAAAGAACTGTTCGTGAAATTCACAATAAATTCTCAGAGAGCATCGTCGATAAGCACATCAATATTCTCGTTGGTAATTCCTTCATATACCACGACGATGTTGATGGACAAGACAAACAAGACATCATCAGCCGAGCATACAAATCTCTCGATTCAATTCCATTTGTTAGAATAATTCTCATGATTGTTGCTGCATCGAAAAACTTCAAAATAATTTTCGATTTCAATCGCGAGTCAGTGAATGTTGCGGATCCAACAGTTGATTCTTATACTCAAGGGTTATTCTATGTATCTGGTAGAATTTATATTGGAGCAAAACAGTTGCTAAAAACAGCAACAGAACATGAAACTTTGGCGAATTTGGCTCATGAGCTTTGTCACTACACAATGAACTTAGTTTTTAATAACGAAGCTAAGCCTTATAAAATTGATGATATGAAGGCTGAAAAAGAATTTCAAGAAATTTCAGAAATTTGTGAGAAAAGTGATGCGAATGAAGATATTGTTGACATGGTATATGATGCATATCCAGAAGAAGTTCATCATGCTGAACTGATCGTTCGTGTTGTCCACATGCTGGTTTATTATAAAAATTCTCCTGAAATATTGGATCAAAGGAAGGAAACTTACAACAAATTATTTGAATTTTATGAGAAAAAAGTGCTTCCAGATTTAGAAAAAGCTCTGCCAGATATTGAACGTAAAGATGAAATCGTGCTTGAACAAAAGGATAAGAAAATTTCCAAATTGAAGAAAATGTCAGTAATTGGTGGAATTTTGGCAGTGCTTGGGATCATAGCTGCAGTTATAATTGGATTTATTTTATATGTGCCAACCTATAGCTTTTCCGAGCTTACAATTGATGAAAAAGAAATAATCAAAAATTCATCAATAGTTTACAAAGATATTCAAATTGAGTTTAGTGGATTATTTTCTACAAATTCTAGTGCATATAATATGCTGACATCTGAACATATTGCTCAAATGCTGCAAGGGAAAATTTTGAATTTTAGTGATCCACATGTGCACTATTTAGACAAGCTAGTCACTCACTCGTGGACAAATTTGACTAGAAAGTTGCAACAAAAGTTTTTAGCTTCAAATTTCACTTTCCAAGAAGAGAGCATAAAGTTAGGAATTTTGTATGAATCGAATCCAACTGCCTTTGACTACTTGACATCGCAGCAAATTATTGATGTTCTAGATTACAAAACTATAAAAGTATCCAACATGATCAAAAATGAAACAAAATTTATCGTAGAAAGAAAAATATTTGATGAGAATTTGAATGAAATTTATTACGACTTTATGCATTTCTTAAATGGAGATGATCTTTCATGTAGATGTGATTGTCTCAACAAGACTGAAGACACAAAAACTTTTGAAAGCTTCTACGAAGAATTTAGAAATCAAAGTTTAGAAGCTCAAATTGAAAAACTTGATGAAATCACAAGAAAGGAAACCTACACAAGATGTCCAATTGACGGATACATGATTAAAACTTATGTGTATCCATATCCTTTGGCTGATACTTTATTGTCCCACACATCTCTTCAATTTGAATTTAATGATGTACTTAAGACTGCAAACGAAACAAAAATCTTCATTCTGTCAGCTGAGGCAGGAACTGGCAAGACTGTGACATTTGAGCAGTTTACGATGAGAATTAAGAGAAAATTTCCAACACGGTGGGTCTCGTATATTGACTTGAAAGATCATAAAGATTTATATAGTTCTGTTGAGGCTTTTGATGATGTTTTGGAGATGCTTGAAAAGATTTTTGGACTTAATGATGCAAATAAATTTGAGAAGCTAATTTTTGAGGAACTTTTTAAATCTGGAAATGCAATTTTGCTATGGAATGGATTTGATGAAATTTCACCGGAGTTCAGTGAAGCTGTTTTAAAAATATTAAGCATTATAAAGAACAACACAGAAACTATCCAGTTTATATGTACAAGACCACTTTATACAGAACAATTGAGAGACAAATTCATGACCAAAACTTACACGCTGATTCCATTCACTGCTGAGGAACAAGAAAATTTTGTTAGGAAGTTCCTGATTGCTAATAAAATTGACGAATCAAAGATCCCAGACTATATCCTAAAAGTTCAATCAATCGTCAATTCTACTCAATCAAGAGAAGGTTTTGATACACCACTGCTGCTTGGAATGATCGCAGAGTTAGTCTCAAGTGATGTTGAAATCTATGAGACTGAAAATTTGTATGAACTTTACAGAAAGTTTATTGAAAAAAAGGTTCAAATATGGCAAGAAAACAGCGCATTTGCTAAGCAGTTCCTCAACACTCTTGTGACTAGTGGATTCAGCATTAAAAATTTACATCAAAAGTATGCAATGAGACATGAGTTACAGTCTGGTGATTATTCCTACAAATTTGCATACTTCAATGCCCTAAAACTCAAAGTTATGCGACAAAAAGTTCCAAAAGGACTCACAAACGATGAAGTTTCAAGGATGGGAATTTTATTCATCAATGGACCAAAAACCTTTAAATTTGCTCATCGAACATTTGCTGAATTTTTTGTCGCTCAATATTTCATCGAAAATATTTATTTTGCTGACGATGAGCCAACAGATGAGGAAGCCGAACGTCGAATTCGAACATTTTTCCAGACATTCAACTATCCGTACTACAGAATGAGAACTTTCATTAATTCCTTCCTTGAAACTCAAGCTACAAACCAGACTGAAGCATTTGATTCACAAATTTCAAAAGTTTTAAGAACGAAATTTCAACGTCTGTACTTCAACAGCATGAGGGAACTAAATCAAATTACATTACTTGACTTTTGGGCTAAAGATAATAAAGTTCTCACCGAATTGCTTCAAGTTAATGCTGATGAAACTTTATACACTGCAACTTTTAATTACGTTTATTATCCAGGATCAAAGGACAGAATTATGTATCATAATGGAATTAAAAATTTTGGCAAGAAATATCTCAGTGACAGTCAGTATCAAAATTTTATAAATGACAAGAATCAAAAAGGAATAATTTTATGGAGTTCTTATTGCTTGAGAGCTAAGATATTTGATTTGAGATTCTTTAATTCTAGTTTCCATGAAAAATTTACATTACCTGATGATCTGCTTAAAAATGATGATCCAATTCATATTTTTGAATCTATAGCTCAAAATCTAACAAAATCTGAGATTAAAGCACTTTTGACATCTGAAATTATTTTAAATCCAGTTTATCTTAGTGGTCCTGTGCGCTATATTTTCAATGAAACAATATGGACCTTGATTGAAGACAATTTGACAATTGATGATCAGAAACAGCTGCTAATGAAATTTTTTGGATCTTCATCAATTTTATACAGCGAGGATAATTTAAACTTTGGATTGAAAAAGTTAGAAAATCTCTACAAAAAATCAGAAATTTATAAGTTTTTTGTGGATACAAAAATTTTGACAACAGCTGCAAATTTTCGTAGTTACACATTTCAGCCGCTGTGGAACTTTTTCACAAATCACACGACTGTGGATCAGCAGAAGTCAATCATGACACAAATAGCACAACATGAATGCATTTCAAGACCATTTAAAGCTTTTGAGCAGATTAAATATTGCTATGTATTTCCACCACTAAATATGCTGCAAACATCGCTGTTCTCATTCGAAAGTCTGGATTCATTCAATGAAATTTCAAAGATTTATGAAATGTACTTTAATAGAACTGATATGCAGCAAATAATCTTCTCAGGATCTAATGAGTTTTTACCTGTTTTAATGGTGCAAGGGAATCATGATTTATGTGTGGAAACTGCTAGATATTTAAAGAGAATTTTTGCTGGAAATGAAGAACTTCTGACATCATTTTTGCTGCATGAGATTGAACCAACAAACTTGAATGTTTTTGAGCTTTTTAGTGATTTTAACGATCCTAAAAATTGTATTGAATCTTTTAGAAATTTACTATTAAACATGTAAAAACTTGTACTGAAATTTTGTAAATATTATTTTAAATTATGAAAATAATAAATTTTGAAGCACAGGGGGTCCTCAATTTGAATAACCATAAATTTATTATAAAAAATTCAAATTTTTATTTCATATTCACACCAAATTTTCAATTTGGGTGAATATATTGCTTTTGAGTAAAACTGAAAACCACATTTTCTAACTTGCTGCTTCAGGATTACAATTTTATTCCATACTGTCTATGGTGGAAAGTCTGTGCCTGAAAATACCAATCTAACAGTGAAAACCGCATCTCATTTGGTGCTTCCAGTCAAGAGAAATCGCAAAAAAACGCATTCTGTCATTTAGCAAGTAGGGGTGTCAAGTACAAATCCCAAGTACTTGGGTATTTGGGGTATTTGGCAAGGAATTGGGGGACCCCAAGTACTTGGGTTTTTACCACAAGTACTTGTACAAATCTAATAATTTAGTAATTTTTCGCAATTTTTCAGCTATTCAAGAAAATTTTTTTAAAGATTTTTTTAAAAAAATTGAGTTTTTAACTGAATTTTGTCTTTTTTACATGCAAAAAACTTAAAATGGAGTTAATTCAGTTAAAAGTTTTAAATAATAAACTTTTTGATTAATATTTCGAATTTTTGATGAACATGGACAATTTCAATTTTAATTTACATATAAAAGAGTTCAATGACTTGAAAATAAAATTTTAACGATCAAAATAAGTCTTAAATAACTCTATTCTTTAAAAATATCAATAAAAAGAACAAAATATAGCATTTTTTCGCCTTTAGGGTCATGTTTTAATTCATTTTTGAGGACTTGGGATTTGTACAAGTACTTGGGGTATTTAGGACTTGGGTATTTGGGACTTGTGCAAGTCCTGACACCCCCAAGTAATTGACACCCCTATTAGCAAGTTAGCAAGTTAGCAAGTTAGCAAGTTAGTTTCCGCGATAACTGAGTTTTAACGAAACGTTAAGACTTCGGGTTTTTTGCATTTGATTAATATTGGCCCAAGGAAAACCGGTATAGTTTTTGGAGTCATGAGCTGCTTCCTGTGAGGCACAATGGACGAAAATGTGCCATTTTTGACCAAAAAATGCAAAAAATTTTACATTTTCTTTAATATCTCAGACATAACTTAACCAAATGATTTGAAATTTTCGGTGTTAGATTGAGCATTATTTAAGGTATAATTCACACTATAATGACAAAAAAATTTTCATGTGCAGTGTAACAAAAAAGTTGAAAAATCGAAAAATTTTTCGTGTTTTGACACAAAATTGTTTCGTTCTCCTCAATATTAAGTCCAAATGGAATAATTCCAAACACATCTAGAGATATAGATGCACAAAATGTATATGCAAAGTTTCAGCTCATAAAAATGAAACCAATGAGTACTAGGTCAATTTGAATTTTTGCCTAAATATACCCCCTTAATGCGCATATTATGAAATTTTTTTAACATATACAGTGTTATACATACTTTAGTTATAGTGCTAAATGCGCGCTGAACAGATGTGGGGTTTAAAAACGATTAATTATGATGTAATCTATAAAAGCCGAAGCAAGTGAAGGTGTGAAAATTTTCCCTATCTGTTCCCAGACTTTCGATTCATAAGATAATGAGAAAGTTAAAATGAAGAATATTTGCAAAGCTCTAATATAGATTTTATATTATTCACTAAAAGTGAATAGAAAATTTCTTAAATATTTTTCGCAAATTTTTTAATTAGATTAGTTTTTTTGCGATTATAAATTAATCAGTAGATAAAGTATAATTATTTTTTTTCTCTAATTGAAATCAAAAGAAGTTCTACTGGTGGTGTGAATATACCCATGAAGCGTGATCCGCTTCATTACTAGTTTAATGGCTATTTTTCATTCCTTTCGATTTGAATAGAAATAAATTTTGAAACAAAACAACTGTTCAAATCAAGGATGCCCTGTAATTAGTTGAAAACCATTTTTAATAATTTTTCCTTATTTTCTAGATACCTTTAACATTTTTATTAAAATTAATTTTTACAGTTCATTGAATAATTTTGTGAATATATTAAGGCAATTGTTATAGTCATGAAAGTCTCTCAGAAGTTCAAACACGTTTAACGTAGTTGGTTCTACTTCTTGTATCAGAAATTCCTTCAGCAATTTTTCATTTCCAATGAATAGTCTTTTCAAATAGTTGACAGTCTCACTGCATAAATATTGATCTCCCTGAACGATTAAAACAGGAAGAAAGTCTGATGTACTTGATAAAATTATTTTCTGAATTTCAGTTTTGTCGAAGTAAGTCTCATAAATCTTTGAAATTCCTTCAAACGCATCAAGACTTTCGAATGCAAAAAGTGACGTTTGAAGCATGTTAAGTGGTGGAAAGACATAGCAGTACCTGATTTGCTCATCACCTTTGAATGGCCTTGCAAAACATTCATTATGAACAATTCTTGTCAGCATTAATTTTTGTTGTTCTAAATTTGTGTGATTGATGAAAAAATTCCATAATGGCTGGAAAGTGTAAGTTCGGAAGCTGGCAGCTGAATTAAGAATATTGGTACTCAAAAATATTTCATTAATTTCTGCATTATTGAAAAATTGTTTTAGTTTTTTTAATGCAAATTTGAGATCATAACCATTGATTAAAATTGTTGTGGTTCCTAAAAATTTCACTAACAAGCTTTTCTGTTCCTTAACTTGTAAATTTTCTTCAATCAATTTCCACAATTTGTCATTGAAAATATTTCGATTCAAAATAACTTCTGATGTTAAAAGTGTTTTAAGTTCAATTTTGGTTAGATTTTTAGAGATTGCTTCAAATACTAAGAATGCGTCAAGATTCATCAAAAACTCGTCATCCAAAGTATAATTTTCATGAAATATAAAACCAAACGTTCTAGAATCTTTAATTTTATAATGCAAACAATAAGAACTGAACAAAATTATTCCTTTTTGATTCGTGTCACTTTTAAAGCATTGAAACTCATCAACACTTAGATAAGGTTTGACAAAATCAGCATAATAATTCCTCCAAATTAATTGATATTTTGATTTTGGATAGTAAACGGCATTGTAAGTTGCTGTATAAATTGTTTCATCATCATTAATATGAAGTAAATTTTTAAGAACTTTGTTGTCTTTCATGAAGAAATGTAACATTGGAATCTCATTGAATTCAATCAGGCTGTTGAAATAAAGTCGTTGAAAATTTTTCCTCAAAACTTTTGAGATTTTACGATCAAAACTATGAGATTCATTTGCCTCTTTTGAAAGGAGAAATTTTCTGATAAATGTTCTTATTCTGTGAAATGGGTAAGAAAAAAGGTGATAAAACGTTCGAATTCGACGTTCGACTTCTTCATCTGTTGGCTCATCATCAACAAAATAAATATTTTCGATGAAATATTGAGCTACAAAAAATTCAGCAAACGTTCGATGAGCAAATTTAAAAGTTTTTGGACCATTGATGAATAAAATTCCCATCCTTGACACTTCATCATTTGTGAGTCCTTTTAGAACTTTTTGTCGCATAACTTTGAGTTTTAGAGCATTGAAGTATGCAAATTTGTAGAAATAATCACCAGACTGTAACTCATGTCTCATTGCGTACCTCTGATGTAAGTTTTTAATGCTGAATCCACTAGTCACAAGAGTGTTGAGGAATTGTTTAGCAAATGCGCTGTTTTCTTGCCAAATTTTAACCTTCTTTTCAACGAATTTCCTGTAAAGTTCATATATGTTTTCAGTCTCATAGATTTCAACATCACTTGAGACTAACTCTGCGATCATTCCAAGCAGCAATGGTGTATCAAAACCTTCTTTTGATTGAGTAAAGTTTACGATTGATTGTACTTTTAGGATGTAGTTTGGGATCTTTGATTCATCAACTTTATTAGCAATCAGAAACTTTCTTACAAAATTTTCTTGTTCCTCAGCAGTGAACGGAATTAAAGTGTAAGTTTTGGTCATGAATTTGTCTCTCAATTGTTCTGTGTAAAGTGGTCTTGTGCATATAAACTGGATAGTTTCTGTGTTGTTCCTTATAATGCTTAATATTTTCAAAACAGCTTCACTGAACTCCGGTGAAATTTCATCAAATCCATTCCATAACAAAATTACATTCCCAGACTTAAAAAGTTCCTTAAAAATTAGCTCCTCAAATTTATTTGCATCATTAAGTCCAAAAATCTTTTCAAGCATCTCCAAAACATCATCCAAAGTCTCAACAGAACTATACAAATCTTTATGATCTTTCAAGTCAATGTATGAAACCCATTGAGTTGGATACTTCTTTTTAGTTCTCATTGTAAGTAATTCAAAAGACTCTGTCTTACCAACTCCTGCCTCAGCTGATAAAATGAAAATTTTTGTATCGTTTGCAACTTCAACGACTTCATCAAAATCATATTGAAGAGATGTGTGAGAAAGCAATGTGTCAGCCACAGGATATGGATTCTTAATAGCCAAAATTTCATATTTGTCAATTGGACATACTGTATAAGTTTCCTTTTTTCTGATTCTTTCAAGTCTTTTGATCTGAATATCTAAGCTTTGGTTTCTAAATTCTTCGTAAAAGCTATCAAAAGTTTTTGTAATTTTAGTCTTGTTAAAGCATCTACATGTGCATGAGCGATCATTTCCTTCAATTAAATGCATGAACTCGTAATAAATTTCATGAAGATTTTCATCAAAGATTTTCCTTTCAACTGTAAATTTTGCTTCATTTTTAGTCATATTAGAAATTATTAAAGTTTTGTCATCCATGACGTCAATTATCTGCTGAGAAGTCAGAAAATCAAATGCATTTGGAGTCAAGTCATGCAAAATTTTAAAGTTTAAGCTCTCATTTTGGAAAGTAAAATTTGAAGTAAGAAATTTGCTCTTCAATTTTCCAGTCAAATTTGTCCACGAGTGAGTCACAACTTCACCTAAATATTGAACTTGTGGATCATTCAAATTCAAAATCTTACCATGCATCATGTTTGTAATATGATCAGATGACAGAATTTCATATGCCGAAGAATTTATTAGAAACAAATCATGAAAATGAATTTTCACATTTTTATAAATTACTGAAGAATTTGAAATAATTTTCTGTTGTCGTGGGGTTAATTCCTTGAAAGTATAGGTTGGTGTGTAAAAAATAATTCCAATGACAATTGCAGCTATGACCCCCAGAATAGCTAATATCCCACCAGCAATCGATATTTTCTTCAATTTTGAAATTTTTTGATCTTTAATTTCCAAAATTTTTTCATCCTTACTGACAATTTCAGTCAGAGCATTTTCCAGTTCTGGGACGATTTTATTCTCATAGAATTCAAAAAGTTGATTAAAAATTTCTCTCACTTTTTCTAATTTTCCCGGATAATTTCGATAAAAGACAGTCAAATGCACAACGCGAACAATCAACTCAGCATGATGCATTTTCTTTCTATAAGCATTGAACACCACATCAACAATATCTTCCTTCTGATCACTCTGCTTACAAATGTCTGTGATTTTTTGAAACTCTTTTTCTGTCTCCTGATCGTCTGATTTGTAAGGTTTAGCTTGATTATCGTATACAAAATTCATCGTGAAGTGGCAGAGCTCATGTGCCATATTCGCTAAAGTTATATCTTCAGTATCAGGATTTAGTAGTTGTTTAGCTCCAATATAAACCCTTCCAGATACATAAAATAGCCCTTGAGTGTCTGAGTCTTGTGTAGGATCTGCCACATTTACCGACTCGTGATTGAAGTCGAAAATTATTTTGAAATTTTTCGATGCAGCAACAATCATTAGAATTATTCTGACGAGTGAGATTGAGTCAAGTGACTTGTATGCGCGGCTAATGATGTCTTGTTTATCTTGCCCATCAACATCGTCATGATAAATGAAGGAATTTCCAACAAGAGCATTAATGTGCTTATCAATTATGCTGTCTGAAAAGTTATCATGGATTTCCCGAACAATCTTTTTACCTCTAAATTCCAAGTCTTCTAAATATTCAGCTGGATCTTCATGGGATGCATATCGAAATTTTCTGCTTGTCAATTCTTTATAAACTTCATAAGATCCATTAGTAATTGCAATTTTTAATGCGGACTCATTTGAGAAATTGTAAAAATGTTTGAGATTTTTATGTTGGTCCAAAATTTTTTTTAGTTTGTCATTCGAATTGGATTTGATCAGTTTATGAACTTCTTCTGTCAATTCACAAAATTCTTTGCATTTTCCTGTCGTTGAGTTGACTTCAAATGACTCTGGAAATTTGATATTAGCTTGTAATAATGTGCACAAGACATCAAAATGTTGATTATTCCAGGCTAGATTTTGAGCATTAGTTGAGTTGTCCAATGATTTTGTGTTCATGCCTTGTTGTTGTAAAATATCTACTATGACTGAGTTTCCATGCTCAGCAGCGAGAAGAAGTAAGTTGAAATCACGAGGATCAGCTAGAAGATCAAGTCTAATTGGCTTAATTCCTGGTTGAATTGATAGTTTGCTGATCAGACCTAAAAAATTTTTTTAAAAAATAAAAATAAATTTGTAAGCTAATTTTTTAGTTGATGCAAACTTACCAAGATGATTGATCTTCAATGATGAGATAAGAAAATTCACAATAAATTCATTAAGTAATCGATTTGCTTCAGTTTTGAGTCTTCCAATTGATTTGAAGATTAAAAATTCTTCAATATCTGCTGATTTCCAATAAATTGTTGATTTTTCATCACCTAATGATTCTTGAATAATTAATGTTGATTTGTGCTTGCATTTTTGATTTATTTCATGAATTTTATTTTCTTGACTTTCGAGCTTAATAAAAATAATTTGATCTTCGTTCATATCATTTGATTCAAATTCATTAAAGTTATTAAAAACTTTTATTTTTAATTCTTTTAATTCCATTTCGTTGATTTTTTCGTATGTCAATATTGTAATCAATTTAAACTTCGACTATTGCTTCTTAAATTATCGTCTTTTGCTTATATTTAGTAAACTGCATTTAAAGATTTTAATAATAACAATTGAGAATTTTAAAACTTTTTTTTTGTGTAAATTTACCTAGCATTTACTCAAAAAATAAATTTTGAAAAAAAATCTTAAAATATATTTTTAGAATTTATAAAATTTTATTTCAATAAATCCAACCAAACCATTTCTTTCAGTCTTAAAATGTTAACTAAATTTTTTCTTGTCAATTATCTCACTAATTGAAATCTTGCATGCTCTTATCTTCTTGATTTTTTTGTCTTATTTCTCATGAGATAAGTCTTTAAATTGATAAAAAAACGTTTTTTTTTCAATGCATCTAAACATGTTTGATGATAAGGTTGTGACCAAGGCCATAGAACTCCCAAAATTGTGCATTGAAAAATCATCCATGTGCAGCAAAGTGCAGTAAAAATTAGTTAGGTGTAGTAAAGTGCATCAAAGTGCATCAAAGTGTAGCAAATTTAGTGAAAGTGTAGTTAAAGTGCAGCAAGTGTAGTGATTTTATTTTACACTTTAATGGGACAAAAAAACTAAATAATTGTTAATTAAACAATGAAAAGTTGATAACTAGATCAAATTAGCATAATACTGCTTAACACGGACAAAATTCAATCCATAAATAAACTTTTATATTTTATAAATTTTTAACTTTTTTAAGAAATGCGAAATTTATCGTATTTAATTGAGAGTTTTTAGCGTATTTTTGATGCAGTAATCAGTAAATGATCAAAAAGAAAAAAACTTCGAGTTTTAATAACAATTGTTGTTTCTTGCTCAAATTATAAAATATTTCATTAGAAAATATTGAATTAACGTCCCTACAGTTAGTAGGGCAAAAATTTATTTAGGGTAAAAAATATTGAAAGTTGTACAAACAAAATCACAAAAAAAAAAAAAAATCTGTAAAATTTTCGAACATAAAAAAATTGGCAGTACTTTTGTTTGAGGAGGTGGTTCTGCATCATCTTGATCTGCTTACTAGTCTATATGAATGCTAATATGAAAATATTGAAAGTCTGTAAAATCTAGTGTTGAAAGTAGGGATTCACGATTTCCCGTCCCGTCCATTTTCGGGACAAAAATCAAAACTTTAAACTACAATAACTCGAAAAATAAAAAAATTATTTTTAAAATTATTGTTTTAAATTATTTTTAACAGTAAATGACATCAACTAAAGCTTTAAATAAGAAACTAATTTTTTTTTTTGTAGCTTGGAAAATATTTGAGTTTGAAATTTGTCAAGAGTCCCGAAAATCGTACAAATTCGGGAAATAATGAATCCATAGTTGAAACTCAATCTGAAGGTTTCAAAACCCGTTAATGATTCAGTAAAGTAAAGATACTATCATAAATTAAAAAAAAAATGTAATTATTTTTTTAAAGTTTTTAAGCAACTATTTTAATAAAATTCGTGCATTTTTTAAAAAAATGAAAAGAAATTCAGGTTTGTTTAAGAAAATAATTTAAAATGTTCGAAATTTTAACTTAAATTTTAATTTTTCATACTCATCTTTTAAGTTCTGTCAAAAATTGCTCAGTAAATTTAGTTTTCCAAAATATTCATAAATTTTTGGCATTTTAATTCATTTTTTGTGGAATTAAATGAAGTGCATTAAAGCATGAGTCAAGTGCATCAAAGTGCAGCAAAATTTAGTAAAGTACATGCAAGTGCATGCAGGTGCATCAAAAAAGTATCAAAAAGTAGTAAAGTTTAGCAAAGTGCAGCCAAGTGTAGTAAAGTTTAGACAAGTGTAGTAAAGTGCATTAAAAAATTAGTGAAATTGTTCAAAGTGTAGCATTGTAATACAAAGTGTACTAAGTGTAGTAAAATATCAGTAAAAAAGGAGGAGAAAAGGAGTAAAAAAGTAGTGAGTGTAGGTAAAGTTCAATTAGTTCTAGGGCCTTGGTTGTGACCGGAGTAGTGACTCATTTTCTCTTTGAGATAATTTTAGCAACAATTCTTCACATGGCTGAAATTTTAGAAGGTAAGAATTTTTGAGAATTACAAAACCTTTCTGATAAAATCCAGGGTGTGGAGCTGATCAAATTGATCAAAAATGATCAAAACTGATAAAAAAATGATCAAAAAAGATCAAAAATGATCAAAAAAGATCAAAAATGATCAAAAAAGATCAAAAAAGATCAAAAATGATCAAAAATCAATTTGATCAGTTCCACACCCTTGAATAAAATGCTCTGATATTGACGTTATCACACAAACCCGCCTAAGTGATTTTTGTAATAGAGAACGATTGAGAAAGCTAGCAACAAATTTATTAAATTTTAAATCGTCTCTAAAACTGATTTTCTAAATTTTCATTACCAATTGAGCAAATTTTGAACTTAGGTTTATAAAATCTCAATAAATATCAATTTTTAATGTCAAATCATCTCTCCATTCTGTTGTATATTTTCAAGGTCAAATAATTCAATTTTCTCATTAACATCAGCTTCGTTTTTACAACTTTTGATGTCATAAAAATCTTCAGCATTCAAGTTAAAATTTATTGCATTTCAATTTATTTAATTTTTGCAGATTTCTCTTGAAGTTTATCAGCAGACGTCATTCGAGTTGAATCTGCTGAAAAGTGAAATTTAAGTTTTTATATCCTACTGGTCATTGACCTACAAACATAAAAATGAAAATGCAATACATAAATAATTTATTTAAATATTTTGAATTGAATTGAATTGAAACTTTATTTACCACACTGGTAGGAGATCATTTGATACAGAGTTATACATTTTACATGAGTTCATTACATTATCAATTAAAATTCATAAAGAGAAGAAGAGGAAGGACTTGTTTGAAGAGAAAATAATGCGATATTAAAATACAAAATCAGTATTTCAGTAATAATTCATTATGAGTATTCAGAATTAATTAATGCTTTCAAAATTGGAATCTGTTATTGTTTCTATTAAGTCGGTTCCTTGAATATCTTTGATTGTTAGCCTGCATGTGACGATTTCGATAAAATTGATGACTGTTTCTTCGCTCACTCATCCTAGAATTTATATGTCTACGTTGACTCGGGTTGTCTGCTCTGATATTACGCATAACTTCATTTACAATAACAGGTATTAAGTGAGCCAGATCATTTGGGCGAGCCCTTAACTGGAAGTCATCAATTGATGAATTATTGCAAAGTATATTGTTGTTAATCAGAGCTTCATTGAATCAGAGCTTCATCATTTAAATACGTTTCAACTAGTTTTCAAGGTCAGCATATCTACTTGACATTCTCTAGCGTTAATATTTTGTCATCTCGCATTAAGAAACGTGAACTGATTTTTAATGAATATTATATGCTAAGTAAGTGCTTGAATTTTAAATGACGTCATTTTTGAATATTTTATAAAATTAAATGATCAAGTTCAAGGTTGAAATGAAATATATTGAAAGTGATAAAAATTTTTTACTATTTTTAAAATGTTTAAAAATATTTAAAAATATGATCAATAATTTTTGACATCATTTGTGAACGTCAACTTGAAATTAAGTGAATAAAAAATATTACATACCAAAACTTTCTTCATTATTAGATGAACTGTCTGAAGATTGCACAATATTGTAAAAACTCTGCAAATTTTTGTCCATTTTAAAATGCCAAATTCTCAAATGTCCTTCAAAGTTTTCACACTTTTTTTCTTGAGATGCATCTTCGTTGAAATTCAACACATTACTAGAGATTACTAGATTCTAATGATCATGAATTGTGCGCATGAAGAAGAGTACTAAGAACTTCATAATTACAAAAGTAAATTGAAGACAATTTGAACATTTAATATTCATGAAGTAACAATGTAGACGAATAATTTGAATGCAGAATAATATTATTAATCATACATACTTACTTAAAGTACTGGGGTCAATGGCGTAGTCAGGGGGAGGTCATTGGGTAAACTTCACCCATTTCATACAAAAAATTAAATATTCGCTCCTGCTCAAAATTCCTGGATACACCACTGATTGAAGTGATTTAATTCATATTTTATTTTCGATAAATTGCCAAATTGACTAAATGTGTAATACCCTCATAGATTAATCAAACAGAATTTCCAATTAAATAAGCTTCTAAGTAAACAGAAACTCATCAAAAAGTACCTTCTTTAAATATTTATAATTTTCTACATAATCTCGTACGCTAATTAATTATTACTTAATCTCTTCATTTCCACAAAATTTTCTCGTCTCGAAAGTTTTCAAGATTTTAATTTCAAGAAGTTTCCATCAAAAGATCCTCTAAACATCACAATGAGATTGAGATATAAGCTCATCATTTTCACCAACTCATGCTTACTTGTTTATATCATCATCGCTCTTAATTAATCAAAGAAAATATAACATAATATCATGCAGACTGAAAGTAATAATCAACATATGATAGAAGCTTTCACGTCATTCATAATCCGTTCGTGTATGTAGATCCTTGGCATTAGCATTAATAGCAGTAGCGGTAGTAACATGTCGCGCTTAATTCCTTCCAACTAATGGAGCAATTTTCTTATCATCTTGTTTTTTACTTCCTTCTATAATACTTTCAATATGAAGTTCTTCTGGATAAATGAGACACATATGCAGCTTGAAGAGTAAATGATTACTGAAGTTTGGCGGATTCTGGGGATTAGGAAATGTAAAAAGTTAAAATTGAGGTTATGTGTTGCTATTTATAATAAAACTTAATAATTTTGAATGATTTATAGTTTTTGAAAAATTAAATTCCAATATGTGCAAAGACGTCCTTTTTTTTCGAAATTCGATTTTAATGGTTCTTATTTTTTCCTTTAAAAAATTCGAAATTGAAAATTAAGCATCAAATTTAAGTTTTTACTCAATGAATTTGTTGATATTTGACTTACAGACCAATGAATTATAATATTGGATAAAAATAAAGTCAAAAAAGTACAAATTAAAGCATTTAAAAAATTGGCGCCAATTTTGAAAATTCGAATTTTTTTTTCGAATTTAAACATAACTTTTCTAAGTGCACACATTAAATTTAATTTTTTTAAATTCTTTAAAAAGTATTGATTGAAATAAAATCTAAAAAATGTTAGAAATTTGAAAAAAACGCTAAACTTTTGAAAAATTTTAAGAATTTTTAATTTTTTATAAATTTTTTATTTCTTAAAAAATCCTTTGCTTTTAATATTTTGGAACAAAAAAAAAATATTTTCAAAACTAAAAAAATATTTTCACAGAAATTTTAAATTTTTTTCGTTATTTTATTTTATCACCAAATCAAATAAAGCAAATCAAATAAATTTTTATTTGTTTAATTTTTTTAAATTCTAATTTTCTGTTTTTTGTATTTTTTTTCTTAAATTTTAATTACAATAAACTAAACTTAAAAAATTAAATGCCTTTGCACTGACAAATATTTACAATACCCACTATAAATCACCCTAAATATTAAATTTTAATTTCCTCGCAGAAAAAGACCTTTACACTAACTGAAAAGCGTGTAAAATCTCACCCGTAATTCCACCCATATTCATCGTAAAAAAAAATAATTTCTAACAGAAAATTTTAATCTCCCTTTTTCACGTTACACTGCATATGCAATATGAGTATCATCACGATAATAATAAGCAGAATTTACATAAATTCACAATTCCTCATAAATTATGTCACGTTTGCGAATTAAAATTCTTTCACATGCTACTGCTTTTGCTTAAAAAAAATTCTTTTCCATCCTTCGTACCGTGAAATAAAGAGAAAAAAAAAATGAAAAGAAAAACACAAAAAAGTGTCGAAAAGCAATAGAAAACGTGACAGCGTAAATGTTTTTTTTGTTATAAGACTCATAATGCATAATTTATGAAAATATTCTCACCTTCCTTACTGTCTCTAACGAGGAGGTAAGTGAAATCCTTTGTGGATGTGTATGAAAATTTCTATGTCTGTGCTTTTTATATAAAGTGAAAATTTGTGTTTTTATAAAGAAGAAGAAGAATAAACTCTAAGCGACTCTTAACTCACTCTCGATGGAGCTTGTTCTATGAAAAATTAAGTAAAAGATTTTTTTTCTGAGAAAATTAAGTTTAAAAAGATTTTATGGAGAAATTTGATACTTAATGTCTTTATAAGGTTAGATGTAAAAAATATTTTTTTGGGGGATTTGTTGCTTAATTTCAGACTGACATGTGTAATAGAGCAGCAGTCAGAAAATTTAGTTATTTAGCTATGTTATAAATTTCGCAAATTTTAGGAGTAGGAGGGGGGGAAGTTTAATTTTTATTTGAAAAATCCTAAAAATAGGGTTTGATCCTTAACCCTCCCCTGGATATGCCTCTGTTACTTGTAAAAAAATGATTGTAGTGTATACGACCGACCGAAAATTCGGCCGAAATTTTGGTCGGTCGTATGCAATATGCCCGTATTAAATCAATACAAAAAAAAAAAAAATAAATGTACTAAAAATTTCTCAATTTCAGCAAGAAATCAACAAAATTGCATGAAATTCAATAAAATTCAAATTTAATCTCACTAGCCAAACATTCAACAATGTCAGTTGAAAAATTTAAAAAATCAATTTAACTAAAAAATATTTTTCATTTCACTCAAATTCATTCAAAAAAATTTTGTGTTAATATTTCTTCTCCAGCATCCATCCTTCCTCATCCCGAACCAAAACATTTATTTTTCACACTTTATTTTTTATTTTTCATGATTTTTTTTTGTTGTTGAACTTTGGTTTGGCAATTCGAAGCAAACAATTTTTTTTATTCAATGTATAAACATTTTTTTTTTCATGTAGCAAATGCGGGTGTATCAAACTTTTTTTTAAAGCTAGCAACAAAACTGGCAGCATTTAATGTTGAATAAGTTTTTTTTTGCGTGCAACTTTTTTTGCTGTTGTTGTTTAGCTCGACTGTTGAAAAAAAGTTTTTCTGCCTCAATACTCTAACTGAATCACGGTAAATTGTCGCTTAATGAAATACAAACATTTCTTCAACAATTTTTTTTTATAATGGAAGAGCGTTTATTTTATAAAAGTTGTTAGTTGGGGTGTTGGAGGAGTTTGTAGAATGTGGTGGGAGTTTAAATTGTTGAGATTGGGATTTTGTCAGAGAAACTTAAGATTTATTGGTGATAAAGTTGATTTTAGTTGATTGTACAAAAGTTAATGGTTAAAACTTTAAACTTTATTAGAATTAAGTCAAACAAGTCCACAAGGGAGTTGATGACACAAAAAGTCATCAGCTTGCTAGAATTTTTTAGAAAAATATTCCAAGACACTAAAAAAAATTCTCACACAAAATACTTCCCTACTTGCACCTCCGACTTCCTCATCCAGCCTTCTCATCCAACAAAAAGTATAAATTATGAAAAATATAAAAAAAAACAACAAAATAAAATAAAATAAAAAATAATTTTTGCGTTGTGCAGAGGAAATTATATTATATATTGTTGACAGAATTGTTGAGGAGGAGACATCGAGTGAGTAAAAATTCTTCATTTTTTTTCTTCATCCTTAAGTCAAAAAAAGGAGAAGAAAAAAAAAATTTGGAAACAAAAACAAACTTTTTATCCATCCATGTTGCTCGGCTAAAAAAATTTTTTATATTCAGCAGAAAAATAAACCTGAACTGAGGATATAAAGTTTGATGTTGCGGTGAAAATAAGCATGGAAAACTTTAATGGGATTTGTGTCTCTTCCTCCTCTTTTTTCCAAAAATAAAATAAAAAGTATATAACATTTTGCGGATCTTGTTAAGGTGTGTATCTGTGAGTGTTTAAGGTTAAAAAAATAAAAGATAAAGTCATAATTCCTATTGACAATTAAAAGCGAGACAGCATGAAAAAGTTTTCAATTTTTTTTTTTGTTGCTGCCTGCTTGCTTGCTTGTTTCCCTGCAGAAATTAAAATCTAGCAACTTTAGTGGCTTTTCTCACACAAAACTTTTTGTATTGCTGATGATGAAAAAAATGAAAATGAAAATTCGCAGAGGAAATGAGAGGGAAAAATTGTGAGTTGGGGTTTATTAAGCTATGACAATTTTTCTGTGGTTATTTTTAGAAATGACATGACATGCTGAGCTAATGCTTTATTTTTCAGATTTTTTTAAATAAACTGAGAAATGAAAGAGTTTAGAATAGTTTTGATCGAGTTATTTATTTAATGAAAATAAGGTTAATTTTTAAAAAAAAAACTCTGTGAACTAAACTATTAGAATTTAAAAAGCTTTATTCTATATCAGTGATGGCCAACCGATGCTGCGGCACATAAGTATGCCTGATTTTTTTCGAAGAATACCACGAGCCGTGTGGTGCATGCGGTTTTGGTCATGACTTACTCACACTTTTCAAAAGACAAAAAATTAAAATAAGTTCTTGAGTATTTAATAATGAAGTGGGTTCTAAAAAAGCCGAATGCATCTTTCAGCAAAAAAGCGTAGTCCCATGTCCAACGAAAAGTATAAGCTGCCATGACTAGGTACTTAACTATACCTTAGGTACCTAAATAAAATGGAATAAATAAAGCATAAGATTAATTTAAACTTGAAAAGCAGTCCACAATTTTTTGCTTTTGCGTAATCAACAATAAAATTTAAATTTGATGATCTTGAACTTAAAAAAAAATTCAAAAGTTGCAAAAAAAAGAAAATGTTTCGGATAAAATTTAAATATCTTGTAAAAAAATAAAAATGTGAACATCATAAATTGCGCAAAATTTTTTTCTAGTCCAACAACTTTTTTATGGAACCATAAAACCAGTTTTTCTGCCCAATTTCTTTATTCACAATGGGGACGTTCGTAAAATTTGTAACGCCAAAATTGACCATTTTTGACCCTCCTTAACACTGCACTGGTGGTAACAAATTTTGTATGGAGCGTAACAAAATCTTTGATTGATTTTGGACACCTCCCCTTCTTTCCTAAAAGTTACGAATTTTTCGAATGATCACTGAAGATGTTACATGTTGGATGTGCATATTCAAATATTTTTAAATACAACTCTTGAGTAAAACCAGATTGATGAATTTATACGCATCATAACGAGGTGTATTGTTTTTTTTTTAAAAAAATTATAATTGATTGATGTTAATTAAAAATAGTTATAGCTTAATATTCATAACAGAAGAAAAATTTGAAGCGACTTTTTCTTTTTTAATTGTGTAAATGAAAAAAAGAGAAGCTTATTATATTTTTAACAAAATTTTATGGACATCTGAATGCACATTTTTACAACATTTTTAACATATTTATGAAATAAAAAAAAAAACGTTTTCTTTTTTTTGTGTAACACGTGACTTTTTGCCATGCTGTCTCTTGTCGGACACACATCTTCATGTTTTATAGCATTCAAAAATACCAGTTCACAGACTCATTAATATTAAAATATGTAACCATATGCTAATAAGAAAGTCATAGTCTTACTGCTGTGTTAAAGAAAGAAACATTTGGAAGGTTTTCTGATGATCAACTTATCAGTTTTAATGAAACAGCTGAACGAAACAGAAGTCACGGAATAATGGATGAGCTTACTTGGGAAAAAAGAAGTTAGTAGTTAATTTTTTTGTTGATTAAGATTTGCAAAATGTGAAAAAGTGCTTAAAAAACTTTGAAGTTGATTCAAAATAAATTAAAATTTGAGCAAAAAATTCGAATTTTAACTAAATTCAAATTAAAATACTTAAAAAGTTAAAAATTATCAAAACTCAAATCATACTTTAAAAACCGGATCATTCTGAAATTCTAAAATTTAACCAAACATCTTATCATTTTGCAGAGGAAATCGTGTCAACATGGCCTTTAATGGGATCTTACATACCATTCATATCAATCACATCTGTCTACCTCCTCCTCGTATTCGTAATCCTACCAAAATTTATGAGTAACAGAAAGCCTTACAATCTAAAATCAATCATTCGATGGTACAATATTGGACAAATTTATATGTGCACATATGCAGTATGGAAGTTACATGTTTATGGATTTAGTTTTAAAAACACGTGGAAATGTATAGGAACAGATGGAGAATTTACACATGAATTAATGCAACTGAATGAATCTTATTGGTTTTTTATTATTTTGAGGTTAGTCGAGTATTTCGAGACAATTTTCTTTGTGTTACGCAAGAAAAATCATCAAGTGTCGGCACTACACGTGTATCATCACATCAGCACTGTCTTTTTACTCATCACTTTCCTCAAATATAGCGGCGGTATTATGGAAGTTTATTTGGGTGCAGTGAATTCAGTCGTGCATATTATTATGTATATTTACTATTTGCTAAGCTCATTTGATATGACTAAAGGCTTGACAGACAAAGTAAAGCCATTCTTGACACTAATTCAAATTACACAACTTGTGTTGATTCTTGGACATTCAATTGTTGGTGCTCTGCCTAGTTGTGCGTCAGTTCATTGGGTGTATTATCTTCAAATTATTAATTTGTCGTTGTTGCTGACTCTGTTTACGAGATTTTATAGACAAAATTTTGTTAAGAAGAAGCAACATTAGTGATGATGAAAATTTAAATTTTAATTTTTTATTGTGATTATTTTTGTATAAAAAATGTGTAAAATATTGTTAAAAAAATAAAAAAATAAAAAAAAAATTAAATGTTATATGAATATTTTTGTTTACATGAAAAAAACGTCATTAAGAAATTGAAATTTGTTGTTAATATTTTGCTAGCTCATCATGACTTGATTAACATTTTCTTCAGATTATTAAAAATACGGTAGGGTCGTTAAGATTTGTTGAATATTGTATATTTGATATTGATTAGTTTTTTCTTTATTTTTCTAGATTGATCATTTAGACGTGAAGTAGTATATGAACAGAATTTCATTAAAAGGGGGCCTAAATTTGAGGACGTTCAATTTGAGTAGTTGAAGTCTTTGGAGCCCTTTCGAAGGTAAATACCTCTAAGCTATTTCCGCCAAATTAAAAATATCTTACCCTATCTTACCTTTTGAATCTGTAAAAATAGTCTTCAATTACACTAATTGATGTCCCTTTCAATCCACCAAAATTAACCTTTTCAACCTCCACAAATAAACCTTTGACACATGACATTTTCCTGTTAAATTAAGTCTCAATGACTTTTCTTAGAAATGTCATCTTAAAACCTATTAAAAGCCATCATCTAAAAAGCATTTTCAACATTCAACAAGACATGTGATATCGTCATATTAAAGCTATGGAACAATGAGTGGATGAAGAGTGGGGGGGGGGGATGTGAAATAAAAGAATGAAAGATGATGGGATGCTACTTAGATAAATGAGAAAGGGCACTTTAGATGATTTAGTAGTTAATGTAAAGGAAAATAAGGAACAAAATGTCATGAATGAATGAATGAAAATGAATGTTGAGTAAATGGAGTGATTTTTTGTGAGTCTAAAAATAAATCAAAGGGGAAATGGGATAAAGTGATGGAGAAAGTTATGACTAAGAAAATTTAATTTAAGGATTGAATTTTAATTTTTTGAATGTTTATGGGGGATTCAACTGTCTGGTATGTTTAGGCTATTGACCAGCCAAAGTGAAATTTTTTTATAATTCTTTTATCTATTCAGCTTGTTGGTCAGTAAAGTAATCAGTAAAAGTTATGACAAACATACATAAATCGCAGTTGTCGTGAACTTAAAGACCTAACATCCCCACCTCCTTCAATTTTTTTCTCATTCCTTCCTTTGCCCTTTAACATTCTTCCCTCAATATCATCACATCTTCCGTCCTCTAATTCATCATCAACAAAATTCATAATAAACTCTGCTAATTCTAAAATGTCATCATCATTTGTGAACCGAAACAATAAAATTCCTAGGCTTATGACGCCAACGCAACATCACCCTCCCAAAATAATGATACAAAAAAAAATTGACTCGTCATAGAAATTTCCATTATCATCATTCACTCATTTATAAGCATCATGTGTATGTATGCATACATGCTGTATGAACACAAACAGCAATTAGGATGAAATTTGATACATTGATGGAATGGATGGAACAAATTGTCTCATATGACACACTCGTCTGATGCTTATACTCATTTCATCTTGACTTTCAATGAGAATTTACGAGACGACATTAAATGTACTATTTTGAGTGGCTCATTTTTCATCTATCTATGGCAACAAAGTTTAAATACAGATTCATTTCCATCCTTATTTAAATGCGAAATTGCATGGAAAATATTTTTAAGATGAAATTAAACAAAGCTAATGAGGATGTACGTAAACTAACGGAACAAATGCATTAGTGTTGCTTATCATTATATCCTTAAAATGATGAGAGCAATTTTAAGTGAACCTTTGCATTTTAGAATTTTATCTTCAATGTATGGTGAGATAAATATTGAAACTGGTTTTGTGGCTTTTCTACGTGGAATCAGTTCATGTTTGTTTTACGAAATGGATTTTACATTTCAACTTGTGGTTGCAAATTTGCAATTGAGAACTATTTTGAAAGAGTTTGAATTTTGGATTGGATTAGCATTTAAATTTTGCTAATTGACTTTTAAAATGCATGTTTCTACCGTTGCATGCATACATCGCAGGTAAATTGTGATTCAAACCCTCCTTAATTTTTCTACAATTAATATTCAAAAATCCCATCAAAGTTCATCCACAAAAAAATCTTAAAATTCCCTTTAATACATCTTTAAATCCTTCAACTAACCAAACATAGATAAAGCTTTCAGAATTTTTCGACTCATACATGTCCAAAAAATAATCCCAAATAACAACAAAATTTGTGAATAAACATAGATACATTTCATATCTAAATCTGTTCATCAATCAAGTTTTTGTTAATCTCCATTGGCAATATCTTATTACATGGTGTGATAGAAAGAGTATGAAGAGGAATGAGTGATAAGTAATCAAATGATGACCATGAAAAAATAATAATAAATTGAAGATGATGATGATGATGATGCAGAGTTGTTGGTTAAAAACCTGTTTTTTTGGTTCATTAACTTTTTCTTATTTTTTAAAATATGTAAAAATCTCCAAAAATATTTATTTTAACAATTTAAAAAACTTTAAAATTTTGAATTTTAAAACTAAATTAGGTATTTGCTGGTATTTGCACATTTTTGTAAAAAAAAAAACAAATTTCTTTAATTTTTTGTCCCCTTTACTAATGGCAATTCAGTCTAAAGTCAACACTAAACATCATCAATTCTCTTTGACCTCCATAAGCAGCTTTCAAAGCTTATTTCATTCCAGATTATGTTTGTAAACGCACAAAAGCCATACATCAACTCTGATCTAACAAAAATAAACGAAAAAAGGAGATCCTTGAATAAAGTTTATGTAGTGGACTGCAACTTTAGTAATAGAAATAGAAATGGAAGAAAAAAAAGCACAGCAATAGAATATAATGGAAGGATCACGAAGCAAAAATATCCTTTGTGTATTGCCAGTGATAAATAAACAATTGTGATGTGTCAGTCTTCCTATATAAATTTATTTAAGTTAGACGAGAAACTTTTCATACAACAAGCACAACCAAACACAAGTATGGAGAATGAGGTTGATGGCAAGTACAGAAAATGTGATGTGATGGAAATATAATCTTCTTAATGGATAAGAGAGCATTAAGTTGAGTTGTGTGTGAGGTTGGAAAACAATACAGTAAGATGATGCAGCAGTCATCGGATTGATAACCACATAAGCATCTTATATGCGATGAGCTTTTACTCACCACCTACACACCCATAATGGGAGGGAAAGAGTGAAAAAAATTGGATTCATTTTATACTTACACACACACACACACGGCATTCTACTTTTATTCCATTGCCAATAATCCCAATGCCTTCCTTAATTGAGATTGAAATACGTCGAAGATGCTTTTTCAATTAATGTCGAATATGTTCATGGTTTTATTTGAGATCGAATTAAAGAATGATATATACAATTTGTATTTGGATTATTTTATTGGATGATGGTGATATGGATGCGGCAGATTGTCTGAGTCTTGTGAGACTTTTAATGATGAGTGATGAGAATTATTTGTCTTTAAAGGATCTTCATATTCACAATAAGGATGGAAGATTTCGCTTGATATTTTTTTTTTATTTTTGTAGAAATCTAGGATTTAAACAGAAACTCTTGCAATGTTTTCTGACGCATAGGTATACATTTAAAATTAAAAATTTCCTTTAATTTTCAAAAATTCAAAACGCAACGGATTTTTGAAATTTAAATTTTTTAAATCATAGCTAATCCGGTGTCAATTATGTCAAAATTTTGTTCCCGATTAGAACTTTAAAATTGAAATATCTAAAAATCTACAAAGGATTTTCAAGAACAAATGAATGCAGACCATATGTATAAAATGGCAGTAATCTAATGCAAAAAAATTGAAATATTTTAAAGCTTTATTCCTCGAGTTATGGAAACTCGAAAAAAATTAAATAAAATAACAACAACAACAATAAAATAATCCAATCAAGAACCGACAGCAAGAGCAATTCCAAAATCGTCATAACCAGAACAACCAATGCGCTTACAACAAGACAATCCTCAATACAACACCCCAAAAGCCTCCATTATCTGTGGCAAATATTAAACAAACATATATATTGAGTGTCATGTTCGAATGGTGCGATAAAGATAGAAATAATTAGCAGTGATTGGTGTCATGGGAATTAAATTTTCATTTGGCAAAAATCAATTTTCGCTTTTCTTCCTTTTCTTTTCCCGTCTTGATTTATTCGTATCAAATCTGACTCTGTATTGAATTGCCTGCTTTTTCTTGTGTACTTCTTCTATGCCTTTTTGTTTTGTGTTGCTTGTTATGTGCCTTTGTTGTATTATAAATACATGAGAATTAAGGCTTTTATGAAATATTCAGTAGACCTAAAAGGAAGTTGGAGATGTTCTTAAATATTTCATGTTAAATCTCACAGGAAATACTTATTAATAATAAATTAGGTGGATAAGAGTGAGATGAATAAAGCTGAGATAAATCGATATTGTTTTGTTGTTATTTGATCAGAACGTGCGTCAGTAAGTCAAATTTAATCAGGATTTTTATTTTAGGATAAAAAAAGATATTTATAAGTACATAAGAGTACAAGTTCCACACTTACAAGAGTGTGGAATCTTCGATTGCTTGTCGAAATGGAATTAATGTTTGTGACCAATGATGGTTGTTCAATTGCATCGTATTCTTAGTAATTGTGTCAAGGAATTTTATGTGGTTTAAATTGCAGGTAAGTGTTGTGATACAGAAATTTATTTGAAGTTTTCTTGTTGATGATCATGTTTTATCGGCTCAGATTTTGATTTTTTTAAGCTGAAGATGGAAGAAGATATTTCATAATAAAATTCAAAATGGCGACTTTTTAGTACTCATAGTTTTAGAACAAAATGGCATTAAATAACAACATTTTTTAATATCATTAAAAAATTCAAAATTTTGGTATTTTTATCAGTTTTATTACTGATTAACTAATTTATTTCTTAAATTTGGATTTTAAGTACTCTGAATTAACTAAAGTATGAAAAATGAACCATAAGACTAAAATTATATTACAATCTTAAAGTTTGTACTAAAAATTTTTGAACTTTGAATTTTGCAAGAATTTTGAGCTTTTAAAAGCTTTTATGAGTTGTGCAATGTTTGTGTGGTAGAAAATTCTTTTGAACCAAACATCCTGTCTACAAAGAGTAAAAACATGAATACTTCAATTATGTCCCCTCAAAAACCTCTTACTCACTTCAATTACTCTTATATGCCCCACAGCTCAAGCATGCCTAACATATCATCATGTAATATCAGAAAAATAAATTCCATCCACATCTCCAACATCATCATCATCGTCATAAGTTCATATTAGACATTTTACAACGTCATAACATTTATTCCTGGAATGTTGATGGATGGTATGTACGGTCTTGCATCTGTCCAACATAATTTATATCAACACATTCTGAAAAGCTATAAACTATCATGCAACACACATATTATAGTGAGTACAACCAGTATCTTACATTCCTAAGTGAATTGACACCACATAATCAGTAATATTTCAGCAAATAAAGTGATAAATACATTCCAATTTGTCACATTAATTAATTAGTTTTCATGCAATTTTATAATTAATTTAAATAATTTATGAAGTCAAAATTATTATGAAAATGTTTGCATAATGAAGTCAAAGTTTCATTTCCATTGATTTTAGTACACACAATTGAGTTCATTCAATTCTCAATTTTCAATTTGATTAAATTTAATTGTTTTCGTGTAGCAGCAAAATTGGGAGTAGGAGATGGAGGTTGGGTATATAATAAATAAAATGAAATGAATTTACATATACAATACAATTTGTTCATCTAAAATTTCATTTAATTGGAAATTGAAAATGCATGAACGCGAATGATTCAAGTGTGGGACTCGGGGTGGACATAAAATGAAGCATAATGAAGCAATTACAGAATATTTTTCGGGTAAACAATATAGGTAGAGATGTATTTATTTGATTTTGTTGCTGAGGCTTTTGTTTTTGTGGATAGTGTGTTTTTGGGAGTGACATTGAGGGGAATTGTTCGTGTTTTGAGTGGTTCTGAACCTTAAAAAATTTATGTTCGAAAATTGAAAAGTTTAAAACTTAAATTGGTCATTCGTAAATTAAAAAAACTGATTGAAAATTCTCAAAATTTTAACATCTAGTGCCATAATATGCCATTTTATCAGAGTATACATTTTATGGTCAGAATTTACAATTAACTATAAAACGAAATACTTTTATTTATATTTCCATTATGAACCAAATTATAATTCAAAATCAACTCAATTTCCAAACCTAAAATTTTTCACTTTATATATCAATCATCCAACGGCAAATCAACGTCATCGAACTCTATTTCCAATAAATTATTCATTTCACCAAAATAACCTCTCCCTCAATACAATTTCCGCCACTTAAATCAGCTAAAAATTTTCGATCTATTTACGATACAATTACAGTATTTCTCTGTTAGATTAACCACGAAAATGCATTTCGTGTAGCTGTCAATAAATAGCAGAAAAAGCTTTTAAAATACAAAAAGGGTTTTTTCTGCTCTCCTCAAAACCCACACAATGCAATAGCAAAAATGTCAATAGCATTCGTTCAATCAGACATAAATGCTCGCGTGATAATCATTTTGAGATATTATTATTATTGATAGGATAAAGGAGAACATAGGAGGGTTGCTAATGGTTGGTGATAAATGCGCAATATTGACAAAATTGATTGGATTTGTGGAATGTGACTGGTTTTTGTGAGAGATGTGGATGAATAAATTTTCTGTATGAAGGTGATTTTGGGGACGGTATGGATGGAGTTTTGAGAGGAAATTGGGAAATTTTTAAGGGTTAAAGTTTTTTGATAGACGTTATTATGAATTGATTGGTGTAAGGGGTTGTTGGACATAAAAAATTCAGAAAGCTTAATATAATTAAATGTAGGAAATATATAGGATTTGAACCCAAGATTAAAAAGTTTAGTGCCTGCTCCAGGCAAACAATGAATTTTCAAAACCAGAATGCTTATTTTAACTCTGTGAACCTACAAAAATTGATCTTTAAGCTTCCACATCCATCGAATTAAGCCCCAAAAATTTTCTACATAAAATACCTTAATCACAATCATCTCTACACAATCCCCACAGACTCTACGTTTAATAGTCATAGTCTCATAACCAGTTAACCAGAATCGAATTATGAGCAATTTTCCAAATCAACATGTAGACACAGAAATTGAAATTACGGCAAGCCAACTTTTGTCTCATCTACGCGTGATGGTTTGGTGAAAATGTTATCATCTTGAGATTAGGCACCTTTTTTATGTAGAAAATGAATTCGACTACGTTTTTAAACCAATGAGGAGAGCATCAGTATAGAGAACAGCAGCAGCAAAAAAAAAAATCCTTCCAATTTCTTTTTCATTTGTCTCCTACGTGATGTCATTTCTGGAATTAAATGTACGTACCCAATATCGATATTGGCAAAATCTATTTGGGTAACAATATTATCAAACATGATATAGCGTGAGGATTGAACCAGAAAAGTGTGGGTAGTGACAATGGCACAGATGAGGAAGAAGGAAAGAAAGGGGAAAAAGGAAAAAGAAAATCACGAATTTCCATCACGTTCATCTTTAATAAACTTCTCAGGAGGGGCTGTCGATCACGTGGAAGGAGCGACATTGCAATCGATTTTTTTTACAATTTTTTATACGTTTTAAATTTTTTTGTGCTTTAAATTTTTTACTTTGAGATTTTTTGGGACATGATTAAATTAGAGACAAAATTGGATAAATTTTTTGGAAGGGTTAGATTCTTACGTATGCAATATCAAAATTTCATCAAAAATTATAAAAATTTGCTCCCAAAACATTGAACTAAAGCAATTTAAGTCAGCAAATAACAATTTTGTCAAACATTTTCAACTCCACTACAACTTTCACATAAATAAACTTTAACTTCTCATTCACTATTTCTCTCCATTCATTAATAACTTTCCCTTCGAATCAAACACCCATTACATGTAATTTAGATAATTTATGGCTCAATTTAACTTTCTCATGCAACTCTCATTTACCTCGCCAATGTAAGTATTCCCATCCTGTAAAACACGTGAAACAGAAGCAGCAAAAAAAAACAAGAATTCAGAACAATGTTTGTGACACGAATTGGCGATGGCGAGTGGAATTAAATAAATATCAATGCCTTTTTGAAACAGTTTTTTTTTTGTTGATATATAAAATAACTGAACGAGAAAAAAAGTATAAAATAAAATGTATTCGTGTCAATGGGAAATGAGGAAGGAACTGAACAGCAAGAGAGAAAAAAAAACAAATCAATTTAAATGCAAATAAATATTAAGGGAATGTGCTTCAATTTTAACAAGTACAGAGAATCGTGCCAGCGATGGTATTGCATCATATAGCACCTACAAAAAAAGAGGAAATTATAGCCAAAGAAAATGAGAAGAGAGTGCGATGACTTCTTTATGAATGTCCGCATTGTTTGGTCGTTCCCGGGGTTTATTTGGCGATGTTCCAGCTGTACGTGAGAGAGGTAAAGAGGGAACATAAATTTTCATTGTACATAAACAATTTAAAGTAGATTGTTGTGGGGGTTGTGTGGATTTGAAGTGACAGGCACATATTTTTGTGCAGTCTCCCCAACAAAATTTCTTTTGAAGATTTAGAAAATGACGTACATCAAAAACTTTGATATTTGGATCCTTTACCACCCTGTGTCTCAAAATTGAATTTTTTGTAAGAAAAACTTTGAGGAGAGTGTGTAATTTTTCGTTTTTTTACGAAAAACACTAGAAAATTAAAGAAATTTGTTAGTGAGTTGTGTGAAAATTTACTATACCACCACCTAGCTACACCACTGCTTAGACGTAATAATTTAATGACCCCTCCTAAAAATTCAGAAAAAAAGATTATTTTGAAATTGTTCAATACTCCATTTCCGAGCATAACTTTTGTACGATCCCCCATAATATGTGGACTATCCAAAAAAATACTTAAAACCCGCAATAATATTATTGTCTTTGTAAGTTGGTCTGTTTGCTTTTTGAATTGCTTACGAGAGCGAGCAAAAAAACAGCCAAACAAGAAAATTATTTTTTTTAATTCAGATAAATCTGCAATTGTGGCTAAAAGTACATAGTCACGAATATGCTATTTCTGTCAGTTGAAATAGAAGTAACACGTGCATATGCCATTTATCTCGTGCAATATATATTTATAAGCATTTATGGAGCTTGCTTTTTTTATGATGCTTTAGTAACGAAATGAAAGAAATTTAAATTAATAATTTTCTTCTGTTTGCTGATTGTTGTTGTTGTAGAAGTTAATGTGCAGTTTAAGAGGTTGAATGGTTTTAGATGGTGTACAGACAGGAGTGCAGTAAGAAATTTTTTTTAAGTGGTTCTAATTTTTTTTTTTGTGTGGAAGAAAAATTTTAAAGGGATTTAAAAGCTTTTTCCTCGAAAACCCTAATAAAATGAAGAAATTTCACCTTGAAGGGGAGGTCCGGACTCCCTTGGATCCTCTCTTGGCTATGTCCCTGTATGAAGGAGTTAAAACATAAATTTTGAATAAAGTGGATATGGAGTTGAGACATGTGTTAGTTTTACAGTGTGTGGCATGCTACATACTTCATTTTAACTGCTTTATTTTAAATAATTAATAAAGAGTTTGAATTATTTTGATCTAAGTTGATTTTTATTAATTCAACAGTCATCAAAAATCCTTAAAAATGTTTTAAATCCGAACTTGTATCCAAAAAATGAACATTTTCCGTTTAAATGTCACAAATATTTGTTATATCATTGTAATAACTTTAAGCAACAAAATAATTTTAAAGGTTCCACCTCAGGGACATTGGTCCTTCTCAGAAAGAAAATTTCTTTTAATTTATTCTTTTCTGCATAAAAATTTACCTTCAGTTTTAACATTTTTTTTCTCTTCTTTAAACACGCCAAACTCAATACCTTTAATAAAGTCAGACAATTTAAATTTTCCTCATTTTCTTCCTTTTTTCCTCCACAACACACGTCGTGTGCAGCTCATTTTTTTCACGTGGTAGAGGAGGAAAAAAAGTTTTTATACAGAAATTGGCGATAATTTATCAAGCCACAACATAAAATTTTCTCATATAAATGTTTGTGCATATAAAAAATCGCTCATTGTTGTACATTTTTTTAAATTGGCAATTTTTTAAAAAAAAAATATAGACACATCCTCGACATGAAAAACGAGTGGAATAAAATTTGCAAGTAGCCTCATCATTTCTCCATACATATTCCAATAATAATAAAACATGCTCGACTGCTGATGTTCCTGAAAAGAGAATTTTGCATTTTTTTTCACTCGATGCGTTGACAAATTTTTTTTTCATTCAACTCCGGATTTTTGTTGGAGATTAAAGGCTCATAAATTTAAATAAATCGATTATCTTCACTTCATGAAATTTTTCATCGTGAAAATAATGTATGAAGAATAAATAAATAAATCTCACAGCATCAACAAATGACGGTACTAAAATTAGCAAGCGGATCTATAAAAAAAATGGAAAGGAAAAGCCATGACAAATATTATTTTTTCGCTTATCATCCTAAAGTAGAATAAATAAATTGATTGCTTTCAGATGAAAAATTGTTTCAATGCTGCGCATTTTTTTATCATTTTTTTTTTTTGGAGATTAAAGAATTTTTTAATTTATATTGACCATTTGTCAAATTATTGAATCATGTGATGAATGTCATGAAAAATTAGTAAAAAAAGTGAGTTCAGGTTCTTCAAATTCAATTTAAAATTAAATTTTTGCAAGTAAAGACTCCTTAAAAGTAATTTAATCAAAACTACACTTAGAGTTGTTAAGAAACGAACTTCCATTCTCAAAGTTTATAATTTTGAAGTTCATCCAAATGTCTTAACAATTTGTGTTTCCCAAGAACCTACAGAAAACCTTAAAACCTTCAAAGCACCTTTAAAACAACAGAACTCTTGCATCTAATAATCTAAAACAAGACAAAATGCACCGAAAATCATTAAACTCCTCCAAAAATGAGCCACCCTAAAAGGATTGATGATTTTTTATCAACACAACACAAATAATCGAGATGACTATAATAAACATACGTAAGACATGCTATACTGATAGAATAAGAAATTTAAGATGACTAATGATGCTAAAAAATATTATTGAAAAAATAAATAAATCTGCAAAGTCATTTACTGATGATTCTTTACTGAAGAAGTTTTTTGATGAGTTCATAAGCAATTTGTGTGGTTTGGATAGGAATCGATAATGTTGAAATTTGGGTTCATTTTGTTGTTATCTTCAAGGATTGTTATGAAAATCTTGAAAAGATGCTATTTTTAACAGTTCAAAAACTAAAAAGAAAATTGTTGCTAAAAATTTCATCAATATTTATTTTAAATTAAATTGTAGTTGATTAATTTGTTCAAAACATCTAGGCACGTGCTGACTCTTCAATAACATCTTCTGACGGATTATTTTAATATTTTGAATTTGTGTACACTTTTTCTTTCAAGGTTATTAGCAAATCGATCACACACGCCAAGTTATTCATCATTGACAATTAAACTTTAACTTATTTAAAATATTTTGCGTAATAATGAATTTTATTTTTTCGTCATAAGTTTAAAATGATATCCTAAATGATACAGAACAGTTCTAAGTTAGACACGTTCCCACTCACATTTTTCTCATGTATGTACGTCATTTATTTGCCAAAAGAATCTACTCAAGGCTAAGTATTGTTGTCCAAGCGGTACAAATTTTAAAAGTAATGTGAGTTTTTAAGAAGTGCAAAAAGTAAATAAAAATCTTCTTCCATTAGGAATAAATCTGAAGAATTTTAGTTGCTGCACTTGATTGACTGTCAGTTCAATTTTAACTGTTAGATCGCGAGGAACCAAAAAAATAATTTTAAAGCAAATTTTTTCTGAAGAAAAATATGTGAAAATTATTTTAGATTGAAATTAATTTTATTCTAATAAAACAGCCAAAAATAATTAATTAATTAATATTGAAAATTTAATTAAAATTATGTCGGTAAATGGAATAAAATCGAACAATAAAAAGTATAAATATGAAATTCTTTGGTTTATGGTTTTCATGGGAATTTTAATATCCGGAGAAGCAGTAATAGGAATTTATTACATAACAATTGGAAAAGTGCTGACAAAAACTTTATTGTTTAGTAAGTTGAAGCGCAAATTAAAAAAAAAAAATTCACATAAAAAATTAATATTGCGTTTATAATATTTTTTTTAAACTTTTAATTTTTGTTAAAAATAAAATTTTAATAACTTGTGAAACATGAAAAATCTCAAATTTTTAAATTAAATTAGTTTAAATTTCTAATATCTGATGTTTGAAAAATGTGCAGATTTTCAATTTTTTTAAACATTTATAAAGCCAAATGGAAAGAAAGTGTAAAAGTTGTTAAAATTTGAAAAGTAATATTTAATTTTATTCCCTAAAGATTTGTGAATTTCTTAATAAAATTAATTGATTAAATATTTTTAAAAAATTTAATCTTAATTTTAGCACTAATATTCTTTTTAATTGGTGGTATTGGAACGGGACCTGGAGCTCATCGTTTTTTTAGTCACCATGCTTACAAGGCTACTCGTGGATTAAAGATATTCTTGATTTTTTCACAACAAATATCTGGAATGGTAAACTTAAAAATTTTGAATTAGATTACAAGAAAACTCTCGTTCTAAAAATAATGTACAAGGGGTCCTCGATTTGCCTATTTTGGACCAGAAAAATGTTATGCAAGTTGAGGAACCTTTGCAAAACAATATTTTTTGTTAATATTTACAGAAATCCATAATATCTTGGTGCCAAATACATCGAGTTCATCATAAATTTTCCGACACTGAAGCTGATCCAACAAACATCAAACGTGGATTATTTTTCTCATTTTTAGGATGGCTGTTTATTGCACCCACACCTGAATATGTACATGAATCTAAAAGAATTGATTTGAGTGACTTATTCAATGATTCTGATGTTGCCTTTCAATATAAGTAAGCATAATATAGATGACCTAATTAACTGCGAATTCAATCAAAAATTTCATTAAAATTTGACAGGCACTACTCAACACTTTTCATCAGCATCACCATGCTCTTCCCAACAATCTTCCCATACATCATGTGGAATGAGTCAATTCAAATTGCATTTAGCATGAATATGCTGAGAATAGCTTTAAACTATTTCCAATTATTAGTTGGAAATGGTTTCGTACATTGGAATGGTCCAAAGCCATACGATGCAACATCAACATCCACTGATAATATCCTGTACAATATTATTACGTTAGGCGAGGGTTTTCATAATTATCATCATACATTTCCATTTGACTATCGAAATAACGAATTTTCATCCATGTGGTATGTCAATTCCCTCTCGACATTCTTCATAGATTTGTGTGGATTATTTGGACTTGTTTATGACAAGAAAATTGCAACGCCAGATATGATTAGAAGGCGAGTATTAAAAACGGGCGATGGTAGTCATTGGATTGCAAAAAAAGAAGCATTGAGGATTAACGAAAGTGATTATGGTGTTGAAAATGTGGTGAGGGATGTGGATAAGCCATTGAAATTGGAAAGCTTATCAGATGTGTTAAGGGATGTGACATGCTTGCAGTGTTTGTGATTTTTTTTTTTGAAATGTGAATTTGAAAGTTTTATGAAAATACTGGGGGACTTCGATTTGAGTAACTTCGATTTGAGTAAATTCGATTTGAGTAGATTTTTTCCGAAACCAAACAATTACTCAAATCGAGGTCCCCCAGTAAAAATTTTTAAGCAAGAAATTAAATTTTATAAATTTTGAATTTAATTTTTAAAATTTTCTGAATTTTACGAGAATTTTGCAGAAAATATTCAAAAATTTTGAAAAATTATAAAATGGAACTTAGCAATAAAAATAAAATGTGAATCAATTTTTCTAAAACAATCACAAACTTCATCATCAACAGCGAGACTAATTCGCAATCATAAACAAACTTTAGAATGCTAATACACCTCCTTAATTCAATAGACGTGATAAAACCACTTAAAATTTTGTTTATTATCCGGTTTCCTATTATTTTCTACATTTTGCTTTAAAGATTAAACCGTAGAAGATTTACTAATTTCAGACTTTAAATCTCTTGCATATTCATTTGTATGAAAAAAATTATTGTTCATTTAAAATTTGTTATTCATTTTTGGCGGAGTGTTTTAAAGATTTTGTCAATAAAGTCACGGTTTTTTAGAAATGCAAAAATTTTGAGAATTTATTTTTTTTTTGTGAGTTAATGAAATTTATTCAAAATGTGAATGATCAATTATGTAAATTATCTAAAAATAATGAGTTGTTGCAATGTTGTTAGAAAATTAATAATAATTTGGACTCCTTTTTATGAAAAGTTTTTAAAAAATTTTAGGTTTAGGATTTAAAAAAAAATGAAAAAATTTTATTATTCGTGAAAAAATAAATTGAATTTTTGGAAATTAAAATTTCTTATTAAATTTTTCTAATTTATTAGGAACATTAAATAAGATTTTGTAAAATTTTTATAAAATTTCAGACTTTATGAACAAATTTTAAATGAGAATCTATAAAATATTGAAAAATTAAAAAAAAATATATATATTTTATGACTAAAATTCAAGTCTCTAATATTCCATTCAAATCCATGAACAAATTTTAATAGAGAATCCATAAAATATTGAAAAATTAAAAAAAAATATATATTTATTTTATGACTGAAATTCAAGTCTCTAATATTCCGTTCAACTCCCAAAAGAACTATAAAAACCTCCAAAAAAAAACTCAGAACAAACTTATTTTTTCCTAAACCAATAAAAAAAAGACTGGCAAATTTTTCTCCATTACACTAAGCAATAAATCTTTTATGTGCAGTTAATGGAATTATCAAGACCCAAAACACAAACACAATCATCAAACTTTATCGTCAATTAAGTAGCAAATTTTCTGACGAAAGCAAGAAACTATAAAAAGTTTTTAAGACCATTACACACCACACACAAAATAATTATCTAAATTATCAAGTAAAATATACTCAACTATACAAAGTAAGATACAGCAGTAAATAATGAAAGTTTATGGAAGTCAATAAAATTTCTTCATTCATTTTCAGTTAGAAGGAGATGAAAAAGTTTTGCACTTAAAAAATTCGGCGAATGAGTAAATAAAAAAAAACAAAAGTTTTTCAAACCTTTTTTTAGATGCCACGCAACAACGAAAATATTTATGTATTCATACCCAGAACTAAATCACGCTACATCCATAAATATTTTATCAGAATGAAGCTATGCGTTAGGGAAAAACTTTTGCTATGTATGTATTTTTGATTTATTCGCTAAATTAAATTCTAAAAAGATGCGAACTGAAATCGCATAAATTGCGCAATATATAAAATTTTACAATGTACATGCATTGATATTTACCATAATTTTAGATTTCAAAACAATAAAATTTCAAAATGTGCATGAAATTGCAAAGTTGCTGGATCGACGTCATATGTATGACAGAAATGTTTTTTGGAGTATTGTGGATGTACGGAGTGTGGGAAGTGCAAAAAAGTATAAATTTCCAACGGCAATTTAATTGGTTTTTGATTGACGATGTTGAGTAATTTATTCATTTTGTCCTTTTGATGCTGATGCTAATAAGAAAAAAATTGAGATAGTGGCTCATAAGACCGACAGAATTTTCAGCAGAATTCGGCCGAATATTCGGGAGAAATTTAATAAATTTCTGATAAAATTTTTATTGGAAAATTCTTTCAATTTTTCTTTCAAATTTTCAGCCGAATTCACCTGAAATTTCTGCCTAATTCTACCGAATTTTTGCCATATCCGTAAATTTTCGGGTGAATTTGGCTGAAAATTCTGAAGAAAAATCGGCAGAATTCTCTCCAGAATTCGGCAGAAAATTCCGGAGAAAAGTCGAAAAAATTTTTCAAAAAAAAAAAACAAAAATTTTTGCCGAATTCGGCAGAATTCTGTTAAAAAATCTGCAGAATTCAGCACAAATTTCTCGCCAGAATTCTGCAGAAAATTCTGTCAGTTCTATGAATATTTACCAATTACAAACCATAATTTTAGCGTTACGGATTAAGCAAATTTTTAAAATATTTTATTTTGAATCCTATTTTTTTTGAAAATGTCCAAACAAAATTTTTAAAAACATTAGACTTTAATTTGATTATTTTTATGAATTATTTTCAAGTTAAATTCAACAAATTCTGTTAAAATATGTATCTAACATTTAAGAGAAACTTATTAGAATGCGAATGTTAAGAGCGATAAGAAACTAATATGTTATCAGTAGGAAATGACAAGCACATTTTGAAGAATTATGAATCATAAATGTAAATATGATAACCTATTGACCTATTACAAATTCAATGTAAAATGCTAATCTTAATCTTGAAGAGTGAATCATAATAATGATGTAATCGTCTATTTTAAGAATAATCTAGAGTTCTATATGCACCAAAAATTATATATAAATAGCAAAAGAAAATTGAATAAAGTCAGTTGTTTTTGGACAGCCAAACAGGAAGGAATAGTATTTACTTAGTAAAAGTAAATTTATTTAAGTAAAAGCAGTTATTCTATCTAGCAATTTTGATGGCAGAACAACAGGTTATGGGCCCAGGAGGAAGCAATTCATTTTCAACGTCTCGATAAATCAATTTTTCAAATAGAAAAAATTGAACAACACCAACTATTTGTCATGGAAGTTCAAGATGAAGATGTTGATGGAAAAGGATGATTGTTTCGACTCCATTGAGCTGAAAGATGATGAGGAATTGAAAGGTGAAATTTTGAAAAAGGATAAGAAAGCATTGCAGTGGATTGCGCTATTGGTTGATAATAGCCAATTAATTCATGTAAAGAAGGCTACTGGAGGTAGAGATGCTTGGAGGAAATTGAAGGAGTATCATCAACGTACAAGTTTGTCAAACCAGATTCGTATTAAAAAGAGGTTGTATAAATACGAATTGGAGAGAGGTGAATCGATGCGTGTTCATCTTGACAAAATATTTCGAGATTTTGATGAGTTAGCGGAAATGGATGCTGCTTTGGATGATAAATCAGCTGTGCACATTTTATTGTCAAGTCTCAATGAAGAGTACGATGCTTTGATTACTGCATTAGAGGCATGGGATGAAGGAAAATTGACATTACATGCTGTTAAAATGAAGTTGATTGAGGAATTTGATAGACGATCGTCAATGTCTATTGATCAGGAAAATATTCTAGAAAATCGTGGTTTGAGAGTTAAGGAGATTGAATGTCATTTTTGTGGAGAAAAAGGACATGTTAGACGTTGTTGTAATAAGTATATGGAATGGAAATGGAAAGGCAATGATTGCCAAGATTTGATAAGGCATTTTTGAATAAGGAAGTGCGATTGCTAAGTTGACTCTGATGTTGCGTGTATAGCAAGAGTTCAATGACATTTGTTGTGATCAAATGATTGGTAGCAGAATCGTGTTAAAGTTGGCTGTAGTTTTTGGAGATAAAACTAACAGTGGTATTTTTTGGAGAAGATTATGTACGCCCTGTGTGCTAAGGAAAAAGGAGTGCATAATATTTTGGAGTTGATCAGTTGAAGCTGAAATTAAAGAACTAAGGCGAATTCAAGAGAGTGTATTGAATTCGAGAAAATAAGGAGAATTTAAGGAATTCAGGAGGAGAATCATAGAGGAGTATCGATAAAAGCTATAAGGAATTTTGGTGGTTGAATGGCCAAAAGCTGGTTTTATGCGTTTTACCGGTATATAAACGTGCAGGAGGAGCTTGATATTCAATGATTCGAAAGGATAAGGAACAATTAAGAGAATTAAACGGTGAAGTTTAATGATTTTTAATGAAGAGATGTCTAGTTTAGGCATGTTTGAGATATGGAAGCTTGTTGGATCCACGGTGAGTTGGATTGTTAAAGAAAAAAGTCATGGAGAAGTGACTGTATCTAAGGAGGTCTAAGAAGAGAAAGGTAAATTTAGAGGCATATAACTGGCGTGTAGAAGAACGTGAAAACTTCTGACAGAATTGTATGCTGAAACGGATGATTAGCATCATGAGAGAGGTTTGGAGGAAACCTAGATGAGTAATCGAATTCAGGTGAAATAATATGGAGTAGACTAAGACGAAGTATTTGCTCCAGTTGTAAGAGCAACAACATTTAGAATAATGTTATCAACAGCAGCTGTTAAAGGATTTAAAGTTAAGCATTTTGATGTCAAAGCTGCATTTTTAAATGGAAAAATTGATGAAGAAATTTATATGGACCAATTAAAGTTTTTGAAGATAATCAAAGTTGTATCAAAATGACGGAGAATCAAAAATTCAGTAATAGAACAAAACATGTTGATACAAAATATCATTTTATAAAAGATTTAAGAGACAAGGAAGAAGTTTTGGTGGAATACTGTTCAACATCTGATAACATAGCTGATATGTTAACAAAACCATTGACAGGAGAACGGATTAAAATGTTAAGAGAAGCAGCAAACTTAGTAAAATAAATTAACTTTTAAGGAGGAGTGTTAAAATATGTATCTAACATTTAAGAGAAACTTATTAGAATGCGAATGTTAAGAGCGATAAGAAACTAATATGTTATCAGTAGGAAATGACAAGCACATTTTGAAGAATTATGAATCATAAATGTAAATATGATAACCTATTGACCTATTACAAATTCAATGTAAAATGCTAATCTTAATCTTGAAGAGTGAATCATAATAATGATGTAATCGTCTATTTTAAGAATAATCTAGAGTTCTATATGCACCAAAAATTATATATAAATAGCAAAAGAAAATTGAATAAAGTCAGTTGTTTTTGGACAGCCAAACAGGAAGGAATAGTATTTACTTAGTAAAAGTAAATTTATTTAAGTAAAAGCAGTTATTCTATCTAGCAATTTTGATGGCAGAACAACAAATTCAACTTAAATTTATTCATCTAATACTGCACCAAAAATTAGTACAGCACCTCAACCCCTCTTGATAAATCGTCTAATTATCATAAAATTCGCTTTAACCCAAATTTCCTATCATAATCATACAACTAATGAATGTATATTGTATGATTGCACTGTGTCGTTGTGATGATAAAAACTTTTTGACAACACTACGAGCAGCATAGACATAAATTTTGGTTTATTTTATATGCACACATTTTTCTCTTCATGAAAAAAAAGAAAATGAAAATTTTTCATCTTTTTCGAAACTTTCTATCTCTGATGATATTCTCATCCGCAATATGCAATACATTTATTTCCATTCATTCATAATAACTACATAATACAACGAGTAAATGTTGAGCTGTTGGGATGAAGCCACTTATGTTAAAACATGAATAATTTTTCATAAATTTATACAGAAATGAATTTTCTCTCTCTCTCTCTCGTTTTCTGGAATTTATGAGTGCAAATTTTATTTTATTTTTGATTCTTTTGTCTGGTTAAGGGCGAAGTAAATGGTTCTCTTTGAAGTTAATGTTGCGGATTGAGATACGAATATTGATTATGTTGAGGGGCCGTTCATGTTAGGCGAACGTATTAATCGCTTTTTAGGGGGATTCTAGAATTTTGTAATAAGTCAAACAAAAGAAAAAAATTCTTCCTAAGAAAAACGTAACAAGGGGAGGGAGGTCTGAAAATTCGTTTTTTTGCATAACGTACTGAGTGAACGGCCCCCAAGATGATTTTTAAAAAAATTTTAATTTCATTAATTTAAAATCTCATTGATCAAAAACATAGAAAATGCCCACAAAATATTATTGAAAATACATAGCTTTAAGGCTGAAAAAATAAATTTCAATATTTTTTATTCGAACACTGAAAATCATTTTCAGACACGTGTTCAACGTCAAATTGCTCCAAGCAACGAACGATGAGAGAAAAAAATTTCTTTTCCTAGAGATATTTGTAATCTCTTTATTACCTTTATCCAGATTACCATAAAATATCTAAAATTGATTTTTTTTCCTCAAAAGCATATTTATTACATTAAATTGAGATTTTTTGGGTACATGGTAAATTTAACCTTAAAGATGCTTTTTTAAGCTAATAAAAAATATTTACATAGAAAATTTTGCTGGATCGATTTTTTTATTCAGTCTCAATTACATCTTCGCCTATAATTATTAAATATTCTCAAGAGGAAAAAAAATTTGTAATAAATTTTCACATAATCACCAAAAATTGCTCAATTTTACATAAATTTAAGGAAATATGAGTCGCTTTATTAAATGAAACAGATTCCAATTAGTTTATAATGTTGATTAAATTACATGAACGAGTCTATTAAGTATAAAATTGTTAGCGATATTATATTTAACATTTTTTTTCATTCTATCCTTAGATTCGATATCGTAAGACAGACGAGGTAACAGCGAGCAGGAAGCCGTGGAAAATTATTAAATTGGGAAATTTGATTTATTGCCACAATTACGATAAAATATAAACTTCGCTTCCAAAAGGCAATTCACCTTCGGGCTCTCTTTTTTCTCTGTAGAGCTAGCTGCTGTGGTTGAATTTTTTTTTGTGTCCTGAGCTTGATATAGATAGATGGGATGGGGTTGTGATGCAATTCGGTTTGATGATAGGGATGAGATTTTAAATCACTAAAAAATTGGAAAATGGAGCAAAAGTGACAAAAAATTGGCAGAAATATTCAAAAATCTTGCAAAAATTTCTAAAAATTTCAAAAATCGACAAAAATGTCCAAAATTTGACAAATAGCAGCAAAATAAACAAAAATTTTCGAAAATTGAGCTAAAGAGATGAAAATTCGGGATTAAAATTTCACCAAATAAGACCAAAAATTGATTGAAAATTGAACAAAAAATGACCAAAAATCCTGTAAATTTCCAATTTCCCCAAATTTTTCAGAACTGACTTGTACAAATTTTTCAGCTCACTTGAGCTTCCTTCAATAATTCCCTTACTTGATATCCCATTATTAGCTTCCAATGGGCATAAGCCAAATCATTGATGAGAAACCATAAATTTTACTTCACCTTCTTGGTATTTTTTTGCTGCTCTTTCTCTTCATCTTCTTCTTGGCTTTTCCAATAAAATTCTAAGGCAGAATGAAGAAGGAAAAAAAGGAAGAAAAAAAATCAAAAGTTTTTTAATTAAAATTTCTTTCAACTTGAATGTTTTTTTTACTACAAATTTTATTTTTGGAAATTATTTGTGGATGATATGAAAAGGAATGAAATAGAAAGGAACAAAAGAAGAAAAAGAAAAACGAATCAAGTGCGAGTAAAAGTTTTTTTGAGAGCTTTCTTCCTTGTGTGTATATGAATACAAAAGAGGATGAATTAAATGAATTTTTTTTATGTAGGATGGGAAAATCAAATTTTGTTCATTTTCTATCCAGTTTTATATATTTATTGAATTTTTGAAAAACAATTTCCAATAACTGGACAAATATTGATTAACTTCTCGTTAATACGTATTTCGACGCAGTCTAGCGTCATCTTCAGAACTGTTGTGAAAAATTTTTCTTCAATTTGAATTCAATGCTCGCTGAGATTTTGTTTTTGGTTAAAATTGTTAAGAAAATTTTCTTACATTTTAACCAAAAACAAAATCTCAGCGAGCATTGAATTCAAATTGAAGAAAAATTTTTCACAACAGTTCTGAAGATGACGCTAGACTGCGTCGAAATACGTATTAACGAGAAGTTAATCAATATTTGTCCAGTTATTGGAAATTGTTTTTCAAAAATTCAATAAATAGGATGGGAAAGTTTCAGATTTCTAAAAAAAAAATTATAGAAAAGGTAAAAGTTTTTGAAATAGAATAAAGGTTGGGGGTGATGTGGATATGATAGGGGAATTGAGTAGGTGTCTCGGACGAAGCAAAAGTTTTTTTTTTGTGAATTCTATTTTTGAAACTTTAATTAATTTTGACATCTTAATGGGCATTCTTGGTGTTTTTTATGAATTTTTCAGTGTCTTTAGTGTCAAAGGGATTTTTTTCGTATTTTGAAATTTTTGTGGGTGATATTTGCATGAATTTGAGCTTTTAGAAAAAGAATTTGCTTTTTTTTTAAAACAATATGCATTTTTGGGAGCCGAAAAATATTTTTTAAATTATTTTATTGAGTAAGTTAATACAAAAGTGAAGAGCTTAACAACTTCCTACCAAGTTATACAGATATCAGTAAAAAAATATGCGAATGCAAAAAACACCATCAAGTATAGTTCAATTAACTACAATTTCAAAGCCAGAACACAAAAGCAACTCAAACACAACTTTTAGCACAGACAAACACAATAAATTGGAATCTATTTCCCTCATGTTCATTGTTGTCTAAAGGCTTAGAATCTTCATGTTCAATTCCTCAATTTAAGGTTAAATTCTTAAAAAATAATAATTTCTGAATAGCCATCGAGTGTCTAATCCACAAACCTAGTTCAATAACTACTCCATCTATCCAAAGGATCTATCTAACATCAAAATATTTTCCACATAACATGCACTCACTATGTGTGTAACTTAAACAAGATTCCTCTTCTTCTTTAATTCCAATTATCATTCTCGATGCATCTTCAACATCATTTAATGAATAGTTTCGAGAAACAAGAAAGGAAGGAACAAAAAAAAATTCCAATTTTCTACATACGAGACGGCTTGCGAAAAGGAATATGAGCAGAAGAAAAAAAAAAAATTGTACGTAAATTGGAATTTTTATGGTGCTCAACATGAGAACATCAAGTTTATGTTTCAGCACTTTTTATCTGCCTTTATTCAGTTTCAATTATGAAGAAGAAAAAAAAGAGAAAAATTCTCTGATGGGAAAATGAGTAGAGAATATTTTTGGACAAGAATTTATGAATTTTACGGCTGATGAAGTGGGTGGGAGGTTTAAAAGTTCAATTATGAGCTGATTCAATTAGATTAGATGTGGATAGTAAAGGAATGGAAGGAAGAATTCTGATGATTTAGGTTTATTGAAGTAAAGTCTGCAGATTGGGGCTGTTTTATTAAAAGTATGAACTTTTGAATTTTTTTAAGTATTAAAGATTAAAGTCCGTTGAAAGTTAGAACTTCTTAAATATAGTGATTACTTATTTTAGTAATGCATTTTAATTTTTAAAAAATTAATTTTTAATTAATTTTCATGTAACTAAGATTTTCAAATTCGACAGTTTTTTTTTCTTTTGGTTTACTCAAAAACTCAAGCAAGAGTGTACCCTCAATCAAGCTACTAATCTAGTTCAAATGCAACAAATGATTTTACAGCAATTTTAGAAAAATTCAATTTCAAAACTAAAAAAATTTTTTTTATGAAAAGCTCCTTAAAAAATTCTTCAATCTAAACCAGTGGTGGCCAATCTTTTTTGTGCCGCGGCACACCGTGCGAGTAGGTCATGACCAAAACCGCACGCGGAACACTGTTCGTGGTACTTTTCGAAAAAAATTCGGTACACTATTGTGCCGCGGCACACCGGTTGGCCATCACTGATCTAAACCATAGTTGCCATTCATACTAAACTACTTCCATCCAATATTTCTATCTATTCAAACATTTATTTTCCTCATTCCTTCTTCCACATCCACTCAATATTCACTTCTGTTCTTCTTACTTCATCATTTACTGGAAGCACAAGTCAATTTATGTCTGCTCAATTGAATGTAATTTTCATCGTAAATTTTTCTTTTTCAATCATCATAGCTTTGAAGATTGCAGAAAAAGAAAGAAAAAAAAGTTATTGAGAAGGAGAAGCCTTGTGATGAAATTTCTTTTGCATCTTCTTCCTTTTTATATATTTTTTTAAAAATATTTTTACGTTTGCTGATTGGAACATAAAATGGAATAAATTTATTTTTTTTCCTCGTCTTTGGTTTCGAATTTAAGTTTTTACAGCTTTGATGTTGAATCTTTTATGAAAGCATTTAGGGGAAGTGGGAATGGAATTTTTAGTGATTTTAACTTGTGATGTTGGCTTTGCAATTTTATTTTTCTTAAATTGAGCAATTTATGTACTTTTCAAATATCTAACTGACCCACATTTTTTTCGTCGGTTGAAGTTAAATTTAAATTCAAAAACTACGCCCTAATTTTGGACATCATAAAAAAACGAACATCCACCCATACAAATTTCACTCACTCTCCCTCTCCCTGCCAAAAGCAGCATCATTCATTTCCCTCATTTTCATTTTTACATGAATAGCTGAAAATAAATGAAGCAATAAAAGAATAAAGCTGTCAGCCACATGTGCGTCATTTTCATTCCACCTGTTCACCTCAATTTTTAATTAAAATCACTTCATCTTTCCGTTGAAAACATGAGAGGAACGGAACAGAAAAATTATATACATGTTTTTTTATGACGCTTCATTTACTTCAGTTTTTATCAGAGATCGAAGCCGACATTTTCGGCTTATTTCATTTTTTACACTTTTTGATAAAATAAAGCTATCTACAAAGTATTTTAGATATTCTAACTATTCTTTGGGTCATTTTCTATGATTCTGAGTCATATTTGTAAAGATTAGAGAAGCCGCGGCTTATTTCTCGGCTTAACAAACTTAGAAGTTAAATTTTGAGCTTAATACACTTCTAATCTTATCAAATATGACTCAGAATCATAGAAAATGACCTAAAGAATACTTAAAATATCTAAAATACTTTGGAGATAGCTTTATTTTATCAAAAAGTGTAAAAAATGAAATAAGTCGAAAATGTCGGCTTCGATCTCTGGTTTTTATTTGTCTTGTACTTATAATCACCTTCATTGCTTATTCTGTCTGGAATTTAAATGTTCATATTGTTAGTAGACATAATTTAACTATCCTCATTCACACTACCGCCATTTATGCAGAGAGAAAAGGGAACATTAACATAGAAAACATAAATACATTTTATTCACAAAATGGTGATGTGAGGATGAAATTTGTCAGAATTTAATTGTTTAAAAATGAAAAATAAAAGCTTGAAGAAAAGATGTTCACAATAAATTAATAATATTTTTTTATTAAATATTAAGTTTTTTTTCATATGACTTAGTTTTTTTTTCTCATAGATATTTAATTTTTGAATTTTAGAAATCCGATGTTCTTTATTTAAAAAAAAAAAAATATTAAATTTTTTTTTTAAATTTAATTTATGAAGATTGTTAAATTTTTAATGATTAAAAAAATTAAATTTAAAACAGTTTTTGAATTTTGAATTTTGACATTTTTTTTATTTTTTAAAATTTTTTATGATTTTTTTACATTTTGGAACTTTAAGAATAGTAAGTTTTTTTAAAAAAATTTTAGGTTCATTTAATATTGAAATCAGTTCAGTTTATATTTATTTTAAATGCTTATTTAACCCAAAGATTAATTTAAAAATTCACAAGAAATTCCGACAAGGGATCAACAATGGATATCTTCCTACCTCTAAATGTCCATGAACTCTAGAATGAGAGTGGAAAACGAAAGACAAACAAAAAGGAAAAGCGGATGAAAATGAGAACAATACAATAGTAAAGCTGGTGAACGTGAGAAAATGTTTATGCATTGTGATGAAAATTAAACACAAGGCAATAAAAGTATACATAAATTGCAATAAAAAAACTGAAACTGAATAGACTCTTTGTCTTAAAATTATAACGAAAAAAATTAAGGTTTGCATAGTTTTAAGAAGCGTACATTACTACTGAAAAATTCAGCTTTAATTCTGATTTAAGATTATGAAAAAAAAATCATGTTTATAGTCAACAGAAAAACAACGTCGACAAAGCCAAAACAAAACATTTTCTTTAACTCCCTTACAAGCTTTTCCACTTGCTGCCTTATTCATTCACCACTGTGCATTATTATTTCTGTATGCTACGTAGGTGAGAACTAATTGGTACTTTTTGAATTTAACAGAAAAAATGTAAGAAAAAAAATTAATTAAAAACTGTGGTGCAGTTGAAAATGAGAAAAAGAAAGTTTGCAGTAATTATCGACTGAAACGTGTGCATTATTTTATATAACATAAAACATTTATTTTATTTTGATAAAAGAAAAAAAGCAAGAAATGCACGAGAATTAAAAATAAAAAGAAAATAACATGAATATTACAAGTTCCAAGAAAAAATGCAGAAATAATGGAATGGAATGTTTTGTGAAGGGGTTCAAGGGATGGAAATAGGAGATGATTTTTTTTAATTGAAATTTTGGTCGATCTTCGTTAATATCGGTTTGCTATGTTGCTATCGGTAGAAAAGTTTTATGCACTGAAGTTGTTTTGTTCCAAAATTTTTCTATTCAAATCAAAACGTATAATAAATAAAAAATGGACGTTAAAAATGAAAATTTGAATTTTTGTATGGGAAATTTTTGATTATTCAAGTCGAAACAATTTACCCCCTATAGCAGGGGCGTAGCCAGAAATTTTTTGAGGGGGAGGGGGGGGTTGAATTTTTTTGTATGGAACGAATGAGTTTTGGGATTTTTTTCCTCAAAAACTCTAGTAAATTGAAGAAATTTTCCAAAAAGAGGGGGGTTAAAACCCCTCCTGGCTACGCCCCTGCCCTATAGTATAGCATAGTTGTTATAATATTGGCATCAAAATTCCTTAACCCTGAGTTGCAAAAGCTTTATCTTTAATTTGAAGTCAATTTGTGTTCTTATTTGTAATCATCCCTGCTTTATTAATTAGACTTGTCATCCAAAACAATAACAGCAAAAATTCATGCACATTTTTCTTGCTTTTTATTAATTTACTCTAGTTATAAAAAACAAAACACACAATAAGACCACAAGCAGTCTGCAGTTTTTTTTTCTTTCTTTTATTCGTCGTACATACCTTAATGTAATATTTTTTAATCAAATTTTTTCATTCTTTCTTATTATTCTTACTTTCTGTTTTCATCAGTCAAAATGAAAAATGTTCATCACGAATTATGATGAGAATGAAGAATATTTTTTAGCTTTATTGCCGACGGTGATGTGCATTAGTCTTTATCATTTTAATAATCTTTTTGGATTTTTTCTTGCTTATTAATTCAGCGAGTTTTGCTTTGTTTTTAAGCAGGATGTTTGAAGGTTTCTTTATGTTGTAATTTAAAATGGATGTTAAAGATTAAAAATTAAATTTTAGGACTTTAAATGGTTGGATGTAGAATTTTAAAGAGAATAAAATTAAAATCCATTCTAATCATATTTTGGCCTGGTAAGTCCTTCAATAATTTATTTAATCAAATTTATAAAAGTTTAGTTTCAACCTTCAAAAAAATCATAAAAAAACCAAAGCTAATTGCTAGTAAATTCTTCAACATAAAAATCATCAAAAGCTCTTGCATTCTCATCATAAATTCTTTCCATCATCAACTCCACACAACACGATTCTCAACCTCAAGACATAACTCAAGAAAAACTTCTCATTTTTCCTTATCATTGATTTAATTAAATTTTCTCATTTTTATTTAATTGACTTATGGTATCACACTTCTCGTGGCATAAAGAAGCAAAATTTCTCTTGCTACTTACTTTAATAAAAGTTTTTTTTTTTATATACATAATGAATTCACATTGCAACTGTGTAATAAAAGGTAAGAAATTGATAGAATGTAATTTGTAGTAAAGTTCACTGATCTTACAGAATGTTGCAGCATCATTAAGTCAACATGATATTCATTAAGATGAAGCATTTTTTTAATACATACATAGTAGTGTAGGGAAAGAGAGATAATTTAAATTGTAAAATATTCTGGATTTCAATTATGTAAGTGTAATTTGTAACAGCTGATAAAAAGGAGGAATTTGAATTTGATAGCCATATGATAGAGAGGACAGACGGACAGAAAGTGACATAAGGACTTCTCATATACAACACTCAAACAATCAATACATACATTTCACATATTTAATAAAATTATTCATTTATAGTAACATTTATATATATTTCTTGTGTTTTTCATTAAGTTTAAGTTGTTTAGAACTAAATAAAGTTCAAGTTTAAGTTGATTTATAAGTGATTTAGTGTTAAAAATTGATTTATTTAGTTTAACCACGTGAAATTAACTTTCAGTGAAATATTTACATTTATTTTAGTGATAAGTCACTAATTATTTAAGTTTATTATTAAAAACAATATAATATATCAATTTAAGAAAATCCAGCCCGCAACAAAAAGACTGGCGCCGAAGAATAAGCTCGAATAAAACCCACGATCAACACGTGAAAATAATCTTCATTTTTTGTAGTAAGTCTGACTTTAATTAATTAATTTTGTCTATTTCTTGCAATAATTTAACCCTGAGACGTCAAATCATACGATCAGTGAAGCTGTTAGTTGGTAGAACAACATAATTACAACATCCAGTAAAGAATTTTCATACTATTTCATTTCTGGATCTTGGGATTTTAACAAACACAGCAATCAGCCATTTAATGAGTCTAATCATACTCAACGTGATGTCATCAAGTCACTAATTATGAATGAGCAGTCATATCAGTCCAATGGGGCTAATTATCCCCACTTGCATAGCCTTAACAATAATTTTCATGCTCAATGCATGGAATTTCATCATTCAAATGGGGCTAATTATCCCCACCTGCTTAGCTTAAACAATAATGTTCCTAATCAATACACTGGATGTTATCAGTCTAATGGGGGAGGGAAACACTTAAATTTATCGAAAAACACAAGAAATATATATAAATGTTACTATAAATGAATAATTTTATTAAATATGTGAAATGTATGTATTGATTGTTTGAGTGTTGTATATGAGAAGTCCTTATGTCACTTTCTGTCCGTCTGTCCTCTCTATCATATGGCTATAGATTATAGATGATGTAAGATGTTGGATGTGATGTGGAAAATTGTGTTTAAAATTTTGTTGGATGCAGCTTTAAAGTTGTCAATTACTATTGTTCGGTTGCAAAATTTTCGGATCAAATAAACATAGCATTCGTGCAGGAGTGTAGCCTAAAATTTTTCATGGGGGCGGGTGTTTAATATTTTTTGAATCGAAAAAAAGTTAGGGGGTGGGGTGGTTTGAGATTTTTTTTTTTTTTCTCAAAAAACACTTGCAAATTAAGCTAGAAAAATTTTTAATTCTTTTTCGAATTCTATAAGCCAGTGATGACCAACCGGTATGCCACGGCACACTAGTGTGTTGATATTTTTTTCTAAAATTACCACGAGCCGTGTTCCACGTGCGGTTTTGGTCATGACTTACTCACAAAGTGAGCCGCGACACAAAAAAGGTTGACCACCACTGCTATAAACTGAAAATGAAGCTTCATTGCAGGCTTAAATTAGAAGCATCTGAAAAAGTGAATGAATCTGTTCAAATTAGAATAAAAACTGTTGATTTTTTACAATGTGAAACTTTAGTGCAATACATCTTGAGGCATAGAAACAAAATCTATATTGATCTACAATGTAGCAGAAACTTCTGCTAAAAAATAAATCACATCTGCCATTTTATGACTAACTTCAATAGAAAAAAAATATTTCTATGAGAAATTTCATAAAAAGCAATTAAGTTTCCCACACAGCATCAAATAATGTCAATAAAAGCCAAAACATATTTTACATGAAAAAGCCATAAAAACCTCATTCAAAGTATAAAAGAAAAAAGAATTTTTTTCTTAGGAAAAAACTTATTGAAAAATTTTTTAATAAAAAAATAACAAAGAGAAAGTGAAACTTGTGCTTTCAATCATGTCCTACATCTGGTTAATTAATATAAAAAAATTAATTTTGTATGCAAAGAAGAAAGAAAAAACTTCATATAGTCTCATTTATTTTAATATGCAACTTGTGATTGTTTGACATAATTTTAAAATTCATGTAATGTTCATAAAACTTGCACTACATAAATTCTTATCTCTTCTACCACTCGACTATCATCCATGAGATATAAAATGAAATAAAATAAAGCAAAATAAAATTATTGCGGTAATTTTTTGTCTGTGCTTCTATTGCTGTTGCCTTCTGGACATGGATTTCTGCTTCAGCACTCGCAAACTATATATTTCATTTCAGTTTTTTTTTTCTGCATTTTGCTTATACTCGAGACCGCAAGGAACAGCAACAATAAATGAAACAGTAAGCACAATTTTTTTTTGTTTCATTTCCTACACTTCTGGCAATTAATTTACAAAACATCTCATGCATGAAAATCGTTCCTCTACCATTACAATTGCTTCATTCTATCTAGCTCTTCATTCGCAAATTGAAAAATTAGCTGCATTCAAAAATATTTTTTTGATGGATGTTTGCGAGTATAAAAGATATGAGTAATGATGTGGATGGTTTAACTGACTGACTGAATTGTTATTTTAGTAAAACTAATTTTAATCTTTCAAAAACGTAAAATTGTTAAAAAAAGTTTGAAAGAAAGAACAAATTTTTAAAACTTTAATTTTTAAATTTCATTTTTTTAAGAAATGGTTTTTTTTAATTTTTTCAATATTTTTTTGAGAAAGTTTAATTTTTTTAATTTTTTAAATTGTTTAGGGTAAAAAATATTGAAATTTGTACAAAACGAACAAATTTTTTTCAATGGCCTGTAACTTTCTTTGGAAGCAATGTTGATTTCCCAAATTTTTCCTAGGACTTTATTTGGTTTCCATATTTTGCAGTTCAATCTTGAAAACAGCTATTTTTGCAGCATAAAGCACTAAAAAACGTCTTGACATTTAAATATTGAAATTTGTACAAAAAATATTGAAATTTGTACAAACAAATATTGAAATTTGTATACCACATTATCACGATTTTTGCATCCAAAACTTGGGAAAAATTAAATTTTTTGCAGTTCTTTTGTTTGAGAAGCTTCTGCATTATTTTGAGCTGCTTATTAGTCCTTCAAATTAAATTTATTTAATTTGTTTACAAAAAAACAATTGAAATTCTTCACCGCCTACTATTGAAAAAGTGTACAAATTTCAATATTTGTTGTATACAAATTTCAATATTTGAAATGAGATGGACTTTTCAGAAAATACAGTGATTTGTATGGGCAAGAGTTTTGTTAATCGTAAACTTTAATCTCCGAGCAAAGTCATAAGACCTTAACATGTGGACCAAAATGTCTTCTTTGCCATTTTTTTCATGTTCGAAAATTGTACAAATTTTTTTTTGTGATTTTGTTCATACAAATTTCAATATTGTACAAATTTCAATATTTTTTACCCTAATTTAAAAATTTTTTAACTTAAATTTTTTATTTTCAAAATTTTAAAACTTTATTTTTTTATTTCAAAAGCTTTTAATTTTTCTACTTTTATTTTCTTTAAAAATTCAAAATTTTAAAAATTTTTTTATTTTCAAACTTTTAGATCAAATTTTCTGTAAAATTTTTAATTTTTTTATTTTGCATAGTTTAATTTTTTTTTAATTTTCCTTTAAATTTCTTGAATTGCGTTTAGATTCAAAATTAACCAATTTCAATTCCCAAATCTTCACTTGACTTTTGCTGTATCATGCAAATATGGAGAAATTAATTCATATCATTCCACTCATGTATGCACTCATAGTCATAGAAACCAAATGAAAAGAAAAGAGACATCCTTCACTTTAGTGCCAATAGAATGTGCTTAACCAAGTGTACATTTCAAATGAATTTGATTTAAAAAGAACGTAGATGGGTAAGGAATAAATTATTTTTTGAGAGATATTCAGAGCACATATGAGACTATCAAGTGAGAATAAAAGAAGGGACAAATTGAGTTGAATTGTTCGACAATTGCCTGAAGTTATATAACTTGACCACATTTTGTGTAGCATGAATGTAGGATGAAGGATAGAAAATTTTTGATCAACCATGAGAACTTTAGAATATTTTTTGTTTTTTAAGAAAATTCTAGTGAAAGAATTTTCCATACTAAAATTGTCGGTTTATTTGTTGAGGCAATTGTAAAATTCTCTAAAGTTATTCAATAAATTTTCTAAACGAAAATTCTTGTTTGTCATCAAACAAATGTACTGAAAACATGAATATTGGTTTAATAATAAAATTTCTGGCTCTGTACATTTTATTTTATTGTGTACTGTCTTCAATGTTTTGCAAATATTTGCATAGATACCTTTTTTGATCATAGTTTGCATTGACAATATCGATTTGTGATAAAGAATTTGAATTTATGGTTTAGAATTCAAATTGTGAATTTTTGGGGAGATTTTAGTCACACGTAATATTTGAAGTATAAATTGAGGAACAGTTGAGTATGAAAAGTGAGTTTTGCAATTTTTCTTGAATATTAAGGAAGCACTTCAAATTAAATAAATTCTAAGCATCAACAATTATGTCTCCAATTTCATAAATAACCATAAAAGACCAGAACAAAGTCAATCAAACTCAAATCACAGACTCTTCATTACAAAATACTTAAAAATTAATTTTCTTTTTCCATCGACAAGAAAAAAAAAGAAATCTAAAATCAAATAACTTTTTACAATTACAACAGATTGAAGAGTTAAGCTCTCAACTCAAGATTGAATCCATAACAAGAAATTGTTGTAATAACTATTTCCATTTGTAAAACTTTTTTATTTTTCAAAATTGCTCAATCAAGAATTTCTCATTCAGAAAAAAAGAACTTTTCATCTTTATTCCCATCAAAGATAACGACACTTGTGAATGGAAAGAGATTAAAAAAGAGTGTAGAAGATGGAAAAGTTGAAGATTACATTCACAAAAAGAGCCATTCATGAAATGACACCAGTTTTTGTCTGTTCCAAAAAGTAACTGTCAAAACAAAAGACCATAGAAGAATTTGTTAAGAAGTTTCTTTTAAGTTTTTAAAGGAATTATAAAGCACATCAAAAAAGGGACGATCGAATGGAAATTTCTATGAGCTTTTATAAGGAAAAAAATATTTGATTTTTTTGGGGATCATCCATAAATTATGTTTATTGAGATTTTGAATTTTTGGATCTTTGAGCCGTTCGTAAAATTCGTAATGCCTAAAATGTTCATTTTCGAACCCCTCTCCTTAAAATTTTTTTAAAAAAAACATCTTATATTTGAGATGATATTCACTTCCTAAAAATTAAAGTAATCATCTTCACTCAACCCCACATTGAGCTACAAGTAAAAGTTTTTTCTTTCGTTCCAAAATAAAAGCAAAACACAAAATACAATAAAAATCGCTGACTAAATAGATAATAGGAAAGAAAAGACGGAAGCAATAAGCAATATCGAAAGCAAAACTTTTCAAATATCTGACAACAGCTTTTCATAGACAAAACAAAACAGAAAAAAAGAAGAAAACAAAGAGTATAAGCTAAGAAAAATTGAGATAAAAACTTTACTTTTTGATTTTTTTTGTGCTATGCGCTCGATTTTTAAGGAAGTGGAAGTTAAGGTGGGATATAATGGGGAGCGCATTTGAAAGGTAATTAAAATTGACTGATAATTTTGGAATGAGGTGTTTGAATGATAGTCGGGATAATATTTTAGTTTTGTTAAGGGGCCGTTCGCCTTTTAGGGGGAAGGGGAGTCTAAAATTTTGTAACAGATCAAACAAAAGAAAAGAATTTTCACACAAAAAGTATAACGAGGGGGAGGGGACCTAAAAATTCGTTTTTTTGCGTAACGTACAAAGCGAACGGCCTCTTACTGAATTCAAGAGGATTTATGAAAAATGGCAAAAAATATATTTGGGAGGAAAAAGGAAGAGGTAAAGTTTAATTTTGAAGGTTAAAAGAAATTTTTAAAAACCTTACAGGTACAACCAGGCAATTTTAAACTAATGTAGAAATATAAAGTGTAAAACTCAAAAAAAATATTTACATCACTGATCCATACTAAAAGTTTTGAATTTATATAAAAAATCCACAAGAAATCTTAAATTTATAGAATTTCTGTCATTTCACTAAAAAACCCCTTCCATCTTTTCAAAAAACCTGCTCAATAAAAAAATTAAGCAAAAGAAAAAGAAGAGAAAACGAAAAACTTCTTAGACAATAAGTCGAAAATATTTAATATTCTCAACTCATCTTTGATGAAAACAAAAAAACAAAAGTTGATCTTTTTGTATGAAAAGTAGTTGTCGATAAATTTTATCGTTAAAAAACATGTTTACAATCTGACGTCGTGAAGAATCGAGCGTGAAATTAGGATAGAATGAAATAATATAACTAGTAGTGATGGTAGCTGCATAGTGATGACTTTTTCTTGTGATTTGAATTTTAATGGAATTTTATGTTGAAGATATTAATGAGAAACGAGGTTGATGATTGAAAAATATTGATTTTTTTTTGAAGACGGAGTGGATGAATTGGTCGTTATGAGATGCAATTGAGTCGTGTCTTTAGGAGAGTTTAAGATGTGGAAGTGGGTGGGGTATTTGAAGATTTCATAGAATTTTTAATGGATTACTTTACAAAATTATCTTTTTAAGGATTCGAACTTAAATATTTATGAGTTTTAAAATTAGATGATTATTTTAGTTGTAACTACAAAAAATGTGACAAAAATTCAAATAATTGTCAAGTTTCGGTGCTTTAACTTGTTTCGGCCATACATTACTACATAATTACATAAGCTTTATTTATAACTGCTATACGTTAGCTACTCAAAAGCTTAGTAAATTAATTATGTATCTATTCTTAGCAACACCTTCAAAATCAACATTGACGCAGCTTTAATTCAATAAATTTCCCCCAAACCATTCTAAAAATAAGCTTCCATTCCAAAATAAAACCAAACTCACTTCACAAACTCACTTCCTGATAAAATCAACTTCCCATGACCATCGCAAATACCGACAACCATCGATGCCATTTGGAACTTTTTTTATTGATCGAACATTTTACTCGCAATTTAATTAATTAAGTAGTCCGATTCGCATCAATGGAGCTTCAGGTAATTTTAAAAAAAATTTGTTCAATTTATTTCGCAATTGCTAGCATTTTCATTTTAAATTGAGTATCTTCCACCTTTCCACTTACCATACCTCTTACGTCGACACTACATTATGTGTACACTATAAACATTACCGAATGACTTTTTAAATTGCAATCAATACATTCAACCCTGTTCACTTCCCATTTCATATCAACTAGACGTGTTTTTACAGCAATTTTCCATTACATCGATTGCAATGGAAGCGATAGAGCGTTTGAAATTAATTTTCACAGAACTCTGAGTCTTGCCTTTCTCTCAATACAATGCCTTCAATTTTCCTTAGCGTTCACACACACACTCTTGTACACTTGTACACAAAAAACTCGAGGAAAATAATTGGAGAGTAAATTGTGAAAATGGAATTTTCTTATTGTTCTAACTTTTCCCTCTGTCACTTTATGGTTCAATATACAAG